>OZ030023.1:12572500-13152500 GCA_964023405.1 Apodemus agrarius | reverse complement strand
GAATTATAATAACAACGCAAACACCCAGCATTGGTAAGGACTGGTGCTCTGTGGCACAGCAGCTGAGTCAGGCTCACAGTGACCCATGCTACATTTGCAAAGGCTCCTCAGAACCTTAAAGTATAAACCTCAGAATATAAAAAGCCCAAGAACTTGGCAGTGCTAACCACCATGAAGTGATTATTGTAAAAGGTGCCTGCACTGAATTTTTGCCCCAGGGCCCAACACATTCAAATGAAAGCATAGATGTGAACCATAAATTCCATGTACTATTAGTATACGTGGAAAGCAAAAATGCTTTTTGGCATTGTCTTTTGTTGAAGACTAATCATAATTAATCATAAGATTTCCTAATATGCCTTGTTCAGTAAATATGTACACATGTTACACACACACACACACACACACACACACACACACACACTGTATTCCCAAGGCTGAACACAACTATTTAAATACAACTAGTAAATGACTTAAGTGAATAAAATGATCATATTATGATCACTATCATACTGAGTCCCCTGGAAATAGATGGTGAATACAGGTAGCAAGCTTGATGCCTGCTGAGAAATATTTTTACTGAGACACTTTTGCTCCAGTGCAAACAGGATGGAGTAGACACTGACTGGATGCCCCTACTTTGCAAATGCACTTTCAGGACCTCTCCATGGCACTTTCCAATGAAATCAAATGAAAGCAAGGGTGTGGTCATTTGCTCCTTTGCTTTTTGTAGTCACCAGGAAGTAGCTCAGAGCCATCAGCAGCTAGCATTCCTCCTGTCTGTAAAATGAATAAGTAAGCACTGAAGAGGGATCCTGGTTATGTACTTCAGATTAAGAGGAATTTTAAAATAAGTGTCAAACAGAATGCACAAAGGCAGTGAGATTTAATCTTAAATCAAGTTCAATGGTGAGGGGACATAACTGGTGAGGAGGGTGGGAACAGAACTTCTCCTTAAGGGGGAGGGAGGGATGGCATACTCTCAGGGAGCAACATTCTATTCTCTGGTGGTGGCTATTTCAGCAAGCCTTGCATTTCTGCTTCGGTATCTTAGTGAGGAAGCCTCATAGCCCATTGTAGAACAGCGACCTTAAATCCAGATGGCCATACACCCAGCTTGCCCCGGAGTCAACAGATTAAGAAACTGAAGCAATGTTTTTCTTTTCCTGACCAGCTGTCTCTTTAATGGCATAGCATCCTAGAGTGCGGACCTACTTTCCATTTGTGGTTTTTACCAGACTCAGTGAGAAGATGCCAGGTTCTTAGGAGGCAAATAGGAAGTGGGGTGAAAATGCTTATTGCTACCTAAATATTTTCACAGAGACCCATACCTAGACCCAAAGCTATAACTACATCCTTCCACTAAATTTGAGAAAAAAATTGAGAATGTTTCTCCCATTCTGAAGATGAAGAAATTAAGTTTCAATTTTACCTAAAGTCTGGAAAGCAAAAGAAAGAAACCAAATAGACAGTGAAGGGCTGGTTTCCAGGCCCCATTTGCAGCCCATTTTCTACTTGTCTCCTAAGAATCTGGCATCTTCTCACTGAGTCTGGTAAAAACCACAAATGGAAAGTAGGTCCGCACTCTAGGATGCTATGCCATTGAAGAGACAGCTGGTCAGGAAAAGAAAACCATTGTTTCAGTTTCTTAATCTGTTGACTTCGGGGCAAGCTGAGTATATGGCCATCTGGACTTAAGACAGCTATCCTACAGTGGGTGATGAGGCTTTCTCAATAAAGCTTGACTTTCTTTATCCAAGATAGTATCCTTTTAGTTTCTGTTTGAGTTTAGTTCACAGTTTCCCTTCAGATGTTTTCCATCTCTTAAATAATCTTGTGGTTAAGGCAGACAGCAAATAGAATCATTGGGACCACTTTAAGAGTGAGGTACGAGGCTATAGTGGCCATAACAGAGCATAATTTTTGTTTTTGAACAGTCACATTCATTGAGATCAATCTCTCCCTCTTCTCTCTACTCCTTTCTCTTATCTCCCTCTTTTCTTTCCTCTCTCTTTAAGAGTTGATTAAGGAAGCATGAGGAAATAAACAGCACCCTCATCTTCTGCACTGAGGTCACTCTTCCCTGGCCTCTTAGAACAGTTTTAGTGAAAATCTTTTCTCCCAGAAACAGGAGTTGTTACTAAGCCAAGAATTTGCCAGACATTTCTGTCCAATTGGTATGTGACTTGCAGGCTACAATAAATTAACTTAGCTCATTCATCCTTTCTTGGACTCCAAAGAGGCAACCTTGTGGAGGTTCTTTCTAGCTAAGTTCATTGTAGACGCAGTTATCTCCAGAGTCGTCACTCACTCCAATCTACTATCACACAAGTGTTGAAGAGAATACAAATAAACAAAGCTCTGGGCTTATTGCCAAGATAGCCTGACAAACACAGGCTATCACCATGAGCAACTGCTCTCCTCCATGCCTGGGAATCTTCTGAGAGAGGGTAACACAGAACCATCTTTATTTTCCTGATTTCAGCTCCTGGCCAGTGTCCAAGGGGGAAGGAACACCAAACAGTGTGATATACACAATCACTGCCTTGTGCTAGTCAATAGCAATATATCGTCAGCTTTTTCCACAGCACTTTGTGGCTAGTGGTCCCAAACTACCATGTACAATCTATTAAACTCACTTCTTGTCCAACTAAGCAGGAGTAAAAGGGTAGGTAATCTTGGCTACAATAGGATGCCGTAAATTAGCCAGAACTAAGCATGATTCCCAGGGAGCTGCAGCAAAAGCTGTGTTGCCAACCTGACTGTGGGAAAGACATGCAGAAACCCTGGTTGCACAAGAGTGACAAAGATCATTCTTGCCTCAGAGAGTCATCTACAAAACGTGATGTATAGCAAACAACAAGGAGGAGGATTTATATGAGATGCAGACAGATGGCAGCCGCTGACAAGGCAGCCAAGCATCCAGAGCTACTGTATCCAGGCAGGCATCCCACATCTTGGCAGTAGGAAGTGGCAATGACTCATAGTGGCCTACTGTTTCCAAAGCCTTGTATGCCTGGGCTAATGGCTGTTGCTTCAAGTTGTGAGGAAATTATCACTAATCAGGTAGTGAGACCTGGCTAGAGTTGGGGCTCTGCAGCCCCCTTCCAGGAGCCATTACTGCTGGCTAAATGGTGGCGTTTACCCTGTGTGTCTTCATGCACACAGAGTACAACAGCTACAGGATTTGTTTACTGCTCCAGCATCTAAGAGGGCTGGACCATCTCAATTCATCACAAGCAACGCGCAAGAAAACTGAGAGCAAATGGTGTCTTCTGGACCTGGCGGGGAGTGGGGGTTGGGGGGTAAATTTTTCAGAGGAGTCAGAACTGAATGGTGAGAAAGCACAGATGAATTCTGTGATGGACCAGAGAGCTGCTATGAGTGGAACCTCTACTCTGCCAAAGAAAGCTTAAGGAGAAACAATGATGCTACAAGAGCAGTTGTGAAGTCACAGATGAGTTGGAGGCACAGAAAAGCACTGTAAACTATCAGGGTCATAGAATTTTCTCACAAGACAGAGACTCTCTCAAGGGACTCCTAAGGCGACCCCAAGATAAACAAGAAGATTAAAACAAGGGCCGGGAAAAATTCATTTCTCTATATCAGGCATTCAAGAATTCCAGATCCTGGTGAATTCCTACTATTAGATAAATCAGATCTAGCTTTCAAACAAACAAACAAACAAACAAAAGCTACAAGCCTAGCAAGATCAGTTAAGTAAAAAAAAATTTTTAATAAAAGAAAAGGAAGATGAAATGAAGGAAGTAGGGGAAGAGAGCAGAGGGTTAGAGGAGAGAGAAATTTAGAGAATTCCATTGCTATCGAAGCACATTTGTATGAAAAACTGTTATGGAGATTCTGGGAGTGCAGTAATATACCATGAATAGATTAGTGTCATAGGATTGGAATGGAAAAATATGCGGATCTGTGAGAAACTGAAGGACTTAGAGAAGTCCAACGTGGACACTGCAAGGAGCACCAAAAGGGAGCACTTTTTCCCTGCCTAACATGGAGAAAGTCTCTGCTGGCTCTGTAAAGGTTACCTCAAGGCAGTAGTTATAGACTCAGAAAGAGAAGGGAACCCTCCCAGCTTTAGTACAAGGTAACTTGGCTTGAAGTTGAAGTAGTGGTCATTGGAATGCCACGTAGAGAAAGGAGGAGTGGGCTGAAGAAGCTTATGGAATAATCGTGAAGATGGACTCTACAAATCTATCACAAGCACAAGCCAGATTAAGGGAGCTCAGCACTCATAAGCCAGGGAGGGTAGGTCAGAAATCTCCTGGGCCTATTTCTTTGGTATCTTTCTCAAAAGAGAAATATAAAAAGATTAGGAAAAAAACAAGATTAAAATTTTTATTCATCCATATCAAAAGCGGGAAAGAGTAGGAGGATGTTGAAAAAAGAAGAGAAAAAAGAGCAAGAGGAGGAGTATGGGGAAGAAGAGGAGCAGGAAGAGGATGAAAAAGAACAGGAAGAAGAATTGACGAGTAAGGAGGAAAATAAGAAGGATGGAGGAGAAGGAGGAAAGGAGTGAGGAAGAGAGATGAGGAGGATGAGCAGGATGGAAGGAGAAAAAAAAGGAGGAATTTCTCCAGAAACCTATAAACAAGTAGAGTGTCCACTAACACATTTAAAATGACTAGAATTCTATGTCTAGTCCATGAATTGTTAAATGAAGAGAAATGATCTATTAAGAAAAACATCTTGGAAACAAACCTAGACATTGTTTCAGGAGAATGGATAATGTACAAGCAAGAATGCTGGATCTGAAGAAGGAAGGGAAGAGCCTCAGGAGAGGCTAACGGAGGGAAATGAAATGCCTTGTCACTCTGTTTTTGTGGTGGGTGCACGTAACCAAGGCTTGCCTTCCTGTGCATCTTTGAGGACACATTTCATCGGTGAAAATAGTGCCCCTGCCATGTTTCTCCAGAAAAGCTGAAACCAATTTCCCATTCAAAAGCAACTCTCCTACAGCCACAGCCCTGTGGAGCTTGGTCAGATGATAAAGGGCTAGTAGGTTGAGTTAAATTAGTTAAAAATACAGAGTATAAGTGCTTAGGTATGCAAATAGATTTCTTGGAAAGAGATGTTATTGGCATGTTACACAATGCACAATAGAAAATAAGCACATAACTATTTTGACAAATATCACAGATAGTATAAAAGTATTAGAAGAAACAAAGGCCAGATTACAAATGTGCCAGGGTGAGTTGGTTCCCATGGGTAGATTCCCTCTGTCTGAGGAGAAGGGGAATGGGAGGGGGAGGGGGAGGGGTAGTGAGACTGGGAGTAGAGGAAGAAGGGGGCTGTGATCAGGAGGCAAGTAAATAAATAAATAAAACCAAAAATGGTTAAAATCACAATAGATTTGATCCAATTTATCAATTTAATGGTGGAAACAACAAACACATGTATTGAAAGCAAGATGCTATTGATGTTTGGGAACAGAACAATGTGTTGTGTAAAATTACACAGGGAAAGTGCAGGCAGGACAGGAAGAGGCTGTGTTCTGTAGATAATCAAAACTCAGGTCAAGAAGTCATACTAACGCAGAATAAGCAGATTAAAAAACAGGAAAAATATTCTGAAACACGAAAGAACATCATTGAACAGTTACATAGGATTCTGCTTTGTGATGTGCATGGCAAGAAGACAGAGTGATCTGGTGCGCACTCACCTAATGGAAACATCAAAATTTATGATAAAAGGAGACAAAATTAAGACAGGAAATGATCAGCTTCTCACTTGGTTGAATGAGAGATGTTTGGTATTTCAATAATTGCTACACAAAACATCGTAGAAGACAGCAGACATGAATGCCCTCATTAGTCAAATCTAATTTTTCTTAAATTTACACAATGTGTATTATCCAAAGAGAATACAATTAAACAAACAAAAAACAACAATACTTACCTGGAATGTTCTCACATATATAGGAATAAAATAATCTACTTTTAGGTAAGATGAGTACTCAGAAATTTTAAATTTCAGAAGACGTTGACAATTTTTTGAACAAAGTAAAAGTTAAACTACATTTCTTTACAAGATTTATGTGACAGCGAGAATTTATAGCATTAAAAGCATATATTTATAAAGAGAAATATTTTCAAACAGCTCCACAAGCATTCACCTTGGGAAATAATGAAGAAAGCAATTTAAGGGTAAAGCAAACAGCAGAAAAAATATATTGAATAAATCTATGAAATTGCAAACAGGAAAGCAATAGAAAAAAAACAACAAAACCGGGAGATGAATATTTGAAAAGATCAATAAAATTGATAAAACTCTAGACAAGCCTACCAAAAATAAAGAAGGTGAAAAAGAAATGCTTACTATACTAAATTGGAAAGGATGATTATCTCTTAACACATGAGATGAGAAAGGCATCATAAAACAATAGAATCTAACTTGCTTGTCCTTTGCAAATAAACTTGATTATTTGGGTGAACAAGAATGATAATCTTTGGCATGAAAGGCACACATTACCAAAGCTTAGAGAAAACCAGAATAGGCAGACAGGCCTCTGCACATTAAAGAAAATGAATTAGCAATGATTAGCCTCGGAAAATAGAAATTACCTGGCCTGTGTGGCTTTATTGGTCAGTTATCCAACATTTAGGAAGAATTTTTTAAAGTCACCTTTCCCTGTTTCTTCCAGGAAACAGTAATGATATATTCTGATGTAAGCTTTTTTCCCTCATGCAACAGCAGGTGAAGGTATGCGTATAAAGTGGATGAATGCAGAATTCCATAGAGTGATGTGATTGTGTTACGTGGGCACAAAGCACACCCATTGCATATAAATGAGAGTATAAAATGTGTAAACTTCTAATATCAGTATAGCGGGTAGATTGATTTTAAAAGAAACTAAGTCATAACATTATTATTTGATAAAGACACTTTTCCTGAGGTTAAAAGTTAACATAGTCATTACTGCTTTGTGGCACTTACTGAAATATAACTTTGAATGACTTGGTGGCTTTTCATGGCTACAGTGAGACTTCATAGATTACTGTGAGCAGGAGCTTGGCGTATGCACATGGCTTTAAGCTCAGCATCTATGGTTTCAGTGAGAACTTGTGTTCAGATTTACAGAGATATAGATAATGACACAAAGAAATTCTCAAGTACCTCTATGGGGAATTGGGGTGGGTGCGTGTGTTGTGCCAAGCACACTGGCTCTATCAGCTGAGAGGGCTTGGATGCAGAAGCAGTCCCAGTCCTTAGCATATCTAATTATGAGACCTTGATTTTTATTCTCTTCTGTAATAAAAATGGCAAATGTTCCTTGGGTAAGTTATGGATTATGAAGCCAGAAGGATATCTGCAAATGACTATGCAAGGGAGTACTAAAACAACCATCTGAAACCGACCAGAAGGGAGACAGTTCTCACTGGCCAAAGTTGAACCTATGTAGGATTCTGGATAATTGATGACTGTATCAGTACTTTTCTAATGCTATGCTAAGATGCCATGACCATTAGCAATTTACAGAAGGAGATAGAAAACTGGATTAGTGATACCAGAGGAATAAGAGTCCATCATGACAAAGAGGCATGGTAGTAAATGACAGGCGTGGCTGCAGGAACAGGAATCCAAGAACTCATATCTTTAATAGCAAACAGGATACAGAGAAAATGGACTGGAAGTGGAGTGAAGTTATGAACTCTCAAAGCTTGCTAGCACTGACATTCTTCCTCTATCAAAGCCACACATCTCAAAGAACACCACCAACTAGATATCACATGCATTTTTCTTGTTAAAACTTCTCCAGTGACTAATGATTATTAATAGCAATAATACATTATCAAGATATAAAGTAACTGTCTATTATTCCACTTTCTAAGAGGCTAATGATTGGAGAAGTATATAAATAAGTGGGATGGAAAGATAGATTTCTGCCTGAGATATTTGTAGTCTTCTCCCAGGGAACTGAAGTCAACAATACCCCCACCCCTCAGAAGTCAGGTTCTTATAGTGGCTTTCTTCTGAAGGGTTCAGCACAGAATGATGTAGAGGGAGAAACTTTACATAGAAAGTAAAGCCTTTGTTGTCCAGTGAGCTCAGCATTAGCTGAGACAGGCTCCGTGGATTTTACACATTTTGGTATAGGTATAACTGGAGCGGTATGATGGTTCAAGTGAAGCATCCAGGTGCAGAGCATAGGACAGGGCTTCTGTGAAGGCTGCCCAATACCTGCTAATGCATCGGTCATGAACCAGCTCATATTCTATGAAAATGATTGATAATGTCTCATTGAATATTTAAATGAGCATAGACCTTGGGTCTCTGCTACTATTGCTAGAAAATGTCCTATTCTCTATGTATGAAGTTAGAACATCTTATGATCCCCAGTAGATATCCACAGGAGTAAACTCTTATGGGTTTGTGTCTTATATTACATGTAATTTTATATTCTTCAAGCATAGAAATATTTTTGGTGTCACTATACTAAACAATATATAACTTTTCAATTTATTTATCAGGACACTTGTGTGTGAACATGTGTAGTCAGTAGTCCTATATTACCAACCTTATGTTATGTTTGACTTCTCTTTTATCCCCTGGAATTCCGACAAATGCTTTCTATAAACATTTGTTTTATAAATAACCAGCATTGTTTTAGGTACTAAAATGCTTAATGTCATTTTCAAATACTACTTGGTTCTTTAAAATTAAGCATGTGTCCTATTTTTGAACAGATGCAAGGACATATACTCTGTCTTCTCATATGTGGCTTTTGTCATAGAAATCCCTAAGTAGCACCTACTTACCGCTTGGGCACACATTTATACCTCCTGGACAATATTTACTCTGATGGTTGAGTTTCTGTTTTCTATCTATCCTGTGAGGTTTTGTTTTACTTTAGTCCCTTAAACAAGACCAAGAACAGATCATTTCAGCCAGTGTCCACATTGCTGCCAGGGCTACCTAGTAGCTAACTTCTAAGTTTATTTCTTTTTTTATTTTTGTGAGTGTATGTGTGTGTGTGTGTGTGTGTGTGTGTGTGTGTGTACTTTTTGTGAGAGAGAGAGAGAGAGAGAGAGAGAGAGAGAGAAATGTCTCATGCGTACAGTTGAATAGTGAGGCCTGAAGAGGGTATTTGAGCCCCTGAAGCTAGAATTATAGCTAGCTGTGTGCTGCCCAAGGTGAGTGATGAGAATAGAATTCAGGTCCTCTGGAGGAGCAGCAAGGCCTTTTAATTGGTAACTGATATCTCCAGGCTGAGACCACATTATTTTAGCACACTATTGTCTACTTGCAAATGTCTTCATAGCCCTGAGTACATGTTCTTAATGGTAAGCGCCTTGTGTTGTCTGACCTCAGATTTTGTATCTCTATCATTCACATAATGCCCAGTTTTGTTAATATTTTCAAGAGACCTTTTGTGCAATCCTAATGCTTGTGAGAGGCCAGTATATAACTTTAGTATGATTTGGAGTGGCAAAATATCTCTAAGAGTAATGAGAACAGGTGTACAAAATTGTAAGCAAATGTTTAATTATTAGTGTAGTTTTCATTTATATTTTTAAGAATTAAAAAGGTTTTGCATGAAAATAATAATATGATGGCAGTTTCATTAGAGTTCTTAAGTGTGTCAGACATTGCTCAGAAATGTTCTTCTAGGATTATACAAAGAGAAGACACACATTTATTTCACGAGTTACTATTTGGAATGCACATATATTATAAGAATGTCATCTTTAAACAGCAAGCGTCATATCAGTCCTAGTTGCTTGGAAATGGATGTGATAGGAAGACACTCCACCCCCCGCACCCAGAGAGTCCTCAATGCTATAAAATGTTCATTCTCCTACCCACACACCTCATTCTCAAACACAAAACATTCTTCATTCTTTAATAGGATGTTAAGCAAGCAAGCTCATGCCCTGCCCCCCTCACTAGCTCTTAATGTGAAAAAGAAAATACTTAATTTGGCTTATGTAGACAATGATATTGACTAAACAAAACCCACAGGTAGACTGGTGAATTTCAATTTCAGAGTCCAGTTTATTTTTCTTTTAATTTTGCAATATCATTTTGATTATAAAAGAACATTCTATGGAGATTGGAGAGGAGAGGCAAAAGGTCATGGATTCTTGGCTGCTTAGGGGATCAGTTCAGCAGTAAATGTCACCCAAAGAGCCTTAGGTTACCATATCTAAAGTCAATAAGCCAGAAAAAAAAAGCGTGCCTTCAGTTTAAAGGCTCATTTAACTCTGAATGCTCTGCTCCTCTTTTGTGAAATGATTGGAACATAAACTTGCTCCATATAGGCCACCCTAAAAACCTGACAGGCTGCTGGGACAACTGTCCTTTCCTTCTTATAATCAAGGCTTGCGAAGTGAAGAAGTTAAGATGAAAGTAACCAAGACTACAATAAAAAAGAGTTTTGTGAAAGAGTTGATCCAGTGCCCAAAGACTGGAAGAACAATTTCTAAATATGGGGTTGCTGTGACCAGAATGATGATAGTGTCTGGTAAAAACATCAGTTGTAAAAGCTAAAACTAATTGTGTGTGTGTATATGTGTGTGTGTGTGTGTGTGTGTGTGTGTGTGTGTGTGTTTATATGTAGGAGATGGGAGATTGTGTATGGTCATGCCTGTGCCTCTATGTGTGTGTGTGTGTGTGTGTGTGTGTGTGTGTGTGTGTATGTGTGTGTGCGTGCTTGTGGGAGGGATACATGTGTGTTGTGCATGTTAACTTGGGGGTGTGCATGGGTATTGTACACGTTAATTTGAATCAATGTACTTGTATGAAGCCTACTTGTTTTCAGAAATGATTTTTCAATCTTTAAAAAAGGTATATTTTCTTTTTTGGTTGCTAAATGGCTTGAATTTCCTATTAATTTTGCATATCAACACCATATTGAGGTATAAATTGAAAGTATTGACTCTCCCGCTCTACGCTGTCTTTTTATTTTGGTGTTAGGATCATGAAATCCCAGCATTGGGTTTATACCTAAAGGAAATGAATATGCCTTTCAAAGAGAAGCAAGTCCAGCCATATTGACTGCCATATTCGGAATAGCCAAGGTTTAGAATCAAACTAAGTGCCCATCTGTTCATGGCTAGAGGAAGAAAATGTGATGGACATATATATACCAGGGTAGTATCCAACCATAAAAATACAATCCTTTTATAGAGAGCAATGCAATTGATCTCCGATAATGTTCTATGAGGCTGTTTAAGCCAGACCAGAAAGACAAGTACCACATGACCTTGGTTGTACTTAGCATCCAAATAAATGCTGATCTTAGGAGACCCTCAGAAAACTGGTGGCCACTAGAGAGCTTCAGCCTTAGCAGAGGAAGGAGATGTCAGGGAAGCATTAAGAAGCTGAATTCAAATAGCAGGAATATTAAAATAAGGTCCAGGATAAGCATGGACTTGACAGAGAGGAGATGCGAGTGAGTGCCTGGAGCCAGGGATCAGGGAAAGGAGGAGAGGAGCAGGGAAGGGAGTTGTCTAACGTGCCAGATTTTGGAATTTCAATCTGGAGACATAAGACCGTTCAAACACCCTTGTGGTGACAGCCGAACCACTCCTTCAGTGTGCTGAGAACACTTGAATCATGCACTTTAAATAGGTCAATAGTGGGATGGGAAAGTTACTCCTCAATAAAGATGCTTTTACTTAAAGCAGAGTGAATAAGTTAGTGTTGAAAATGTAGATTGTCTGCACACTGGAGATGTGTGCTCCTTAAGATAAGTCCTACTTCAAAGCCCCTGGCCCCCCGCAACTGTGCTTAGAGACTGTGTGTTAAAGGAAAAAAAATACACTTATGTATATCTTAATTACAAAGTTGATAAAAGTAAGGGTCAGCTCAGAAATAAATTACTTTCTTTTCTTTTGGTGACACAGGAAATCTATTCTGCTCCAAACCTGATCCCATACTTTATCAAAACCAGGCATTTATGACTAAATGGGACTGTGTTAATTATGTTTATATAATGTAGAAATAATTTAATTTGTTATTTTGTTGAATGTATGAAAATGTTTAGAGTTTTGGTCTGTATAGAGTTCTAGATTATTCATGATCATATTTTATATCTCATATTTAATAATTTTATTCATATAGTCACTAATTTATAGATATATCAAATAGATTTTTGTTTTAAAAGATTACAAATAGATTTTTATGCAATATATTCTCATTATGGGCCCTCCTCTCCTCACTGTCATCCAGATCCATAGGCATTCTTTCTCTCTCTGGGAAGCTTGCTGCTTTGTGAAGGGAAAGAGAGGAGCACTGCATCTCCAGGAGAGGGAAGGTGGCGGGAGGATGGGATGGGTGGAGAGAGGGGAATCTGAGGTTGGAAATATATAGTATGAAAGAAGAAAAAGTGAAAACAGGCACCTAAGGAATAACAATAAATAATAATATAAAACAAAACCAATCAAATCCAAATAGAAATAAACAACTAAACAAGAAAAAAAGAGTCAAAAAAAAAACCAAAAAACAAAAAACAAAAGCACAAGATACACATGAGATGCACAGATGTAAGTTCACAAACATGGAAATCACATAAACCACAAACCGGAAGCCATAATATATGTGCAAATTATGTTAAAAGAAAAACAAACCCACTCCTGACTTCACTTAATGAACCAAAGAGCCTCAAAAGATACTATTGAGTTTATTTTGTGTTGGCCATTTACTGCTGGGCATGGGGGCTGCCCCTAAGAGTGGTTTGTTTCCCAAGTGAGACTCCCTTAGGGAAAAATAATTATTAGGAGGACATGTGTCCATTTCTCCTTTCAGCTCTAGAACCCCAGCTGGTATAGGCCCATGCAGGCCCTATGCATGCTGCCACACTCCCTACATACATGCATATGTGTTGTTCCTGCTGTGCTCAGAAGGCCTTGGTTTCTTGGTGTTCTCTATCTCCTCTGGCTCTTAAACTATTTCCACCTTCTCCCATACAGGGTTCACTGAGCACCAAGGGGAGGGATTGATGGATACATCCTTTTTGGAGGGAAATGTTTGAATGTCAGTCACTCTGCATACCGTCTGGCAATGATTCTGAGTGAGTGTTCCTATCTGCTACAGAAGAAAGCATCTTTAAAGATGGCTGAGCAAGGCAGAGATGGGTTTCCCAGGTCAACAAGACAAGCAGTTTCTGAAGGGACTCTTTTCAACTGTAGTGTGGGAGGTCTGACTCTGGCAGGTCTTACTCTTCTCGCTGACTTAAAAAAACAAAAACAACAACAACAACAACAACAACAAAAAAAAAACAACAACTATAAGATTACATTCCTAAAACTTGCCAACAAGATTTGCTTCCTTATTTGGCCACTTCCTCCTACTGAGGCTTATTGCCAAGGCCCAGGTGTGAAAGTATTGAAGTCTAGCAATCAAAAGTCCCCTTCAGCTCACCTAATTAACATGCCCAATCAAAACAAACTCTGTTCAGGAACTTTCCCCCTGCGCCCATGTCCTCTAGGGTCTTCCCCAGTTTCTTGTCTATTAGTTTCAGTGTGTCTGGTTTTATGTGGAGGTCCTTGATCCACTTGGAGTTGATCTTAGTACAAGGAGATAAGAGTGGGTCAATTCGCATTCTTCTGCATGTTGACCTCCAATTGAACCAGCACCATTTGTTGAAAAGGCTCTTTTTTCCACTGGATGGTTGTAGCTCCTTTATCAAAGATCAAGTGACCGTAACTCTGTGGGTTCATTTTTGGGTCTTCATTTCTATTCCATTAATCTACATACCTGTCGCTATACCAATACCATGCAGTTTTTAACACAGTTGCTCTGTAGTACTGCTTGAGGTCAGGGATATTGATTACCCCAGAAGTCCTTTTATTGTTGAGAATAGTTTTAACTATCCTGGGTTTTTTGTTATTCCAGATGAATTTGAGAATTGCTCTTTCTAAATCTGTGAAAAATTGAATTGGGATTTTGATGGGGATTACATTGAACCTGTAGATTGCTTTTGGAAAGATGGCCATTTTTTACTATATTGATCCTACAAATTCAGGAGCATGAAATATTTTTCCATCTTCTGAGGTCTTCTTCGATTTCTTTCTTCAAGGACTTGAAGTTCTTGTCATACAGATCTTTCACTTGTTTGGTTAGAGTCACGCCAAGATGCTTTATATTGTTTGTGGCTATTGTGAAGGGTGTTATTTCCCTAACTTCTTTCTCAGCCTGCTTTTCTTTTGAGTACAGGAAGGCTACTGATTTGCTTGAGTTGATTTTATAACTAGCCACTTTGCTGAAGTTGTTTATCAGCTGTAGGAGTTCTCTGGTGGAGTTTTTTTGGGTCGCTTAAGTATACTATCATATCATCTGCAAATAATGATAGTTTGACTTATTCCTTTCAATTTGTACCCCTTTGAATATCTTATGTTGTCTAATTGCTCTTGCTAGAACTTCAAGTACTATATTGAAAAGATATGGAGAAAGAGGGCAGCTTTGTCTAGTCCCTGATTTTAGTGGGATTGCTTGAAGTTTCTCTCCATTTATTTTGATGTTGGCTACTGGTTTGCCGTATATTGCTTTTACTATGTTTAGGTACGGGCCTTGAATTCCTGTTCTTTCCAAGACTTAGCATGAAAGGATGCTGAATTTTGTCAAATGCTTTTTCAGCAGCTAATGAGATGACCATGTGGTTTTTTTCTTTTAGTTTGTTTATGTAGTGGATTACATTGATGGATTTCCATATATTGAACCATCCCTGCATCCCTGGGATGAAGCCAACTTGATCAAGGTCAATGATCGTTTTGATGTGTTCTTGGATTCAGTTGGCAAGAATTTTATTTAATATTTTTGCATCGATATTCATAAGGGAAATTGGCCTGTAGTTCTTTCTTTATTGGATCTTTGTGTGGTTTTGGTATCAGCATAATTGTGGCTTCATAGAATTAGTTGGGCAGTGTCCCTTCTGTTTCTATTTTGTGGAATGGTTTGATGGGCATTGGTGTTAGGTCTTCTTTGAAGGTCTGATAGAATTCTGCACTAAAACCATTTGGTCCCATACTTTTTTTGGTTGGAAGACTTTCTATAACCCCTTCTATTTCTCTAGAGGTTATGGGATTGTTTAGCTGATCTAATTGATCCTGATTTAATTATGGTATTTAGTTTCTGTCTAGGAAATTGTCCATTTCCTCCAGATTCTCGAGTTTTGTTGAGTAAAGGCTTTTGTAGTAGGATCTGATGATTTTTTTAATTTCCTCACTTTCTGTTATATCACCCTTTCATTTCTAATTTTGTTAATTTGGATACTGTCTCTGTGCCCACTGGTTAGTCTGCCTAAGGGTTTAATCTATCTTGTTAATTTTCTCAAAGAACCAGCTCCTGGTTTTGTTGATTCTTTGTATGGTTCTCTTTGTTTCTACTTGACTAATTTCAGCCCTTAGTTTGATGATTTCCTGTCTTCTACTCCTCCTGGGTTAATTAGCTTCTTTTTGTTCCAGGGTTTTCAGGTGTGCCATTAAGCTGCTAGTGAATGCTCTCTCCAGTTACTTTTTGGAGGCACTCAGGGCTATGAGTTTTCCTCATAGCACTGCTTTCATTGTGTCCCATAGATTTGGGTAGGTTGTAACTTCATTTTCATTGAATTCTAAAATGTCTTTGATTTCTTTCTTTATTTCTTCCTTGACCAAGGTGTCATTGAGTAGAGTATGCAGTTTCCATGTGTATGTGGGCTTTCTGTTGTTTTTCTTGCTATTGAAGACCACTTTTACTCCATAGTGATCTGATAGGAGGCATGGGATTAGTTTGATCTTGTATTTGTTGAGGTCTGTCTTGTGACCAATTATATGATTGATTTTGGAGAAGGTACCATGCGGTGCTGAGAAAAAGTTATATTCTTTTGCTTTAGGATGAAATGTTCTATATATACATCTGTTAAATCCAATTGGTCCAAAGCTTCAATTAGTTTCACTGTGTCCCTGTTTAGTTTCTGGTTTCCTGATTGGTCCTTTGAGGAGAGTGGAGTGTTGAAGTCACCCACAATTTTTGTGTTAAGTGCAATGTGTGCTTTGAGCTTTAGCAAAGTTTCCTTTATGAACGAGGGTGCCCTTGCATTTCGAGCACAGAAGTTCAGAATTGAGAGTTCTTCTTGCTGGATTTTTCCTTTGACCAGCAAGAAGTGTCCTTCTGTGTCTCTTTTGATGACTTTAGGTAGAAAGTCAATTTTATCTGACATTAGAGTGCCTACTCTGGCTTGTTTCCTGAGACCATTTGCTTGTAAAATTATCTTCCAGCCTTTCATTCTAAGGTAGTGTTTGTCTTTGACACTGAGGTGTGTTTCTTGTATGCAGCAAAATGTAGGGTCCTGTTTTTGTATCCAGTCTGTTAGTCTGTGTCTTTTTATTGGGGTGTTGAGTCCATTGATGTTAAGAGATATTAAGGAGTAGTGATTATTGTTTCTTGTCATTTTTGATGTTGTTTTTTATATTTGATAGGTTTTCTTCTTTTGTGTTTGATGACTGAAGGTTACTATCTTGCTTTTTCCATGGTGTAGTTTCCCTCCTTATATGGGTGATTTCCCCCCTATTAGCCTTTGTAGGGTTGAGTTTGTGGAAAGATATTGTGTAAATTTGGTTTTGTCATGGAATATCTTGGTTTCTCCCTCTATGGTGATTGAGAGTTTTGCTGGGTATAGTAGTTTGGGCTGACATTTGTGTTCTCTTAGAGTCTGCATTAGATCTGCCCAGAATCTTCTAGCTTTCATGGTCTCAGGTGAGAAGTCTGGTGTAATTCTAATAGGTCTTCCTTTATATGTTACCTGATCTTTTTCTCTTACTGCCTTTAATATTCTTTCTTTGTTTAGTACATTTGTGGTTTTGATTATTATGTGATGGGAGGTATTTCTGTTCTGGTCCAGTCTGTTTGGAGTTCTGCAGGCTTCTTGTATATTCATGTGCATCTCCCTCTTTAGGTTAGGGAAATTTTCTTCCATAATTTTGTTGAAGATATTTGCTGGCCCTTTAAGTTGGAAATCTTCACTTTCTTCTATCCCTATAATCCTTAGGTTTGGTCTTCTCATTGTGTCCTGGATTTCCTGAATGTTTTGGATTACAAGCTGTTGGTGGGATTGCAAGATGATACAACTGCTCTGGAAATCAGTTTGCCAGTTCCTCAGAAAATTGAGCATGACACTTCCAGAGGACACTGTCATACCACTCCTGGGCATATGCCCAGAGGATTCCACTGCATGCAATAAAGACACATGCTCCACTATGTTCATAGCAGTCTTATTTGTAATAACTAGAAGTTGGAAGGAGCCCAGATGCACCTCAAAGGAGGAATGGATACAGAAAATGTAGTATATTCACTGATAAATGGATATTAATGGGCCCAGAAGCTCTGAATACTCAAGGCACAATTAGCAAATCAAAAGATTCCCAAGAAGGAGGAAGGAGAGGACCCTGGTCCTGAAAAGACTGGATCCAGTTTTGTAGGAGAGTACCAGAACAGAGAAATGGTGGTGGTGGGGTGATTGGGGAATGGGCAGGGGTGGGGTGGAGGGGACTTATGGGACATATGGTGAGGGGGGAACTGGGAAAGGGGAAAGCCTTTGGAATGTAAACAAAGAATATAGAAAATAAATAAAAAATAAAACAAACAAACTCAGCCTGACATGGGTCTTCCCTTGTACTTTTATAAACTGCCATATTCCCATGTAGCTATGTCTTTATCCTCTTTATCCAGAGACAGTCCTTCTCCCACTCTGGGATAAATATCCCAACCCCCTTATCCCTTGTTCCCTTTCCTCCCTCATTCTTTATCTCCCAGTCATTGTCTTTTACTCCCTGCCTTCTGCCCCTCTGGAGCAGATAATCTTTGTGCTGAGAGACTGGTCTTGTGGAACCTGAGACCATACATTTCATTTCAGTTTCCCACAATGCATTGTTTTCAAGTAGATGCAGATAAATGTAATTGAGGCAAACGCACAAATAAGTAATATATTTTTGTGAAAAAAAATCACTGCAGTGCCATTTCTGTTTTGGGAATTACTTTCACATTTCTTGTGTTACCATCAGAGTCTTCAGAGCTGTAAGCAAACAGGGGAACTTTTGAGCTTGTCTTTTTTCTTTCTCGGAGCTGGAGGTTCCCTTGTGGAAACCAGTAGATCTGAAGAAGAGAGTGAACCAGGGTGTTTGCAGGTGGGAAATTGTAAAGCAGTGTTCAGAACAAATGCCCCGGAGGATATGACATTTGCAGATTAGATTAAATCCAGATACTATGCAAGCCTGGAAAATATGATCTTTTCATACCCCTAAGTTTGCAGTTCTGAAAAAAAAATCAAAGCATAATCAGAGCTTCTCAGTGATAGAACACAGGTTACACAGTGCCCCTTAGTGCCTGCTGCTCCTGTGTTTTATGACACCTGACTTCAGAGATCTTGGCTGATTCTTCCAAGTCTTGAAGGCCACAGGAACCAGAGGCTTTAATGGTATCAGTTCTGGTTGGACTTACATAGCCCTCCCCAGTCTCATTGTCCCATCCCCTGGCAGTACTGTTTATGAGCATCCATCCCTTAATGCTTGACCACTGAGATGTGGCAAAGCCGAGCAGGTAACTGGCCACAGATGTTCTGCAGGGTGAGCACCAGCTTTCTTGTTTTTTTGGTTTTTTGTTTTGTTTTGTTTTTTTTCGAGACAGGGTTTTTCTGCATAGCTCTGACTGTCCTGGACCTCACTCTGTAGACCAGACTGGCCTCGAACTCATAAATCCGCCTGCCTCTGCCTCCCAGAGTGCTGGGATTACAGGCATGCGCCACCACTGCCCGGCTGACCACCGGCTTTCTTAGAGAGCACGTGGCCCCAGAAACCCATTCTATGGAAGAGCACAGGTAAATGTCCCGACATCCTGACAGCACTCAGTCACTCAAGGACAGTCTTTTGGAAAGCTGATAGTTCTGGTTCTAATATCTCGGCTGTCTTTTAAACAATAACCCAACCATTACAATGATTTCTTTCTTGTTATTTTTTAAAAACATATAATGTATTTTGATTATATTTTTCCCCTCTCCCCAACTGTCTAGACCCTCTCCTTCCCTCTACTTACCCAACCTCCCATTCTTTCTCTCTCTCACCAAAAAAGAATAGCCAAAAAAATAAAAATAAAAACAATGTACCACCCAATTTCATAAACAGTGCTAGAAACTCACATCAAAAACAGTTTACATCTGGATCATTAAACATAACTGGGGTATGAAGTATCTTACCTTGGGTATTTACCATGGCATTTATACACTAATAGTGATTGGGGTCTTTTTACTGATGTCTCCTAAAGAAGAAAGTCAGGGTATTTTGACCTTCTTCAGTACAGTTTATGTTTAAGTTTAGGATTAATTCTGATGTGTCTCATATCTACCATAACACTTTATTTAGATATTGAAAAAAATAAGAAAACTTGAAAAACCTTCATAATTTTCTTATTGGCCTATGGGCCCATGCAAGCATTATGCATTGACTTGGTATCAACTGAGTACTATTCTAATATCATATTTCACATATGAATCACACACATACACACACACACAACAACAACAACAACAACAACAACAACAACAACTCATGTTCGCTGGGGCCTCCATTACTGCTGGAAATGACTATGGTCTCTAAGGTCTAATCTCTCCTTCAAGGGTCTTACATTCTAGAGAGTTAGCAAACTTAAGCTGGCTGAAGGGGTCTATGATATCCAAACCCTTATTTCAGACAGTGAGGAGCTATATACAATGTTGGTCTCAAGTGGACCTTGGCTACACATTGGTTGAGTTAAGAAAAGACTATTGAAAGATTGATCAATTTAAATGTTGGGAAGATGGAGAGAATAGAGAATTTTACAAGTAAGGCAGACAAGAGCATAGAAAAGTCACAAAATCATTCAGGTGCAATAGGCACAGATTGTGCCATATTACTTAATGCAGCAAAGGTTGGCATGAGACAAGGAATATGTAATTATGTGTTTTGGAGAATTGTGGTAACTTATTACATTATGATAAAACATGATATCTATCCACATATAATAAGATGATATGTATTATATATATTCATCAAATATAAGTCAATTTAATATAATGAATCATAAAATACTACCCTAGGCTGATAGACTGAAAAAAATGTTGAGCCCTCACATAGGTCTCAGTCCTCCAGGACTCTTAGCGGCAACCTCTGGGGAACCACTCAGTATAAAAGGCAATAATCCTGTGTGGTTCACAGAGGATTCACTGACACATGAAAAGACAGGCAGGAAACCAGGGATAAGAGAGGATACTGAATCACAGTGGTCAGAAGCCAGTGACTCTGGGATCCTCCAACTCTCCAGGCTTTGTTCCAGTGTCTAGCTCTCGCAACTAGTTGATATTTACAATAAGCTTTGAGCCTGGCAAATTCTCTCCTTTCTGAATAAGGCAAATGAGGCAGAGGAGCTTCAGGCTCAGGTGTTTGGCTTTCTAGAGCCTTTTAATCATATTGCTGTAAAGAAGCAATAAATATTCAGTATAGTTTGAGACTACAGATGTCTTTGTATTTTAACTCAATATATAATAAAGTTTGGAAAACTCCTGTGTGCCATCCAATGAGAACATGATCTTACATGCATTTCCTCCTATGTAAACCAGTTAACATTATTTTCCTTCCTTTATCCTTTGAGTAACCACCAAAAAAGAAGACTTTTATTAAGAAGTAACAGTGGACACCACAATAACAGATCATCACAATCTGAAAATAATAATTTTATATTGTATTATTTATTGGGGGAGGGTCAAGAAGGGCACACACATGAGCATGTAGAGGTCAAAGAACAACTCTCAAAGGTCCTTTCTCTCCTCCTACCATGTGAACTCTGGGGTTTAACTCAGTTCACCTGGCTTATGCGGCAAAAGCTTTTTATCTGTTGGGCCAACTCACCAGCCATCAACCTAAAGATCTCTATATGAAATCAAAACTTAAGACAGTCTGATGATTTAAATCACCAAGTAATTATTTCAGAAGTTTTGAAGAAGTCTTTTTTTTAATTTTTATTTTCGATTATTCTATGTTTACATTCCAAAGGCTTTCCCCTTTCCCAGTTCCCACCCACCATACTTCCCATAGTTCCTCTCCCCCCCCAACTATTCCCCAATCATTCCCCCTCTCCCCTCGGTTTCTTTACTAAACTAGGTGCAATCTTTACAGGCCCAGGGTCCTCTCCTTTCTTCTTCTTGGGAATCATTTGACTTGCTAATTGTGTCTTGAGTATTTAGGGCTTCTGGGATCATTAATATCCACTTATCAGTGATTGCATTTCATGTGTATTCTTTTGTGATTGGGTTAACTCACTCAGGATGATATTTTCCAGGTCTAACCATTTACCTACAAATTGCATGAATTCATTATTTTTAATTACTGAGTAGTATTCCATTGTATAAATATACCACATTTTCTGTATCTATTCCTCCTTTGAGGGATATTTGGGCTCCTTCCAATTTCTGGCTATTATAAACAAGGCTGCTATAAACATAGTGGAGCATGTGTCTTTATTGTATGCAGGGGAATCCTCTGGGTATATGCCCAGGAGTGGTATGCCAGGGTCCTCTGGAAGTGACATGCCCAATTTTCTGAGGAACCGCCAAACTGATTTCCAGAGCGGTTTTACCATTTTGCAATCCCACCAACAGTGGAGGAGTGTTCCTCTTTCTCCACATCCTCGCCAGCACTTGTTGTCTCTTGAGTTTTTAATCTTAGCCATTCTGACTGGTGTGTGGTGGAATCTCAGGGTTGTTTTGATTTGCATTTCCCTGATGACTAATGATGTTGAACATCTTTTAAGGTGTTTCTCGGCCATCCGAATTTCTTCTGGTGAAAATTCTTTGTTTAGCTCTGTGCCCCATTTTTTGATAGGGTTATTTGGTTCTTTGAGTTCATAAGATTTGAAGATGTAGGTTCTCCACAGTTCTTGCCAGTAAGACCAATTAACAATATTTTACATTAGACCTGAAGATAAAAGCTTAGACTGCACCAGTGTGAAACCCAGATGACATAGAAGGGCCAATATATTATTATAGCCAATGATGACTATTGTTCATTGAATATCTTTTACAATTGAGGAATGGTTATTAAACATAAACCTCAAAAACTACAGATGTTGGCAAACATAGTAATTCTGTTCAGCAAATGTATAAGTTTCCTCAGAAGACATGTTGAATAAATGTTGTCATATGGAACCTCATTTTATAGCATCTAAAATCTCTGATAGATTTTTAAATAGTTATTTTACATTGCTTTAAGGAAAAACACAGTTTATTATATCATTATGGGTGCATGCTTAGAGCTCCAACTACTGGAGAGCCTGAGGCAGGGGAATTGCTTGAAAACGTTAATTCAAGGCCAGTCAGAACATCACAGTAAGTCACTAACCAATTATAATGGAAGAAAAGATTGAATAATCTAAATTTTCAGTATCCTTTATATTTGATTATGGAACAATGCCAAAGAAACTGTAATGAAAATAGAAGTAACCTCTCTTTTCAATAAATCTATGAGTCTATCTCTTTCAATATATCGTGTGAAACATTTTTCACAGTAGTATGTACCACGGGTTGAATTAAAAAAATAAATGTTTACTATTTGAGAAAAAAAATGTGAGACAAGATTTATAGCTAAAGATTGAGAGAAAAAAATATAAAATTCAGCCATAAAAGTGGCAAAAGGATCCATTTACAAGGAGGTTTTATTTTAACCTTGTGTACTGACCACAGTGAAGCCTAACATAGAAAGTTGGATTGACATGCGAGCCCTGAGTTTACCATAGCTTAGGCTCAAACTGCTAGGGAAGTACCAAACCTTGGAGCAATTCCTCAAAGCAGGAACTGAAGCAGAGGCCATAGAGGGGTACTGCTTACTAGATTACGTTCCAAAGGGGACTCAGCCAGATTTTTTTAATACAACCCAGAATTATAGGCATGGGGTGGTAAAACCCACATTAGGCCAGGAGCTTGAACTTTAATCATGATTCATGAAAATGTCCTACAAGCTCTCATACAGGCTGATCTGGTAGAGTCATTTTCTCAGGTGAAGTTTCCACTTCCCAGAAGAACGTGACTTGTGTTGAGGTGATATAAAACTAACCAGTGCAGCATTTGTTCTCATGCTCAGGCTGAGAGGGGAGGAGATAGCCATGCATCTAAACGCATGGGACATAGGAGAACCCATGTGCACAACCACAAGGGAGGCAGCAACAGTGCCAAAAATCTTCTCTCTCTGCACATTCTCCCCCCTTTCTCACTGGCATGGGGCAAGATCTCTCTGGAGTGAAGATAGGCAAAAGAGGAGAATATAATTATCTTCCTTTTTGCTTGATGTCTTCCAGCCCTGATAAGGGAGTATTATAAACTACTTTGGAGAAAGCAGATGCTTATCTTTGTTTCTTTAGTAAAGAGAGAGAGAGGCAAGAGGCAGGAGACAGGAGCCGGAGAGCACTTGCTTCTGAGGCTTTTCACATGCCTTCAGCTCAACTCATGCCGGAGAAGAGAATAGTGTGTGCTGTGGTTTGAATATGAACTGTTCTCCATAGGCTCAAGGATTTGAACATTTGATCCCCAGATGGTGGCGCTGTTTTAAATAGGTGGAGAACTTTTTGGACATGGAGGCTGGCTAGAGGAGGTGAGTCATTGAAGGTGGGCCTTGAGGTTTGAGAGCCAGTCTCATTTCATGTCTTCTGTTTGGTTCCTGACTCCAGATACCTTGTAACCAGCCTCCTCGCCCAATGGGCCACTGTACTGGCTGGTTTTGTGTTTCAACTTGACACAGGCTGGAGTTATCATAGGAAAAGGAGCTTGAGTTGGGGAAGTGCCTCCGTGAGATCCAGCTGTGGGGCATTTTCTGAGTTAGTGATCAAGTGAGGGAGGGTCCCTTGGGTGATACCATCTCTGGGCTGGTATTCTTGGATTCTATAAGAGAGCAGGCTGAGCAAGCCAGGGGAAGCAAACCAGTAAGGAACATCTCTCCATGACCACTGCATCAGCTCCTGCTTCCTGACCTGCTTGAGTTCCAGTCCTGACTTCCTTTGGTAATGAACAGCTGTGTGGAAGTGTAAGCTGAATAAACCCTTTCCTCCCCAACTTGCTTCTTGGTCATGATGTTTGTGCAGGAATAGAAACCCAGACTAATACACCCATCCATGCCTTCTCTGCTTGAACTGTAAAATACAACATACGTTTCTTCCATTAAATTACTTATGTCAGGTACCCTGTCATAGCAGTCAAACAATTATTGAGTATAGAGGGGATTCATGGTCTGTGACTTCACTGTAGTATCTACCAGGACTCCTTTCAACTGAAATATCATCACAGGTATCCTCCAGATAAACCCTTCCTTTCCAAATTCTGTTGGACCTATAACTCCTAATATTCTTTAGCATCAGTTCTGGTGTGAGGCAGGGGAGTTGATCATGACAACCATATCTATTCCCCCAACTTTAGTTTTCTTCTATGGCAGCTAGTTACCCCATCTATTGTGAAATCATTGATTGTGCATTGATAATTCAAAAAATTAATCATTACTATCAGAATAACCAGATAATGATTTTATGTAACATAACAACTGAGGAGCCCAAATGTTAGCTTATCCATCTAGAATCATACAGTCATTGAGTAGTGGAGCTTCAAAAATATGCTCTATGCCCAGATCTGCCTGGCTCAAAGACCCGATTTCTTTGATCTGTGCTGCCTGCAGGGCCAGCTATAGTGGTGCTTGGCAAACATGCTCTCCAGAATTCATCCACAGGCCATCCATATCCACTAAGCCGCTTACCCTAACAAAGACACATGATGTTGGGCAGTTTTGTTTCTGTTTTTATACATGATTTTTATGTCTTCTTGGAAGGCTGTTTTCTCAATTGAGCAGCATGACATGATGAGAAATTCAAAAAGAGGTTGCTCATACATTTAAAATATGTATCCCTTCATCTATGGGGAGTCAAATTTGTTTTCAAATAACCTTTCTAGAATATTCTACATTATTTTAAACTTGCCTTGTGCATTGACAAAAATCTATCATGTTTGCTATATTTAATTGATGAAGGCTTTGATTGATAAGTCTGTCTGGTGAGTTGTTGGGCAGACCAGAGGGTCCAGAGCTCTCCAACATGCAGTGGAATTATCTGGGAACAGAGATGTCTCTATTCCCTGCTTCAAGGTCAAACTAAAAATCAAGATTAGACTCAGTCTCCAAGAAGATGATGATTCCTATTCTCTGGAATTCAAAGTCAGAAGTTTTGTGGTATTTTGTCTGAACTGGAATGCAAGCAGTTGCCTATGCTTTCTAGACTCTGCCTGGCATTTTAAATGTTGGACTTTGTCATTGACCTACATTAATGAAAAGCCCATTCATGTGACCTGTGAACTTATGTGCATCCATGTTCATGAGCAGGTGAATATCTGGGCATCTACATCCTGAAACATGAAATTTAAACATTTGCAAGTGTTACTACCATTTACAGAATGCAAGGAAAAAAATATTTGGAGATCTGGCAGTTAGCTTGTACCTAAGTTGACATTAGTTGTAGGACACAATCCCTTTGCTCCCCTCTGAAAGTACAGAGTGAGGGTGAGCTTTGCAAACCCCACTGCACAGAGCAAAAAGGATTATTTTTTTCCTCCCTCTGAGAGCAATGTGCAAATGTGTTGCTTTAAATTACATATTTTCACAGTTATTCTTTTCCTTTCCTAATGTGCTGTAAAGGTACATGATTAGACTATATATCTATACAGGGCTCTTTTCAAATGATGTACATTTGCCCTTATAGGGAGATCTCTCATCAAAAGTAATTTTCAGTTGCATCAGTGTACAGTATCTTAAGACTGCCCTGAGTTCTCTTGCTGCCAGTATTTGCTGTCGCAAAACTTCAGTAAGAAAAAGACTAATCGTGTGAATGTAAATAAACATGGTAAAGGAAGCGGCAGCCTGCATCCATCTAGTGGAACGTACTTTCTTAATGGCAAAGTCTGCATGGGCTCTTTGAACAGCCCGAGTGAATGAGTGTGTAAAATGCTTGTGGCCTCAGTGGTACCACACCAAGGATTTGGTGATGCCTCATCACCATCGTAAGCCATTTGTAGAAGCAAATGTGTCAGGATGTATCACACAGCAGTGAGTAGAGATGAAAACAGGGTCTGCCAGTAACCCTGGAGTGCTTATCATTTTTTGTTCTTGGGATTCAGGGCCCAGCACCCCTAAGGTCACACAAGACCACAGGAAACCCCAAGTTGCTTTGTTTATTAATGACTGCATTGATGGTAAATCCTTTCACGTCTCCCTAGCTATCTAAAATTAAGTTTTTTCATTTTTTTAAATGAAATTTTATATCTATGTTGGAACAAGTGAAGGAACCCATGCCAGGAAAAGAGTATTCCAAGGTGTCTTTGACTGTAAGAGATTCCTTCCAGCACTGCAGGCTTTGTTCACAGGCCCTTTCTCCTCTTTCCTAATGTCAGGTTACCTTCCACAACTGGACTGCCTTGAGTTTCAGTCACTTGGCCCTCCTCAAGTCTTCCCATAAGAATTGTTTTTATTCATGCAATTTGTAGGTAAATGGTTAGACCTGGAAAATATCATCCTGAGTGAGTTAACCCAATCACAAAAGAATACACATGAAATGCAATCACTGATAAGTGGATATTAATGAGCCCAGAAGCCCTAAATACTCAAGGCACAATTAGCAAGTCAAATGATTCCCAAGAAGAAGAAAGGAGAGGACCCTGGGCCTGTAAAGATTGGATCCAGTTTTGTAGAGAAACCGTGGGGGGAGGGGGAATGATTGGGGAATAGTTGGGGGGGAGAGGAATTATGGGAAGTATGGTGGGGGAGAACTGGGAAAGGGGAAAGCCTTTGGAATGTAAACATAGAATATAGAAAATAAAAATTAAAAAAAAAAAAGAAAACAGATGATGGCTGGTCCTGTGAAAATTAAAATATTGTGCTAACATGATCCGCTTTTTCCATTATTGAGAAACAATGCTTTCTAAAAGGATTTTAACAGGAGGTGAATAATGATAAATAAAACTGATAATTAAGTTAAGATGATAATGCATATAGAAGTGTCTTTCAAGACAGCAGAGAAATTAATATGTAAATAGATGAACTCTTAAATAGTAAAATAAACATGAATACTAATGGGAAAAAAAGAAAAGGGAAGGGGAGGAGCAAGGAGCAATAGAGCTTACTGCGCTCTCTCCCAGGAATGCCCAGCAAAGAGCAGGCTTCCTGGGGTGACTGTATCTGGGGACCCTGCTGTGACAGTTGTCACAAAAGCTTCTATTGCAGCTGCATAGGTGAGATCCCTGGATTTCCCTCATATGACTTGCTCAGGAGAAAAAAATGTGGAAATGGTTGCAGTGAGATTGAACTGTGAACTTGATTCCATCCTGCCTAGTTTATGTTGCTAGATTCCTCAGTATTTTAATTTTAAAAAAATTGCATATGGGAGTTCTATCTGCACGTATGTCTGTGAATCATGTGAATGTAGTGGCCACACAGTCCAGAAGAAGACATTGGAGCCTCTGGGACTGGAGTTACAGACAGTTGTGAGAAGTCATGTGGGTTTGAACCCAGGTTCTTTGTAAGGGCACCCAGAATTTTAAACCCTGGAGCTATCTCTCCAGACCTTGTTATTTTTGAACTGCAGAATGGGCTTTCAAACCAAGATTGGCAATAAAGGAACCATGATTTTTATGATTCATACCCAAAGAGCAAATAATCTTAGGCCCCCCAGCAGGAAAGATGAGTTCTGGTTTATGACACACAGGCCCAGGCTGTAAGCTGTTTCTCTCCACTTCTTACCATGGAAGTAGCTGGGAGACTATAGTGTTGTCCTATCTCCTAGGTACTCCTCTGTTAAGTGTGTTGCAAGTTCCAACAAAATATCGAAACTGTAGTGTATGGTGCTAGAAGTTAATTTATATTGGGTAATGGGGTATGATCACTTGCAATGTTATCCCATCGTGTGTGTGTGTGTGTGTGTGTGTGTGTATGCAATTGAAATAGATGTAAATTATAATTTTTAGTATATAAATCTGTAAGTTTTAGACTCTGTTAACAAAGGTCAAACATCATACTTGTTATTGAGGCTAGCCAGCACAGTGTATCAACTAAGCAGCCAGAAGTCTCAGAAGGAAAGGAAGAAGAAATAGAAATCTTTCCAATATTTCCAACATTCCTTGAAGCAGAAATCTTTGTGACAGTAGTCCTTGTTACAGCCATTTTAAACTCACACACGTCTCTCAAAACCCAGTGATGTGTTTTCTCTCTTGTCTTATGAAAAGTGCATCAAGAATGAAGATTGTATTGTAAGCAAATCATAGTTAGTATTCATCCCTGCCTTTCTTTAAGCAGACAACTGAATGTCTTCTGAGTAGCAAGTGCCATGCAGAGAATCCCTGTGGAGGAGGGGAGACTCCGGGCCTGTACCCTGGGGATGTTTGGTACAGTACAAAAAGCAAAATAAAATAATTGCAAATAAGGTATTAAGGATCAAAGAAGGATTTAAGAATCTGTGGTGTGCTATGACAGAAGGAAGATTATTAGTTGTGCTTAGTTGTTTTGGAGGTCACCTTATCTGAGATGTAATTTTGTGGGTTATTTGTAGTTTGCATGATGCAAAGTTTAGCAAATTATGAGGACATTGTTGAGGAGATTTATTTGAACTTCTTGATATTTTCGATATTAATTGTTTATCTCTGTCTGTTTCTCTGTCTCTGTCCCCCCTGTGTATGTATGTATGTATGTATGTATGTATGTATGTATGTATATATGTATGTATGGATATGTGTGTACACTTTTCTGCTGAGTTCATTTAGTCTTGCTTGTA
The DNA here is from genome assembly GCA_964023405.1 of Apodemus agrarius. Taxonomy (NCBI): domain Eukaryota; kingdom Metazoa; phylum Chordata; class Mammalia; order Rodentia; family Muridae; genus Apodemus; species Apodemus agrarius. The sequence continues at coordinate 13,123,691 of OZ030023.1, read as the reverse complement.
TGTATATGTGTTTAAGGCTGACCACCTAGAACTGGATAATATACCAGGGGCCCGCTCCTAGTGCTGACTGATTAGAACTCTCTCAAACGCCATTAATTAACTGTAGTTCTTCATCTAGGGGTGGGACCTTGTGAGATGACCACCCACCAATTTGAGTTGGAATGGCAGTTTATATTTATCATTTGTTTCCACATAGAAAAGCAGCTTATTGTTCAACGGATTCCTTGTTGAGTGACTCCTCTTTCTGCTCTGTTCACAGGCACACCCGCAGGTCCTCTAGATGTCCATGTGCATTTGTATTATAGTCCATCTCCCGAATCAGCCTTTATGTGTTCTCATAGATTTTTTTTCACCATGTCTTTTCTCATGACAGATACCAATAATTAAAAAAAAAGAAACCAAACTGGTAATTTTAGCTTTGAAAACTACCAAGTGTCTTACAACATGTAGAAGCACTTGTTCCCAAGGAGATGAAATAAAGCAGGAAGTGATGAGCTCTTGAAACAAATGAACAATGGGATCAGAGAAGAGATTTTGGAGGGACTAGAACACACAACCAATGAGAGGCTGTTTACATACAGTGTGAATTTAAAAGCAACATGAAATTTAGTGAGTATGTAGTTTAAGGGCTGTGGGGGTTATATGGAAAAGTGAGCATGTGTGGCCTGTGCTCTGAATGGAAAGAGGACATGTTTATTGCATGCATACATATAATCTCAATGTCCCTAATACTTTTTTGGAGGGGTAAGGAGAAGTAGAGAGTGGGGTCTCCTATATCCCAGGCCATCCTTAAATTCTCTATGTAACTGAGAATGACTTGCCACTAATCTAGTTTAATGTGATACTGGACATCAACCAAGAGCTTCATGCAGGCTAGGCTAGCACTTGACCAACTGAGGTAGATCACCCGCCTTGCGTACTCCTCATTCCAAATGCTTGGGGCCAGAAATCTTTCATATCTCAGCTTTGAAACTATTACCCATGTATAATGAGGTATGTTCCATATGGGCCTCAGTTCTAAATATGAAATTTGTTTCATAGAAGCATTGTGTATGTTTCATGAATTTGGTGGAATATTTTAGTATACCAGTGGTGGGTTTGTTTGTTTGTTGTTGTTGTTTCTTATGTTCACATGAGATCAGATTTGAAAGTTTTGCAGTTTGGCGTATTTCAGATTCACATTTTCATACCATGCTCATTTTGTATTTCATGAGAAAATTTGACATCACATAGTTGCAATTGCTAAAAAGAAAGTCACAGGTGTGCTTATACCTCATGTATTCAGATCTCAGATAATTCAGGCATCCCCAGACTTCAAGAATTTCTGTGTACTCTTTTCTCCTTTCCTTAATTTGGCCAGGCAGAATGTTCTAGAAGGAAATAGAAGAAGAAAAAAAATAAGAAAAAAAAAGCCTAGATTGTTGTTTATTGAGAAATCAGCTGATCTGTAGATAGTAACTCACTTCCTTAAAACTACACATAAGGGTTTCCTGTCCTAAGGATGTGATTCATTTGGGAAAATAAATAGAACAGTGATCTTGCACTAATTATGTGAGTTCTCTCTATAATTACCACAAAATTATAAGTTACAGTAATTTCCACTGCTCTACCAGGGAAAATGAAGTTACTCTGAATGATAATGGCAAATTAGATGGTATCTTATAAAAACATGAATTTGCACAAGCAATTTGGGTCACTATGATATGTAGTATGTCCTGAGCTGCTTCCTCTTTCATTATCTGATTAAATAAAAACCATGGCCGTGCATGTTCTTAGGCTGACTCACTCCCAGAGTGGAGTAGGTACTAGCGCTCCAGTGATGATAGAAATACAAGAGTCAGGACACACTCATTCACTAAGGAACTTTACACACAATGTGGCAATGGGGATCAGTATCACCTTGCTAACCTGGTGGAGTATTTTGTACTGGCTATGACAGAGGTGATAATTTCTCTGCATCTCATTTCCATGCGATGATCCCTGAAGACTGCATGCCCTACTGGAAGAAGGAGAAAGAGAGCACATACCATGCAATCAGACAGAGAAGTCCTTAAAATCGAATCCAACCAGACATGAACATCATTCTCCATCAGAATCCCACTTGCAAAAGAGGTGTATGCCTCAGCAGGAGAATGCATTTACCCTCAGAGGACTTGACACTTGCGTCTTAGAGAGGCCATCTGCTCTTGAGTATTAAACTCTTTATGTCTTATTTGGGATGCTTTTTCCTTTTCATAGAGATTTGGAAAAGCAAGTTATAATGTATAATATGCCAGGGGTGCAGCCTATTTCTCAAGCAATTTTTAGTAAGAGTTATCTTCTGGTGTAGTGGTACGTACATACCTGTAATCACAGTCCTTGGGCCGAGGCAGAAGGCTCTTCAGTTCAGTTCCAACCTGTTATATAGAAAGCCTCTCTATCATGAGAAGTTATCATGCCACATGCTTTCTTCAAAAATTTGTCTTTAAGAACTTATGATTACATTGGTAGTTTTTCCTCAGTAAAATCTCAGCACAAGCAGTGCCAATTGACCAACAGAGTCAAAGACTTCTTTACCTGTTGGAACAGATTTGGGCTTCTCAAACATTCCCCAGTAACTACTCTTTCTAGCAATAAATCAGATAATGAAGGTCGAATACTTTATGTGGACTGTTATATAGAGAACTGCCACCCCTGTTTCCATGCCCAATGTATTCTCCCCATGCTAAGGAAACCTCACCAGTGACATGGGGCTTGAGACTTTCACAAGATGTGTGCAGTGACACATCTCAATACAAAACCATGGCACACTTCTCTCTCTTCTGTTATGAATAGAATCCACTATTTTTCCTGTCCATATGAAGTAGTAATTTTGGAAATTTGAGGATTATTCATGATCTGATAAAATGTGCTGAGTTTTTAAAACCGAAGATAATATCAAATTTCAAAAGTGACTACTTCTATCTTCTTGAGCTTTGTTTGATCTGTGAATTGTATCTTGGGTATTCTGAGCTTCTGGGCTACTATCCACTTATCAGTGAGTGCATACCATGTATCTTCTTTTGTGATTGGGTTACCTCACTCGAGATGATATTTTCTAAAGTATGGATACTTTGGTCCCTCTTAGAAGGGGGAACAAACTACCCATGGGAGGAGATACAATGACAAAGTATAAAGCAGATAATGAAGGAAAGGCCATCCAGAGACTGCCATCTCTAGGATCCATCCCATATATAGTTGCCAAACCCAGACACTATTGCAGATGCCAACAAGTGTTTATTGAAAGGAGCCTGATATAGCTGTCTTGTGAGAGGCTCTGCCAGTGCCTGACAAATACAGGGGTAGATGCTCCCAGCCAAACATTGGACTGAACACAGGGTCCCCAATGGAGAAGCTAGAGAAAGGACCCAAGGAGCTGAAGGGGTTTGCAGCCCCATAGGAGAAACAACAATATGAACCAACCAGTAACCCCAGAGCTCCCAGGAACTAAACCACCTACCAAAGAGTACACTTGAAGGGACCCATGGCTCCAGCTGCAAATATAGAAGAGCATGGCCTTGTTGGATATCAAAGGGAGGAGAGGCCCTTGGTCCTGAGAAGGGTAGATGTTCCAGTATAGGGGAATGTCAGGAGTGGGTGGGTTGGTGAGCAGGGGGAGGCAGGATGGGATAGAGTGTTTTTGGAGGAGAAAGCAGGAAAGGGGATAATATTAGAAATGTAAATAAAGAAAATATCTAATTAAAAATAAAAAATGACTACTTCTCTTTCAATAGAATTTAAGGATTTATAGAAACTCCTTGTTGGTGTGAGTCCTCATGTTGCCACATATTGTAGCAATAGTGTGACCATTTCCTAACAAAGGAAAGTGAGGTTGTCTTTTGTGTGTCTCCTCCAGGTACAGGTTAAAGAAGGGTGCTGGGCATGAAGTTCCAATCTTAGCCAAGTATCTAACCAGGAAAGGACAGGTTAGATTTCTTTAAGACTTCCTCTCCTGAAAAAGCAACTAAGCCCCAGTGGAAAGCCATGTATCCTAGAATATTTGGTATCACAAACTGGTCTTTCTAGGAGGAAAAGGACAGAGTTTAGTGGAAGGGAGAAAGGTGTATCAGGGAAGAGTTGGAGGAGGGAGCATGATTAAAATCAGAACACATTGTGTAAAGTTCTCAAATGACTAATATTTTTAAGAAAAGAAAACCTATATCTTCCCTTTCTTCTTCCCCTCTTCTACCTTCCTGGTCATTTTCATTCAAGGCTAGCTGTGGTAGCAATGAGGATCTAGATGATGGCAGAGTCTTAACATTGAAAAGAATCTGGGACAGTGGCCATCCTGTCAGTGAGGGTCGCTTGCAAGAAGAATCTCCAAATAGCATCTTGTACCCAGATGTGAACCAAAAAATACATTCATAGTTTAGCTTTAAACCAACATAAGAGTTGTAGTTGCTGGCTATAACAGAATGCTAAGTTTGCTGTTTTCCTTGATAAGGGGAGTACTAGATGATATCAAAAAGACCTTGAAATTGTTCTTAGAAGAGGAAGGAAAAAGAATCAACCCTAATCTGTGGCTTTGGTGCTTTCAAATAAAACAAACCAAAAAAAAAAAAAGGTTTGAAGTATTATTCAATTTGAATCTCACTACGTTCAGTTATAGAAATACCTAGAAAAAAATAAATTTTATTGTATTATATGAAATGTATAAAATTAGCCCATAATCCTCATTGCTAGTAGATATTCTATGATGGATATAGAAGCTGGCTTAAAAAGAAATGCAGATGCCAGTCAGTGTTCTAGAAATCCAGGTTCTACAGACTCAAAAAAATCTTAGGATATGTCAAATAACAACTTAATAAGAACATATCACTCTCACACTAGTTGCTTAGTCACAGATTATATTAGGCTGACATCGAAATTTACATTCCACAGATTCTTTTTTCTAGACCTTTTAAATTTCTTTTAAAATTATATGTTTCACTTACTAAATTTCTCATTTTATTTTAGAATTTTCTACAGGTTATCCATATACCAATAATTACTAGAATATAGAAAGAAGATGGGAGATAATTGGATTTCAATCCCCTTGTAGTATAAGTATGTATAAATATATACCTAGGATTTCATGAATGTCACACATATATGGTATTTAAGGTCTTAAATTAACTGTAAACTGTTCATAAATTATATTTTTCTCTGTATAACATATACAACTTATCATCCACCAAGCCTCATGAGTTAAAACTGTTAGGATTTGAAGCCTTTCCCTTATGAAGATAATCCAGTGTCAATCCTAATTCGACTAGACTGGAGTGACATTAGGTTTTAGGAAGGCAGGAGAGTTCTAGGAGCATGATGTCACTCTGTGTTTCTGGTTAGATTTTCTCTCAGTAAAGTCATGGATGCAGAACCAGTCTGAAAGCCAAACAGCGACATGGCTAGATTATAAAACAGAGTTGAGAATAGAGAGATGACTAATATCAAAGTCACTTCCTGTTAATATGAATGACAGATTATTATCTGCATACCTGACACTTTCTGTTAGATCTCTCTGGCGTCTGGGAGACAAGATGGTGGAGTACCTCATACAAAAAAAAATGTGGTATATAAACTCAATGGAGTATTATTCAGCCATTAGAAACAATGAATTCATGAAATTCTTAGACAAATGGATGGAGCTGGAGAACATCATCCTAAGTGAGGTAACCCAGTCTCAAAGACCACTCATGGTATGCACTCACTGATAAGCGGATATTAGCCTAGAAGCTTGGAACATCTAGGACACAATCCATATATCAAATGATGTCCAAGAAGAAGGAAGGAGTGGTTCCTGGTTCTGGAAAGGCTCAGTGCAGCAGTGTAGGAGAATACCAGAACAGGGAAGTGGGAAGGGGTAGATGGGGGAACAGGAGGAGAGAAGAGGGCTTATGGGACTTTCAGGGATGGGGGATCTAGGAAAGGGGAAATCATTTGAAATATAAATAAAGAATATATTGAATAAAAAATACATTACAGTTCATAACTAAAGGAATTAAAGTGTGATTGTTTAAAAGCAAATAATCCAAATAGAGCTTATCAGCACTACAATGCTTTTCATGATTAAGGTATTCATTATGCTTTATAATTACAAGTATATAAAACACACAAGTGTTTAAATGTTATTTAATTGTAAAATGTAGTTTTGTGTTACATATTAATAAATTTATAATTGAAAAAAAGAGAAAGATTTGGTTCCCAGCTCCTATGGCAGGGACAACCACCTGCAGCTCCTCTTCTGATCTCTGCAGGCACGAGGTACACACATAGCACACTTACATATGCTCCGGCTCTCATGCATACACAGAGAATAAGAAGAAACTAATTTAAAACAATAATACTTAAAGTTATTTCTCTCCTCATGTTTCCTCAGTCATGATATTCTGTCAGTGAGAATACATGACATTCATGCAGCTAAAAACACTGCATAAAATTGATTGTCTTTATCTCTGAAAACATTGATGTTTTTAAGAACCCCAGGTGTTCTCTTGTGTACCAAAAGTCCCCAGACCAGCCATACCACATGAGAAACAATGTGTGTATTGACTAAGTCCTGTCTCCTATAAAGTTAAGACTACAGTAATTGCTCTGATGTATGTATATTAGGTTAAGATATAAAAGCAGAACTTTTCTAAGAAAAAACAGATCTTCTGCCTATATTATTGTGAGATCATATGTAATTATTATTATAGTGTAAAATCGTGTGTGTGTGTGTGTGTGTGTGTGTGTGTGTGTGTGTGTGTAGATACAGCATAGAGCTACAGGGAAAGCATCCCTGGCTTGTCAACTAAATTAGGGTGTTTCCATTTGCAACCCCAGGAAGGGACACTATTTTCTCTACAAAAAGTAAAAGTGTCTCCTCAGGGAGCACGACAACTTTCAACACACTTCAGAAAAGAAATTTTTAAACTGTATGTTAAATCTTCCATTTTTAAAATGACATCTCTTCCTTGAGGCAAAGCCCTCCCTGTGGAAGTTATTTTCTTGATGCCTCATCTTAGAGAACACCGTCATTTTCTCCCAAGTTTGCTATTCTCTCCTCCCTCCATGTTCACTTTTCTTTGATGGAAAAGTTCCCCTCTGTGGCATAGCCTTGGAGATTTAGAACTTCAGATAGCCAGCCATTGAGGCTTTTCCTGGGACTCTCTTCTATATCCTGACCCCAGAGGAGGAGGCAGTAGGGCTTGACCTAGGAGTCTTGTTTTCCTTCTCTGAGTCATGGCCCTTGGCAATGAGCTTGGACTGGCTTCTTGGAGACAGGAGCTCTGTTGGGCAGGTTGGCAGGATGGAGTAATGAACCCACATTCCCTCTGAAGTGCATTCTCTTGGTTATATCCAACCATTTGCCTTCTCACCATTCTCCTCACTATCCACTCTGGCTGTTTTCTGTGACTCTCTTCTTGCAAGGTTCCAGAACTACGCTGCTCACTTATAAGAGCCCAGGACAGAGCCATCTTAGAGGATATTTCTTGAAAGTAAACAAAGATGGACAGAGGTGTGAGGAGGCTGCTTCAGACCTCTTATTCGCCTAGATTTAGCCACACAAACAGGGAAGGCATGGCTCATGCTCTTTCTTCCAAGCTCATTTGTTTCCCAATGAGAAGAGGGAGGATACCTGAAGTGGCACTCAAGATTCTATTCTGCTTTGCAACTGAGTGAGGAAAGGCACCTGCTTGAGTGTCTTCTAGGACCCTCATGGAAGAATGAGAGAACTCTGTCCTCTGACCCCTGTGCTGGCATCCCCCCTCTTACCCACCACAATCAATCAGTATATAAGTGTTAAAATTAAAATTCCTGCATTTCTCCCCAAATGAAAACTAGTCTTTTTGACTAAAGACAAATTACATTCTACCACACAGATGCAATATATTTTGATATCTTAAAAACAAAACAAAATAAAACCTTGCTTGTAGAGTAACACGTTTCCATATAGGATTTTTGTATATTTTGGTTGATTCTCACCCTTCCCGCCATGACCCTTCCCACCATGACCCTTCCTCACTTTCCTCATTGTGCCGAGTGTCCCTTAACACACACGACTTAAAGTAATAACTTATTTTCTAGTCTCATGGGTCCCTATCTAAGTTCCTGGGTTTTCAAATTATCTCAACCAGGACACACATATCTACAGTGAGAGGCTATAATTTCTTTTGGAGAGAGAACACAGTTTTTGCCTTTTTGAGATTCAAATACTTCACTTGCAGTTATACCCACTTTCCTCCAGATTTTACCACTTATGTGTTGGGAGGATTGTTTGTTTATTTGTAACAATAATTTAACATTAATAATATTGTTTAATAATTAATAAATTAATATTAATGTTAATAATTAATAAATTAATGATGGAAATAATAAAAACAATATTCATTATGTACTTTAATGGTCTGCTCATCTCCTGATGGTCATCTTCTCTGATTCTGCTTCTGGATCATGTGAAAGGAGCAGCAGCAAACATGGATGTTCAAGTGTCCCTGCATGGTGTACAGGGCTTTTCTGTAATTACCCAATATGATGGAGACTGCTGGCGCTGGGGATATCCCAATTTTAGTGTTTTAGAGTATTCTCCGCTCTAACGGGAAACTTCTCCAAACCTAGAGAAAATCCATTTAAATTATTTCATTCAATCCCATGTGTTTCTTATGACCATGCTTCATAAGAGACTCACTACAAAACTTAGCACTTGCTCAACTGTCTGAATTTCAGAAATTGCTTTCGTATGTATATATGTCTGTCAAGAAACAATATTAAAGTTTTCATTCACTCTGCTGTTAAGAGGAGCACATGAAGGAGGTCCACAAAGCCAGGGGAGTTGATTATATCTGTGGAGAGGAACTTGGTGAGTAGGTTTCTAGATTACATCCTCTCTTGCAATACCTCTGATGATTTCGGGAACTTATCTTAGTAAGGTTCATAATTCAGAGCCTCTTGCCCTGGCTAAAGTGAAGGAACAGAGATTCTTCTATCATCTTCCCAGACCTTGCAGAACAGGGATGCTGTCCCTCAACACACAGCCATTGTTCAGTTCAGTGACACTTAGTTGCTCACACTACACTGAATAGCGGCAGTTCCAGCCTCTCTGTCACTCATTCTTTCTTCTGTTATCAGTACCAATTTTCCTAAAAAGCCATCTTGCTGCAGATTCATGCACCGCATGGTTTTCATGCCCTGGATCACTCTCCTGTGGTTCCAGTGGGCACTTCATACAAAAGTGACATTGACTATATAGTCATCTTGGGGACATAAAGACATACTGTCAACTTTACAGGAAGTTCTTCCTGATGGTTTTGTTAGGTAGTACAGTGCATGGTGAAGGTGGGCCAGAGAGTCTGTCAAAGACAAAGCTATTCCTAAAACTATGATGTCACTAATAACATTAGCTATATGCAGATGCTACTAGATTAGATTCAGATTGTCAAGTACTAAGGACAGAGTGAGCTTTTCTTGAATATCCAACTTGGGCTAAAGATGCTAGAAAGTTTCCTGCAGAGGCATGATGAATTAACACTTGGTGTGATGTTGCTCATATTTACTTGGATTCAGATAGCATTTAGAGTAGATATCCTCGGCTGGAACTAGACAGTAGACATGCACAGAAAAGGTTGCTTTTAACTCCCCAGCATGAGGAAAAATGAATGAGTTCAGTGCTAGAACCAATCCTACATGATTCAAAGTCCTGACAAGCCTACATTGATTCTCATATCATATCATATCAGGGACCCTGCAATAACCCAAGCAGCTGTTTAACTAGTTGTTCAGATACATGTGATGACAATGATCTCAGCCACCAACTAGCCACAGTGCTTCCAGTCTCTATCCCTGGAGTTTCCTGAAGTCAGTGGTTCTTAACTCTTGTAATTCTTGGGCAGAGTGTTCAACATAAATATGTTGTCCTGGACACATTTATCAATAATAAAGTGCATGTTTGCCAATTTTTAATTTTTAAAATTAATTTCCTTTTACTTACCAATCATTGCCCCCTCCTGGTCTCCCCATCATAGGGCCCCTTCCTCCATCCCTACTCCCCTGTTGCTCTGAGAGGGAGGGTTACACTGCCACAGCAACTCTCTGCAGGGTAAAAAGCAGTTCCTTCCACTAAGGCCAGACAAGGCAGCACTGCTGAGGAACAGATTCCACAAACAGGCAGAAGCTTTAGGGTAAGCTCCTGCTCCCGTTGTTATGGGACTCACATGGAAACTGAGCTGCACATCTGCTACATATGTGTTGGGGACCTTGGTGTATGTACTTTGGTTGGTGGTTCAGTCTATGAGAGTTTCTAAGGCTACAAGTTAGTTGACTCTGTTGATCTTTCTGTGGAGTTTCTGTCCCCTTCAGGGCCTTCAATCATTCCCCCAACTCTTCCATAAGAGTCCCTGACCTCTGTCCAATGTTTGGCTGTGAATATCTGCATCTGTTTCAGTCAGCTGCTGGGCAGAGCATCTCAGAGGACAGTTATGCTAGTCTCCCATCTGTAAGAATAACAGAATATCACTAATAGTGTTAGGAAGTGGTGCTTACCCATGGGATTGGTTTCAAGTTGGGCTGGTTATTGGTTGGCCATTCCTTCAGGGTCTGCTCCATTTTTGTCACTGCATTTTTTTAGATAGGACAAATTTGGGGTCAAAGGTTTTCTGAGTACATAGGTGTCCTTATCCTTCCACTAGGAGTATTGCCTGGCTATAGGAGGTGGCCTTTTCAGGTTCCATATCTCCATTCTTTTGAGTCTAAAGAAAGGTCACACACATTGACTACTGGGAGCCTCACCCATCCCAGATTTCTAGGACTTCCTAGAGATTCTCTCCATTCTCCAACCTGGATGCTACAGATTTCCTTTCATTTTCTTGTCCCTTTGAGAATGGGGAGGAGGGTCAGGATCAGATGCGGGGAAAGACAGTTTTTAATTGTTTAATCTTACTCATGGCTATATATTTTCATTGTGTTTTTATATTCATAAAGAATGTTTAATACAATATTTGAAGGCAGCACCATGAGGACTAGCAGAACATAATGCTTAGGAAATAATAACACTCCAACAACCTGTTTAATCTGAGCAGGGGTGGAGCCAAACACTGAAATGTTAAACAGTCATATGCCTCAGTGGGGGCAACACACACAGCTTTGCTCTGGTGGCAGTCCTGTGGAAAAGAAAATTAACCTCAGAGGATAAAACTGATGATTGGCTGCAGTATGACCAAGCAACTCTACCACTAAGCACACATATTTATAGAGTAGTAAATGCAACACGAAAGCTTATAAATTCACCCAGATTATAAAATCAACTTCCACAATAGACTCCAGAATAGGTGCACTATAAAACAAAACATTACATCAAGTGACATAGCATAAGAGAGCCCCAAAGTAGAGGAGGAATTTCTAGTAGAATACTGCATCTAGTTAAATCTCATGCTAGACATTAGAGAAAGACTTCTTTTTCCCTCATGTGGCCAATGACCTCTGACCTCTCAGATCAAATGAAGACTGAGCCTGAAGAAGGTCACCTTGCTTCCTTCAGTATGATTCCTTAGTACCCAACACCATTGGACAACTGTGAAATAGAAAGGTCTCTAGAAATATGGACCTGGAGAATTATGTATGAGTCAAAATTACCTGAGGGGGGCGCTGAATTGGGTTGCTTAGAGTCACTTCATATGTATCAAAGTCAAAATTGTGACCTAAACTTTTGTAGTTTCTACAGATTTCTAGGCATTAATGAAGATGCTTTTCTAGGAATCCCAGACTGGGCATGGTTCAGCTGTATGGAGTAGACAGAGCTAGCAAGTGAGATCACATTATTGACTTGCTGTGTGGAAGATCAAGTTCATTCTTCTTATTCAACTGGTCAACCAGAAGTAAGGATGTCATTTATCCAGATACCCAGTGGCCATCCATCTAGTGACCATAAGAAGCCTTTGCACAACTGCACTGTTGCTGTGTTGACAAGTTCCATCTTTTATGTAACATGTTGTATAGAAGAGTAACCTTGCTCCTCCGGCTGGTAGATCCCTTAGTTTGTCCTCTAAACCCTAGGTGAATAAGTTTTCTTTGCATTGGAACAACAACAACATAACCCTTTTGTGTGATAAAGTAGGAAGGTATAGTGGTACAACTAAGAGAGTTCACAGAAAATGAACTATCTGAAACAATGCCTGACATTACAATTAAAGTGGGTTAGTGACACATGAGGCACTAAGGGATAAATCTCAGATTCACATTCTTAAAGACAGACAACTATTTTTTTACAAAAATCCCTATTTCCATGGTGCTGATTAGTTTCCTACAAGATGGGTCATTTAAATGTGGATCCCAGTGTTATTTTTCACAACTTTGAGAAAGTAGAATTTATTCTAAAAGATTAGATCTAGTTAATTCTCAAAACAGGTTTGCCAAAAAATAAAAAAAAAAAACCAAATGAAAAAGCAGCCCCCAAATCAATAAATCAAACAAACAAACAAACACACAAACAAAAAACTAAAACATAAAACTTAGAAATCCACAGAATGGATGTGGTGGCCATATGAACAATATGAAGACACATAAGGGCTTCCAGATATGGTCTGCTAAAATAAGGCAGTTTGTACACAATTTTTACCTCAATCCAGAGCAGAGCTATATAAATGTCTGCGCTGGGATTTTTTGGGCAGCTCACAGATAACCCAAACTTTGGAAGATATTTCCCATATAAAGTCTTCTTCCAAACTTACTAACCTATGAGCAAGTAGGCCTGTTTATAAGCATATAGTTCACAAGAGCCCATAGAAATCTATCTTCTAGGAGTCTACATTGGAAAGATATTTCTTAGAATGTGAAAGAACCTTCTGTTTCTCATACCTCTGTGCTGGGCCTGCCTTTCTTTGGATCCCTCAGGCATAGTATTAGATGTAGTCAGAAAGGCATGTTCTCATCTTTACAAGGTAGGGTAACTAAGCTGGTGCTCTCACAGACACCAACTGAAGCTGGCTTTCAGATGAGTCAACTGCAACTTTCTGTCCTAAGGATAATACATATCTTTGCTTAAAGCTCTGATAATCCTTTTGATGAAAAGAATCTGATAAAATCCTTTTAAAGAAAAGAACACACGTGAGATGTAGGAATGGTTAAAAGCCTGCAGCTTTACAAAGGGTTCTTGCTGGATTTGGACAGTGTCATTTCCACCATGTTCTGTTTATTTCAGGATCTGCTCATCTTCAAAAGGCCAAGTTTCAATACCATATTGCAACAGCATGTGGAATAGGGTTTTGTAGCTGCCTTTAGAATCTATAATCTGTCAGGGTGCTAGCTGAAAGTAGACAGATGGAGTGTTTTGTGGCTAATTAACGAAGTGAACACTTATGACACACACACACACATACACATGCACACTCACTACCTGGGCATTCTGTGAAAGTGTTCTTTTCTTGACTAGATAATAAGTTAGTAACCATTGCTCCATTCTTACTCTGTTTCTTCTATCAAAATCTGGAAGCCAAGATCAATCACTGGGATGGAAATAGAAAATGGGAAAATATTTGACTAAATCTAGTGCCTGTTGGTGACAAATATCTCAATAGGAATCAAGTCAATGGCCTCAGTACAGACAAGACAGAGTTTGCACAGTATTCAATGTTAGACAGAAAGGGGAAGGAGGGAGAGAGAGAGAGAGGAGAGAGAACCTCTCTTCTAGAACATGGTAAGACAAGAAAGGCAGTGCTCCTTACTTCAGAGGCTGTATTTCAGAGTTTTATCCTAATAGAAAAAGGAATATCTCATGTAACGATAATCTTTTTTTTATTGGATATATTCTATATTTACAATTCATTTCCATTTTTCTGGTTCCCCACCCCCAAAGGTCCCACATGCCCTTTTCCCTCCCCCTGCTCCCTCATCCACCCCCTCCCACCTCACTGTTCTTGTATTCCCCCACAATGATGCTTTGGTCCATTCTAGCACCAGTGTCCACTCCTTTCTTCTTGTGAGACATCACTTGATATGTGATTTGTGTCTTTGGTGTTCCAAGCTTCTAGGCTAATATCCACTTATCAGTGACTGTATACCATGGGTATTCTTTTGAGACTGGGTCACCTCACTTAGTATGACGTTCTCCAGCTCCATCCATTTCTCTAAGAATTTCATGAATTCATTGTTTCTAATGGCTGAATAGTACTCCATTGTGTATATATACCACATTTTTTGTATCCATTCCTCTGTTGAAGGACATCTGGGTTCTTTCCAGCTTCTGGCTATTATATATAAGGCTGCTATGAACATAGTAGAGCATGTATCCTTATTGCATGCTGGGGAATCTTCTGCGTATATTCCCAGGAGTGGTATGGCTGGGTCCTCCGGAAGTATCACGTCCAGTTTTCTGAGGAACTGCCATACTGATTTCCAGAGTGGTTGTACCAGCTTGCATTCCCACCAGCAGTGGAGGAGTGTTCCTCTTTCTCCACATCCTCGCCAACACCTGATGTCTTCTGAGTTTTTAATCTTAGCCATTCTGACTGGTTGAGATGAAATCTCAGGGTTGTTTTAATTTGCATTTCCCTAATGACTAATGATGTTGAACATTTTTTAAGGTGTTTCTCAGCCATCCGAATTTCTTCAGGTGAAAAGTCTCTGTTTAGCTCTGTACCCCATTTTTGGATAGGGTTATTTGGTTTTCTGGGGTCTAACCTCTTGAGTTCTTTGTATACATTGGAAATTAGCCCTCTGTCGGATGTGGGGTTGGTGAAGATTTTTTCCCAATTTTTTGGTTGCCGATTTATCCTTTTGACAGTGTCTTTTGCCTTACAGAAACTTTGTAGTTTTATGAGGTCCCATTTGTCTATTCTTGCTCTTAGAGCATAAGCAATTGGTATTCTGTTCAGGAATTTTTCCCCTGAGCCAATGTCCTCAAGGGTCTTCCCCAGTTTCTTTTCTATTAGTTTTAGTGTGTCTGGTTTTATGTGGAGGTCCTTGATCCACTTGGAGTTGAGCTTAGTGCAAGGAGATAAGAGTGGATCAATTCTCATTCTTCTGCATGTTGACCTCCAGTTGAGCCAGCACCATCTGTTGAAAAGGCTATCTTTTTTCCACTGGATGTTTTCAGCTCCTTTGTTGAAGATCAATTGGCCATAGATGTGTGGGTTCAATTCTGGGTCTTCGATCCTATTCCATTGATCCGCCTCCCTGTCACTGAACCAATACCATGCAGTTTTTAACACTACTGCTCTGTAATATTGCTTGAGGTCCGGGATATTGATTCCCCCAGAAGTTCTTTTGCTGTTGATGATAGTTTTACCTATCCTGTGTTTTTTGTTATTCCAGATGTATTTGAGAATCTTAAAACGTCACCAATAACCTGTTAGTATTGATGTTCAGTGCAATTACTTATGATCCATAAATACAGATATCTTTCCCCTTTTAGTGTCTTGCTTTAACTTCCTTTAGAACATTGATGTCTTCAATGTAGAGGTCTTCCAATGCCTTTTGATGCTATGTAAATTGGGGTATTTTCCATGATCACTGTATGGGTTTTGGTAGTGTATAAAAAGGCTACTGAATTTTTAAAGTTGGTTTTGTACTATGCCACTTTGCTGAAAATTGAGATTGTTTCTAAAAATTTTCTGATGGAATTCTTTGTATCTCTTTTTATAATGCCAATCTTCTGCCAATGGGGGTGATTTGACCTCTTTTCCCATTTTATCCTTCAATTTCCTTCTCTTTCCTTATGACTCTAGCTAGTGTGTCTAACACCATGTTAAAAAGAAATGGGGATAGTAGAAAACCCTGCCTTGCTCCACTTAGGATCATGTTGACTGAGATTTTGCCATACATTCCCTTTATTTAAGTGGAGGTCTATTTTTTTCCAGTTTCATTCTCTCTACGACCTTTATCATGAAAGTCTGTTGGATTATCAAAGGCTTTTGATACATATATTGAGATGATCTTCTAATTGTCTTTATGTCTATTTACATGACATATTTATTAACTTACATATGTCATATGAACCTTGCATTCCACAAGTAAAGCCGACTTGGTCATAGTGGACGATTTTCCTGATATGTACCTGTGTTCAGTTTGGGAACATTTTATTGAGGACTTTTGTATTTCTTTTTCCCCAGAATCTAGGAATCCAGGACTGTAATTTCTTTCTCTCGCTCATTTTTGGTTATATCTTTACCTGATGATGGTATTAGAATAATACCAGCTTTTTAAAATGAGTTTTCTCTCTGTGTGTGTGTGTGTGTGTGTGTGTGAGAGAGAGAGAGAGAAAGAGAGAGAGAGAGAGAGAGAGAGAGAGAGAGAGAAGGCTGTAATAGTAAATGTTCATGATTCAAAATAAGAAAAAAAACCCAGTGTGCAAGAATAGGACTGTTCAAATCCATTGATGAGGGGATATTCCAAAAGGAAATTGTAGATCATGTATTTGTAATAGAAACTAATACATAAATATGTAAAAATAGCTTAACTCATGATGTAAAAGACCTGTGTACTGAAAAATATGCAATCTGGTGAAAGAGTCAAGTAAAATACAAATAATTAGAAAGATAATATATTTTATTGATTAGGTATTAATTTTGTTTAAATATCTAGCTTATCTAAAAGTATAGTCAGATTTTGTAGAGAAACCGTGGGGGGAGGGGGAATGATTGGGGAATAGTTGGGGGGAGAGGAATTATGGAACATAGGGAGGGGGTAATGGGGAAAGGGGAAAGCCTTTGGAATGTAAACATAGAATATAGAAAATAAAAATTAAAAAGAAATCTATCAAGGATTCCATATCATAGTTTTATAGAAAAAGAACAACAAATGCAAAAATTTGCATTGAACAGCAAAGGCAAAATATCAAAACAATTCCAGGCAGAAAGAACACAGCCGCAGCTAGAACCATTCATTTTACACCATCTTTTTTCCAAATACACAGCAAAGCTGTAGTAATCAAAATGCCAGGCCACCAGTATTGAAAATGTAAACAGTGAGCAATGGGATTAGATAAAATGCCCAAGCAAGCTTTCACAGCCTACTGTCATTTGACACAGTGCCAGGAATACCCAAGAAAAGAGACAGGCTATGCAGCATTGTAGCTTAGAAAACTAGCATACACATAAAAAGAAAGTTGACCTGGTCTATGTCATAAGTAAAAGTCATCTCAGAATGAGTTAAATACTAAAATGTAAAACCTGAAACTACTAGAAGAAAACATAGGAGTTAAAGCCTAAAATAGCTCTTTGAACAAACTTTAGCTCTGCCTCCAAAATTCGGGTCAAGAAGAAAAAATTGAGCAATCAGACTCCATCAATATTATGTTTATGAACAGCAATATAAATGATGAAGATGAGATGAAAAGGCTTATAGAGTTCAAAAAAGATTTGCAACTCATATGTCTGAAAAGGTGTTGACACTCCAAGATATAACAGGCACTGCCAAGAAGGACATGGAAATGACCCCCATGTCTGGAGAAAGATGTATATCCACTCATCCTGGAAAATGCCCATGAAACCAATAGTAAGCAATCACCCTATGCTTGGTATCACATCTCTATAACATACTAAAAGGTATCAAGAACTAAGAAGGATGCAGAGGAAAGGGAATCCTCAGCAATGACTTGTATGAATGTAATTTAGTACAGCCATTATGGCAAGCGTCAGTGCCATTCATCAGAAAGCTGAAATTTGAATGACCCTTTGATTGAGCAATTCTCCTTCTGGGAAAGTATCCAAAGGGGCTTAAAGAGGTTAAAGGAAAGTGTGCAGTAAACTCCTATGTTTAATGCATGTTATTCACAGCAGGCTAAATACAGAACTGCCTTAGTTTCTATCAACAGATGAATGGAGAATGAATATTTCGAACAGGAACACAATGAGGTACTAGTAAGCACTGCAAAAGAATGAAATTCCGTTCCAGTACCAACATGATTAAACTTAGAGCACATTATGTTAAATAAGTCTGGCAGAAAAAGATCAATAAGGTCTTCTGATATCACTTGTGGAGAGAGGAGCAATCCCAGCCAGAGGTAGACGTGGAGGAGGAAGGGATGGAAGCTGCTCTTCGAGGCTAGCTCACCTCTGCTGTGCTCAGAGAGTAAGCTCTCTGATCTACGATGGGTCAATGCTTGAATTCTGTATTAAGACACATGTCAAGATCACTAGAACAAATCTTGTTAAAATGCCTTGCAATAACTAAATGCTGTGATGGTTTCACAACTGCCTTGCTACATCTTTCTACATTGCAAAGACGTATAAAATCATCTCCTGGCCATCCTCGAATATAATTGTGCTGTTTTCAATAAACATGATATCATTGAAGATGTTTGTAAAAAATAAATAAATAAACAAGGAAGGGTTTGAAGTGGAAACTCCAGCTTGATAACAGATGAAGACTCAGTTTCCCTACTGATTCCATAGAGATGCTAGTTAATGCTGGGCATGCTTGGTTTCTATTTGTCTCTTAGCAATTATCTGGAAACAGAGTACAAATCTTGGCAACCTAAACTTGCAGGCAGAGGTGCTGCTAGCTTTATGTAAACCCTCCTATAGAGTGTCCCCCTGGAAGGGCGGGCTGCCACAGCTCATGAGCGCTAAAAGCTTCATTTACTCAGAGCCTTTGATTTTCAAGAACAAAACCAATTTAGTTAAGAATAAAGATGCGGTACAATGGCAATGAAAGGATGAGAAATATAGCCTAAAAATCCCCCGTGCCTAACACTTAAATAACCCCCAAAAGCCTGCTCTTTGTTAGAAACTAGGTGAACGGTCACATTCCTTGAGGCCGCCCAGAAGTGCACACATCACACCTGCTTGTGGTGTTCAGCTGCAAGCCGCAGACCTGGGAAGGTCCCTGGCGTCCTTTCCTGTCTCACCTCCATGGAGCAGCTGGGGCGCAGGCAAGCAGTGCTGGGCTGGCGGGATCACCTCACAGGCTGTGGGGCTCGTGCCTGGCAGGTGCTCGGGTCCCCAAGTGCCTACTACGTAATCCTGGCCCCGTAACAGGAAATATGTACGTGACCATATACATGACCATATACATGACCCTGGCCCCATAACAGGAAATATGTAACAGGAAATGAGCTAACTATATGCTATCTGGCTTCTATAGGAAACTGATTGGTCTTCAGAGCATGGGCTTGGACAATTTAAACTGATTGGTTTAGAAGGTATGGGGTGGTGCAAATCAATAGGCTCGCACTGCAAGGCTCTCAATGCTGAGGAATGATTGGTTTGCTATACGCAGGTTTTGTTGTAAACCTATAAAAGCTGTCCTCATTCTGCACTCTTGCCTCACAGTTCTCTGTGTGGCGTACGGCTGTGAACCCCAGAGCCTCTGGAATAAAAATCCTCTTGCTGTTGCATCAAGACCATTTCTCTCGAGTGACTTGGGTGTTGCCTTCCAAGGCAAGGGGTGCTGGGGTGCCCCCCTGGTTTTTTTGGGTCTTACAACACATGCATGGCTTCTTGTTGGCATTCAGTTGTATGAGAGTAGAGATCCTGATTACAACCCTTGTAGGAAGAAGCTTGAACATGAGAGCACTGTATAATGGTCAATCTTATTGTGAGGCTGACTTAGGGATGGAAGAACTCTGGTCAACACCAGTCAATACTTCCCACTGAGTCACTCACAGGCTCTTACAGAGCTTTGTGAATCTTTGTGGAAGCAGCATCCTCTCCCATGGACTCTAGACAGGTGACCTTACTGGAGTACCTACAAGATTGTTGTGGCTCAAACATGGAATGCTGATTGATACTCTCACAATGAATCTGATCACATGAAGGCGAGTGTACAGCCTGAATTTGATTGAAGAATATAAAGGGTGAGAAGTGCATTTTGTTGTCTGTCTCTTCTTGGTCTATTAGAACTTACAGTGAGATAAAGGCAGTTCTACACTTACTGCTTAAAAATATGTTTCAAAATTTTAGGATCTCCTTTATATTGCTTGATACATTTTGTAATGGATTTTCCCACACCCACTTCCCTTATTTATTTATTTGGTTGCATCCCATTGAGCTAATGGATGGTGACTGAATAATTAAAGTACAGTACATATATACAACAAGATTTTATTCAGAGGCAAATAAGGATCCTCTTTTCTTTTAAGGCATTTGGGTATCATAGTGCTTGGTGTTTTAATCTCTGACTCATGCCTCTATCTTCAAAAAAATCAGTAGCCAACAGTGAGACCCCAGAAACTTACATTACAGAGATCCTTAAACATTATTTGCCTAGAAAGTGATTATATAGTAACATGCTGAGTAGCAGCGCAAAGATTGGCATGGTATGCCAGGAGATGGCAGAAGATTTAACTACTTAGAAATGTTCAGTGGATATTGATTTACAGCCCTGTCTCCTTGCTTTGCTAACTTTCTGGGAATTGGAAATTCTTTGGAAGAAGCTCATAGATGTCAGCAACACAGTTTAGGTCAAGTAGGTTATAGAGAACACATCTTCATGGTAACAGAATCTAAGGAAACTGCAGGGTGGCCAACAGAATCCTGTTTCTCTAGCTTTATCAAGTCCTAGGCTTCTGAGATAGCTTGTACATTGGAAGTAAGTTTTGAGGAAACACCTTTAAGCTATAAGTTTTCTTATACAACCTCTCCTCTAACATAGACAGCTACCAAGTAACTGATTCAGTGATCCCTCATTGAAGTTTCAACTCTGAATTTTTGGTGCACTTCCTTAGTCTGAGCTATGATATCCTTCAGAGAACTGTTGTCACCACACCCTACACTCTAATCTTAACAACTGCCATTATCTCTGATATGGTATGTCAGCTCTCAACTCCATATTTAAAGGAAACATAAATGTCACAGAATTATTATCTGTTCAGAACATATTCTTGCCCCTTTGGCCTTTTCTCTAAGATTCTGTGCAAAGGTAAAGTTTCACCCTTTGTCTGGTTCTGCTGAAACAGTCTTTACAAATGAGCCTCACACCATTCATCTTCCCACTGTCTAAAGCACCACAAAGATATCCTCTTAATGTGCATCTATGATGTTGTCACTGTTAAATGAATTTCTTCCTTGAAGGTAAAACCATGGGCCTCACTGTGGCACAACAGTTCCCTGGTGACCAGTCACTTCTCCATCCATGAATGACCTCCC
Organism: Apodemus agrarius; assembly: GCA_964023405.1. Taxonomy (NCBI): domain Eukaryota; kingdom Metazoa; phylum Chordata; class Mammalia; order Rodentia; family Muridae; genus Apodemus; species Apodemus agrarius. Next base: position 13,102,635 of record OZ030023.1, on the reverse strand, counting down.
TAATTATTCTGTGTACACTGTGAAGGACCCTAACATAGGGCTGTGATTAAAACATCTGTCCACTGAATAGCTAAGTACCTATGTATAATCTACAAAACCATTACTTATTAACATTTAATGGACTTAACTACTGTGGTAAGTTCAGAAAGTCTTCCCTTCCTTATCAGATGCAAGGTGGATATACTCTGCTCACATAAACCCTGGATGTCTCCCTAACAATGTAGTTAACAAGATCTATCATCCCCTCTGTGATGGTTTGTATATGATTGGCCTTGTTGGAGTAGTTGTGTCATTGTGGGCGTGGGCTTAAAACCCTCACCCTAGTTGTCTGGAAGTCAGTCTTCTACTAGCAGTCTTCAGATGAAGATGTAGAACTCTCAGCTCCTCCTGCACCATGCCTGCCTGGATGCTGCCATGTTTCTGCCTTGATGACAATGGACTGAACCTCTGAGCCTGTAAGGCAACCCCAATTACATGTTGTCTTTTATAAAACTTGCATTGGTCATGGTGTCTGTTCACAGCAGTAAAACCATCACTAAGACAGAAGTTGGTACAGAGAGTGGGGTATTGCTGTGATAGGCCTGACCATGCTTTTGTTTGAAAGAATGTGGATTTTGGGACTTTGGATTTGGAAAGCCAGGGAATGCTTTAAGTGGGGCTTAATGGGCCAGCCTAGTAGGAATATGGAAGACAGTGGTACTGAGGGTCATTTGAACTGTGTAGGCCTGATGGCCCAAGAGGTTTCAGTGGAGAAGAACTTTAATATGTGGCTGAGAGACTGTTTTTGTGATGTTTTTATGAAGAACAAGGCTGCTTTTTGCCATTGTCTGAAGAGACTGCCTAGGGCTAAGGTAAAGAGATTTATATTAATTGCATCTGCAATTGAAGTCTCAAAAAAGCCCAACAAAGACTTTGTTCTCTGGTTAAGTCTGATGAAGAGAATTTTGAACAAACATAGTAAGATGAGATAGGAAAAGTACAAAATATATAATTTGAGTATTAAAGGGACTCCAGGAAGTGAAATGGAGCTGAATTCAAGGATATTAAATTGAATTAAAGGAGTGGTGACCTTGGGGGCAAGATTCTACCCAGCTAAATTTAGGTCCAGGCATGGAAGGACAAGCCTTTAATCCCAGGAGGCAAAGATAAGCAGATCTCTGAGTTCAAGGCCAGCCTAGAACAGAGCAAATTCTAGGTGAAGAAAAACTTTAATCCCGGCTTGGTGGACCACACCTTTAATCCCAGTGCTTAGGAGACAGGCCTGCAGTTCTCTTGAGTTCAAGGTCAGTCTAAGAAGCAAGATTCAGGACAGCCAACTTAGGCAGCTAAGGAGCTAGGAAAAAGGAAGCCAGTGATAACATAATAGAATAAGGCAGCCAATGTTCCAGCTCCTGCATGCAGCAGAACTCAGCAGCTTCGGCCATGTGTCTCTGGCTTTATATTCAAGAGAAGAAGGAGACTACTGGGACAATTGATGCTGGTTAGCTGGAGCTAAGAAATTAGTGGTGATTAAGAAAAGACCAGCATCACTGACGTGAAATATAGGAAGTGTTTTCTGAGAGCACAAAGAAGCTATATTCCAGAGATATGCAAGTGTTCCTCATGCTGCAACTGTACTTGGTAATGTGTAAGAATCATCCAGGTGGTACTGGTTTTGAAGGCATGAAGGCATCATGAAGAAGAGCTGAGGCTTGGTACTGTGAGAGGCCATGGAAGGCCATTGGTGAAAGTGTACCCTCAGTTGTAATTGACAGCCCAGGTCTGAAGGGGTCATGCAAAAGAGTTGAGGCTTGGTACCATGAAGAGAGCCTATGAGAGGCTTTGGTGAAGTATAGTTGCAGTGGAAGGGTATTGGAGATGCCAGTACCATGGGATGACCACCAAAAACAGCAGTGGCAGTGGAGTGGATCAATCTGAACTTATAGTGCTACAGAGGGCAGAGCTGGAGAAGTGACACCAGCTCTTTGGAGATGTACAAAAGATCATGTGTGGATCTCAGACACTGGAACAAGAAGCTGTGAGGCTGAAATTGACTTGGGGTACCCAAGATATTAAAGATGCCAGAGCCACAAGATGCCTGCCAAGGAAAACTGCTAATAGGGAGTGGAACAAGACCAGGAGAAAGAACCTTGTTGAAGTCAACAAAGATGAAAAAGGAGTTGGATATCTGAAGACTACTTTGCCCTCAGACATGGAGATGCAGAGTTTGGACTTTTCCCAGCTGGTTTCCTGTCTTGCTTGGGGGATTACAGTTAAGTGATTGGATGACTCTCCAAAGAGACCTTGAACTTTGGACTTTTAACACTGTTGAGACTGCTATAGACTACAGGGACTTTTGAAGTTGGACTAAATGCATTTTGCATTATGCTATGTTTAAGTATGGCCCCCATAGACTCATGTTTGAACAAGCCTATGGTGGCCAGGGAGTGGAATGTGATGGTTTGTATATGATTGGCCCAGGGAGTGACTATTTGGAGGTGTGGCCTTGTTGGAGTAGGTGTGTCACTGTGGGTGTGGGCCTAAAACCCTCATCCTAGTTGCCTGGAAGTCAGTCTTCTACTAGCAGTCTTCAGATGAAGATGTAGAACTCTCAGCTCCTCCTGCACCATGCCTGCCTGGATGCTGCCATGTTTCTGCCTTGGTGACAATGAACTGAACCTCTGAGCCTGTAAGCCAACCCCAATTAAATGTTCTCTTTTATAAAACTTACATTGGTCATGGTGTCTATTCACAGCAGTAAAACCCTAACTAAGACACCCTCCTCTGCTGTCATTGAGATCAACATGGTACCTTCAGCAGGCAGGGTTCATGTGTTTGTGTTCACATGGTCCCTTCTAGACTCAATCATTGATATATTTCAAATAAATAACCTATTATATCCTCTTGATCACTAGAATGAAACGTCATACTCTTAATAGAATACTTTTTTTAGCCTTACAAATGTCCTAGAAAACATTTTCAAGGTGTGTGTTAAACCAATTGTGTTCTGCCAATTTTACTGAATTTCTGTGTTCCCTACACATATGAGTTTAAATAAACAAAGGAAAGGAAGTCAGCGAGGCAGCCATGAGCTACATGCTGTCCTGCTGGCTTATTTGCCACTGCAATGCACAATAAAGTCTTTGTTGAAGGAGCTTATTTCCCCATGGAAGTTGGGCACAGATTATATAGAAACACAAGTTGGTTAATCTTTTAATACTACAAAAAATGATTTCTACCAAGAGCAGTAGATTCCAGACACACTAACACTCTGCAAGGAAATGTATTTATTTGTTTGTTTGTTTTATAAGCAACCAGACATATAATCACTTGGCAAAGCCAATGGTTTCTGGTTTCCTGGGCTGCTGCAGGTCATAGTCTTCACCTCTGTGATAAATTGAGCATGTTGATGACAACAAAAACAATGAAGTGCCTTCATTTGAGGACTTAGCACAGTGGATTTTGCAAGGATCAGGCAAATTTGCAAGTGTTGCCAATAAGGTTGGAGAGTGTAGCCCAGCCTTCCTCTTCACAGGCTGCTCTCACTGTATAATTCATGGAATAAATTACACACAGATGACTGCCAGAAGGAAGGTCAATGTAAAGGCCGAATCATAAACACATGTTCAGATAATAAGCCCCTGTGACTCACTACTCGAATGTGCAAGTGTCCACTCAAGAAAGGACTATCTGATAAATCTTGTTAAACTGCACCCACTTGCTTCTACAACATATGTTCTTAAATGTCAAGTGAGAGAAAGGAAGAGCCTGGGATGCTGTTCTCTATGGCAACAGGTGATGTTTTCTCACCTCATCTCTGAATCTCACAGGAAAACAAACACAAGGGAGGAGAATGGATTTGGCAGGAGATGAGCAGAAGCCCAACATTAATTCCTCCCCCTGTTCCTAAGTGCTCAGCTGGGCAAGCTAATGGCTATAGATTCATGAAAGCAGGGCTCACTGTGAACACACCAACACAATTGATTTGGATACCACCATAGCTGTAGAGTAATAGGTACCACTCCAAACTTAAAGAGTTCTTGAACATTCAAAATTGAAACACACTATGTTTGTGATGATTGAATTTCTTTCAGTTTTAGGTTCAAACATGGACAATAAAACAGCAGCCTCTGACGGCAGCACCAGGATATCTGGGATAGCACAAAAAGAAATGTTCAGCTTCTTTCCACTCCATGATCACCTATTCTCTAGTCTCATGCTGACTCTCAAGGAGCAGGCATCACCTGATAGCTGAGGAACACAGTCTGTAAAATCACAGAAGTGATGGAAAGAACAGTTTGCAGTGTTTCATAGCCAGGTCTAGGAAGTTACCTTCGGCAATATGCTACTATATGCTACTCTGAAGGTGCAAGGTTGTAGAGCCAATGGTAAGAAAAGACATTGTAACTTAAACTGACACCTTGACTCAGGGGACATCAATCTCAGCTAAAGGTGCTGTGCCATGGCATTTTGTGGATCGGAGATGGGTGTTCTTGGAGACTGTATATGTAAGGGTGAAACTGTGTTCTGCCTTTGAAAGAAAGCTGAGGCTCTGCCTTCCTTTAGAATGCAGTGCATAGCAGTTCTATCTATTCGACAGTCCTGACAAGAGTCCACCTGTTTCTGTGACAGGCTAAGCATTGAGGCCATTGTTTTGTCTGAAGGGAGTTAAGTTGCATGAGTACCTGACCCAGGATCAATAGGAACATCATTAAATCAGACAGAATCATGCAGAATTCCTGCAACAAAAATCAGAAGGCACCTGTTTCTTAGGATTAGTGTTCCTGTTGTGAACTCTCCCTGCCTACAGACATCTCTGGCTTTCTACCTTCGATGGTTAACAAAACACACAGAATAATTACTGGGTAATATGAAAAATATATATACTTAATTATAAACAGGAACCCCCAGCCAGATGTTGATAGAATTGTATAGATATGGGGTGCCAGCCTTGTTTAGTCCATTGACTATGCAGAAATAACCTCAGCTCTATGAAGGCCTTTGGCTTGCATGGGTGGAGGTATATGTATGTGTATTTGTATACATATATGCGTACATTTGTATGTATATATGTGTGTATATACATGTATAGTTAGTTATACATCATCAAAGGCAAGTAAAAGCCACTTAGTTCTTGTCTTCTCATTCTGAGAAGGTTTAAATTAGAAAAACAACCTATTCTGCTTTTTAAACTGAGTCTAAGTATTTTTGTGACTTTTGTCACTATGAATAAACTGGTACCATCTAGAAATGCCAGGAAAACACTTGCACTGCCATATGTTATCCAAAACTACATTTAATTTTGCTGTATTTTTCCTGTTGCATATTTTATGAGCACACTTATCACTTAAGTGTAGGAAGTTTAAGGCTTTGGAGGCCACAGTGACTCAGGGGTTAAAACATTTGTGATGCAAGCCTAAAGACCTGAGTTCAAATGAACAAGGATTTAAACTACTGATATATAAGTAAATCATTTCTGTGTCTGTGGTGCAAAGAATAAAGACATTATATTAAACTTCTTGCTTATTTTATAGATTTTCAATTCTATTGCGGACAGGTTTGTAATTTGATATAATATTCAGGTAGTATTAAACTCATGGGCTCAAGAGATCTGGAGTCATTCTGAGTGGCTGGGACTGCAGTTGTTTGCCCCTGTGGTGTGCTCAGCTTAAAGTTGCCAAGTACTTTTAAAAGCGCTAAAGAGGTATTCATTCCTCTTGTATAAAGCTTGACAGAGAAGAACTCTTTCTGCTTAGATTTTAATATGAAGAGAGGAATTTGGTGAACTGATCATAATATTTTTACTTTGAACATTAGTAAAATGGAAATAAGAGAAAATTAAGAGCTCTTTCATGCCTGTGAGGAGGCTTATAGAAACCCTCTCCTGCTCACGGGCTAGGCTCGAGAGTTATGAACAGTGCTAATAGAAAACACTGAAACTGGGAAGTTCCACAGTTAGGTCTTGCTTCAAAGTCTATAATGGATTTTACAGGGTCAGAGGCTGAGGTCCACTGATGGATGTATAAACAAACAGGGATTTTAATCCAGCAACAATGGTTTCTCTGGCAAAGGATTACACTGAAGACCTAGGTCTATATGATTCAGTCAGAATGCAGACATGCCCTGTATTACAGTATGATCAGGGTGGAGTACAGCCACTCCTTTAGTACACACCTTTAATCCCAAACAATGAAACCAAGGTTAGTTGGTAGAAGGAAGCAGCTATGTTTGAAAGTGACATCTAATGGGCGGAGGGCAGTTCAGTGAGTTCAGTTCAGTTGAATTTAGACAATGCAGTGGAGTTCAGTTCAGTGCAGTGGAGTCAGAGAAGTTCAGTTGAATGCGGTTGAGTTCAGTTGAGTTCAGTGCAATCAGTACAGGTCAGTTCAGTGTAATTCTTAGGCAGTTTTTCAAGCAGAACAATTTAGTGAGAAGCCAAGAAAAGCCAAATTGAATCAGTCAGCTTGGAGCTGAGTTTTGAGCCAAAAGAGCTGAATTGAAGCAACCAGCCCAAGTTTCAAAAGAACTAGAAAGGATGAGCTTATACAATGGCAAGCTTCCAAGATGACAGTTATATCAGGGGAATAAAAGATACATTTACTCCTTGGCTGTTGGCTTTGTCCCTGGGATCTGGGTTCCTGTGGTGGTGGTGGGGTCTCTTTGGTTTATATTGTTTATCTTCCTATGGGTTTGCAAAATCTATCAGCTCCTTCAGTGCTTTCTCTAACTCCTCCATTGGGGACCCCACACTCAATGCAATGGTTGGCTGCAAGCATCTGACTCTATTTGTAAGGCTCTGGCAGAGTCTCTCAGGAGACAGCTATATCAGGCTCCTTTCAGCTAAGCCTCCGACCAAGGAGTACACATGGCTCTGGCCGCATATGTAGCAGAGGACAGCCTTGTCAGACATCAATGGGAGGAGGAGTTCTTGGTCCTATGAAGGTTTGATAGATGCCACACTGTAGGGGAATTGAGGGCAGGGAGGTGAAAGTGGGTGGGTGGGTGGAGGAACACCCTCATAGAAGCAAGGGGGAGTAGGAGAGGGGGTTCCTGGGAGAGGGGGAAATAGTGTAAGGGGATAGTACTTGAAATATAAATAAATAAAAATAAAAAGGAAATATTTTCATGAAATAAAACAAACAAAAAAATAGATTTACAAAATACATCTGGTAAGCTCAAAGATAAACAAGAATGGCTAAGAAAGGATTGAGTGGAGGAAGGTCTCTCCTTCTACCTGCAGCAAGTAAAGAGAACAGAAGGCTGAGTTTTAAAGTAATGTCTTCCTGAATGAATGGAGGCCTTGTATTCTACTCAGGCCTCCTGTACATGTTTGCTTAGGACAACAAATTTGGTAGGGTTTGACACATTCCTGAGCATGTTCAGTTCAGGGTTCCATGTCAAGTAGTCAATTTTTAACATGCTAAACTCAAAGTCATAGAATACATACATATTATATTAAAATATGAACAGGAGTACAAGCAGTTCACATGAAAATGGTAGAAAGCAGGAACTCCAGTAGATATACTTACTTGTATAATGAATTTCATATGAAAAAAGAAAAGAAAAGAAAAGAGAAAAGAAAAGAAAAGAAAAGAAAAGAAAAGAAAAGAAAAGAAAAGAAAAGAAAAGAAAAGAAAGGGGCACATTAAAGGTGCATTAATAACTGAATTTACCCTTAAGGATTCTTGCATCAAGGGAACCTAGCAGATTTTGTGCAAAGAGAACCTTGCCTTTATTTGGAAAACTGAGATGGCATCACTCACAAAGATATCACTGTGGGGTTTACAGTCAGTGGGCTTGAAAATTCTAGCACACTCAAAGAAATTTAATTTCTTTGGAACAAATGAAACAGATTGTGAAAACTCTATAGCTGTCAATGAAGATGCAGGAGGTGGTCAAGAGATGTAGGAGCCCCATATCCATATCCACATGTGTAAGTGATCCACCCTGTAAGGAATAGAACATGCCTGCAATGCTGAGCTCTACCCATGCCTCTAAGCATTAATCTTTCTTTATGTTCTGTAATATATTTTAAAAGGTGTGTAGTGAATTTTTGAATTAAAATTAGCCATAATCCTAGATGTTGGGGCATTGGCTCCTGACACAGAGAGATAAATGGCTGAAAAATCTGAATCAAAACAATTTCAGTGATGCAATCTACAGAAGACCCCAAATCTATGTAAGATGGAGACTTGGTTAAAGTCTCATGGATAATTAGTTATTAAGAAGAGACAAAGGTAAATGGATCTAGCACCTGATTCCTTGTTTCTTGATTTAATAGTTCTCACCTTCTAAAGCAAACTGGAGTTCCTGGCTACATGCTATACTTCAGGAGCATGGACATCTCTGCCATTAGGCCATCCAGAGACTGCCCCACCGCGGGATTCATCCCATATACAGTTACCAAACCCAGACACTATTACAGATGCCAATAAGTGTTTGCTGACAGGAGCCTGATATAGCTGGCTCCTGAGAGGCTCTTCCAATACCTGACAAATACAGAGGTGGAGGCTCTCAGCCAACCATTGGACTGAGCACAAGGTCCCCAATGGAGGAGCTAGAGAAAGAAACCAAGGAGCTGAAGGCGTTTGCAGCCCCATAGGAGGAAGAACAATATGAACCAACCAGTACAGCCCCAGAGCTCCCAGGGACTAAACCACCAATCAAAGAGTACACATGGAGGGACCCATGGCTCCAGATGCATATGTAGCAGTGGATAGCCTTGTTGGACATCAATGAGAGGAGAGGCTCTTCGTCCTCTGAAGGCTCAATGATGCCCCAGTGTAGGGAAATGCCAGGACAGGGAAGAAGGAGTGGGTAGGTTGGTGAGCAGTGGGAGAGGAGAATGGGATAGGGAGGTTTCAGAGGCAAAACTAGGAAAGGGGATAACATTTGAAATGTAAATAAAGAAAATATCTAGTAAAAAGGAAAACAAAAACAAAAACAGAACATGCCTACAGGCTTCACTCCAGAGCTAACTGTTCAATTCTATATTTCTACTATATAAAATCTTAGTTGACATTAGCACAGTATATGTAAATAGCCCATTTGAAAGGTTTAGCAGTCACACATATGTTGCTTAATTAGATAAGTACTAACAGCATAAAATATAATAAATTTAGAAAGTCGTGGGATGCCATACAATATTAACTTAGCATTCAGAGTGAGTTTCTTATCTCTCCTCACCACTTACTCAAATTTACAGCAAGTAAATTGAAATAAGAAGATATTTATGTGTTTTTAATTGTATTAGAATTCTCTTATAAATGATTTATTCTAGCATTGTAGAAGAATCAAATGCCTTTGAAATATTTGTTAGGTTTTGCATTACATACTTCATTACAACTGTGTCTAAGTTTTATGAAACTTGTCAGGCATACTTTTAATTCTATTTATTCCTATATAAATCATCTCATAGAATAAAACCAAATACTTTGTAGTCACACTACATATTTTGGCTCCCCAAATTATTATGCTATCTAATTAGGCAGGAGCTGGTAGTAGTTAGAAAACATACTTGCTAGAAAGAGTCCCCTCAGAAGATTCATGCATTGAAGGCTTTGTTCTCAACTGATGGTCTCACTGAGAGGTGACTGGATCCTGAGGATTAAGTCATTGATAAGTCTGTAGCTAAGTGACCTCCAGGAAATTTCCCACCTTGGGGAAGCTAGTCACTGGGTCTGTGCTTTTGAAGGGTAGCTCTTGTCTGGTATCTGGTTCTTTCTTGCTTGCTCATGTTACTCCCTGATCCCCATGAGGTAACTGCTTCTACAGGTCCTTGTGCTGCTGGACAGTTCTGCTTCCCAGTTAGGCTCCTGACAGTGAGGTCAGCTGAAGCTCTGACAGCATAGGCACTCTAGACTTTGCCTCTAGGTTGTTTGCCTTATTTATTTGGTCACATGGGTACCTTGATCACCACACACAGCACCTAGTGCTTGCTTGTTTCTTTGTTTTTAAGTTGTAAATATTTTTAGATTCTGAAGAACACACTATTAGAATTTCTTATACAGAATGCCTCTTTTTTTTAACAATTTGATCTTTTATACATACATATGTATTACCCCATAGTTTTAAGCATTTTATAAATATAATGTAAGAAAATCTGAGTTTAAGTAAATTTCTAGACTCTATTAACCAATTTCCTGTGAGTGAGTGAGTGAGTGAATGATTGAGTGAATGAATGAATGAATGAATGAATGTGTGGATTTGAGGCCCTCAGGGAGTGGGCAGTGCATGTTACAGATGAAGGTCACAGTAATGTGCCCTTTTAAAACTTTTAAACACCTACCATGGAGATCAAGTCTTTCATTCCCCAGATCGCCAAGCTATTATGCTGTTGTTGAGACTTCCCCCAAATGACAACTTTTTTAAAAAATGATTTAAAATACTAAATTAAAGTGGTGAAATAGCAGAGGTAAACTCTGATTATTTTTATAGATATATGAGATTTGTGTCTTAGGGTTGTACTGCTCTGAAGAGACACCATGACCATGGCAATTCTTATTTCCTTTTTCTTTTTCTTTTCTTTTTTCTTTTTTTTTTTAATTTGGTGAATGGATCCTCCAAAGCCACACTTTATTTCTGTTCTCTGGAAATTTATACCCTCTTACACAAAAGTTCTTTATAAAATTACCTCATAGATAAAATATTACACAAAAGGGAAGTTACAGAAGGATGTGGATAGTAAGTTCAAAGCAGTGTTTCACTCTATACGCTAATTGTAAGTTCAAAGTAAGAGTTTCACATGTCCTTGCTTTGTCGTAGTGCACCTGTGACTTCATTCTTGGATCTGACCTAGAATTAATGCTTTTCCTTGATCACAACTCTGTCCCACGCCTATTGCTTAGTGTAATTCATGAAAGTTCTTTGTATTCCTTAGTATTATACAACCTTTACTCACTATTTTATGATGAGGAGATACAGTCTATTCTTGATTATAACTTTATTATATTTTTCTGGCAAAATAACTAAAACCGTCTCCTTAAACTTTCTTCCTAAAATTATTTGAATTCTATAAAATCATTAATTCATCTAAACAGTATTAATTCAAGAAACAAAAATAAGTATAAAAATCAACAAAGCCAGGAGCTGATTCTTTGAGAAAATCTTCCTACCTTTCTTCCTTTTCTTCCTTTCTTTTTTTCTTTCTTTTTTTCTTTCTTTCTTTCTTTCTTTCTTTCTTTCTTCCTTTCTTTCTTTCTCTCTCTCTCTCTCTCTCTCTCTCTCTCTCTCTCTCCCCTCCCTCCCTCCGTCCCTTCCTTCCTTCTTTCTTTCTTTCTTTCTTTCTTTCTTCCTTCCTTCCTTCCTTCCTTCCTTCCTTCCTTTCTTTCTTCCTTTCTTGTTTGTTTTTTTTATCAAATATAGTCTAACAGAAGGCACACTGAAAAAGGAAACCTCAGTTGAGAAAATGTCACCATCAGATTGTCTAGTAGGCAAAAAGGTCATTGAATATTTCTTTGACTCATGATTTACTATTGCAAGTGCCATCCTTGAATCAGGAATTCTATCCCTTCATGACCTCTTCTGCAGTGCCTGCCTCCAAGTTCATGTTTGATTTGATTTCCTGTCCTGACTACATTCATAATGTACTATCAGATATAAGATAAAACAAACCTGTTCCTTTCCAAAATAAAACATACACCAAGGGCTGCCCCTACCCCTTGCTTCTGCAGTGTGACCCAGCTCAGATACTACCTAGGTCCAAATCCGTAGCTTTAAGTTGTTCCACCCAACATCTACTCCATCTGTGAGCTGCTGGAGTAGGTGAAGGGGCCAGTTCTGCAAAATCAGGGCTTCAGGATCTCCATGACCCTCAGCAACAGCAAACTATCAACAGTAGTCTCAGAGTATCCAGTTATGATGGTGTTGAAGAAGCCAGAGGCCTTGAACCAGACCAACAACTCATTGCAATGAACATTTGCATGTAAAGCAGAATAGGCAAAAGGAGAGACTGTATGACACACTGAAGCTCTTAATGCCACTACAACCTACAAACACGTTGGAGAAGCAGGAAAGATGGAGGAGAAGAGTGAGATGTCCAGAAGTAATGATGCAGGAGCTGTGATAGGTGTAAGAGAAGGCTGCGGGTGATGGAGGAACAGGTGGTCCACCAGTACAGTCAGTAGGATGGTGGACAACAGTCCGGAGCTTCTGTATACTTAGCCTTAAACTAGCTTCCCAGCTGGATGATTACCCCAGCTTTTAACAACAACAGAATGTCCAAGATAAAGAATGGTTTATTTGCTGGATTGTGTCTTCTTGAAGCCATCTAGGAAAGGCTACTGGAAGCAAGTGATTTTCCTGGAGATGGCTGTGAGAGAGGCACAGCACCAGAGGCTTCATCCCAGGATTGCTTCTCACTGCTGATATACCTCTCCTGACATTATTATATAGCCTAATAATTCCTGGGCATCAGCCTACCCTATTGGGCAAATTTCCTACAGATCAACATGAAGATGAATGAGTACTGTTTATGTGAATTAATGATTTTATAAAATTTAAATAACTTTAGGAAGAAAGTTTAAGGAGATGGTTTTAGTTATTTTGCCAGAAAAATATCATAGTTATATTCAAGAATAAAATGTATGGCCTCATCAAAATGACAATTTAGGTTTCTAACAACCAGATACTATTTGAGAGCTAGTATCAATTTTTTTCACTCACATGAGACATTTTCAATAATCAATACCAATAAGAGTTCCCTAATCCTCACATAGAGGCTGTTATTTTTCTGTGACTCTACATGATGAAAGAATGGATGTTTATTCAGAGACATCCTCCATAAACTGGAAGAATTGAAAAATCTGAGCATTTATGTTCTGAAAGTCCTTAAGAATTCCTCATGGGATGCTAACCTTATGATGTCTATGAGATCAAGGTGTTTTGCTTAAATGCCATGGAATCTGGTCAATAGACTCAGATGAGTTTGTTTTGGGGGACTTCCTCAGAGCTCCTGACAGCAGAGACCAACACTGTGTTCTTGTCTAACATATTCTATGAAAGAAAGATAAAGGCGGCTCATGAATGAGGAAGAATTTTATTATTAAGAGTTGAGGGAAAGAGATTCCCACTAGCAGTGCCAAGTGACAGAGAAGCAGGGGAATAGAGCCCCTGCTCAAGTTTCCAATGGTGGGCTGCTATTGTCTCCATTTCGCTTGAAGGTTTCAAAAGGACCTTGCTAAATGGACTTTCGGGGAAGATGAGCAGCAGTGAGCTGTCAGTCATCTTTTTCATCTGTCTCTGTATTTCTTCTAGGAACCAAAATATCTTCAATTGCAGTGGTCTGTCAGCAAGTGGAGCCCTTCAGGGTTGGGCTATCCTGGCTGCCTAATGGGATATTGATAACTTTGGGTTTCTGTTGTAGTGTTAAACACAGACCAGGAACAACAACAGGGAGGAAAGGGTTTGTTGTAACTTTTGCTTTCAGGTCATAGCTGATCATTCAGAGGAATCAGGGCAAGAAGTCAAACAAATGTAGACACCATGGGGAATACTGCTTACTGGTTTCCTCCCTGTGGTTTTCTCAGCCTGCTGTCTTCATCCAGTCTAGGTTCATCTGCCTAAGGACAGTGTTACCCAGAGTGGCCTGGATCCTCCCACATTGATCATCAATACAAATCAACTGGGACAATAACTTGAAAACATGACTTGCCTCAATCTGTTGAGACAATGGTTCGATTGAAGTTTCCTATCCCCAAGTAGCTCTATTTTGTGTCATGTTAATGACAAAACCAGCATAGTCAAAGTTTAACTTCTGGTCCCAGGCACAATCAGGTAAATAGAGACAGGGTAATAGAATATAAGCATGGAGATTATGGGAAGTGACAGAGCATCTTGTCCCAAGGGAAAGAGAAAATCAGGTCAGCAGATTTTCAGTGCTCCAATGCCTTTTGCCTTGGCTTCCTTAAGGCAGTCTGCCTCCCAGTCATAGACTCTATTCACCTTAAGTTGTCATGAAAGTTAATTGGGTGCTTCTGGAACCAAACACTAAAAGGCTACATGAGATTCTTATGTTTTGAAGTCCTGAAGTTTTGTTAAATATCAGTTGTCACAGTTACAAAGAAACCCTGTAAAGCCAAAGAAATGGTGAAAATAGAATCAATTGCTTTGATAAAAATAACATAAAAATAAACACAAGGGTGACTTATAAGAAAGAAGCAAAACCCCTGGGCCTTGGAGAATAAGCTACCTATGATGTGGTAAAAGCTAGTCTCAGGAGCATCCTTGGAAGGCACACAATGTACATTGAAGTGTTATATTTATTAAAGTTCTCAATAAGAAACAGTCACATGGCATCTATGGAGATAGTAATAGACAATTGACTACAAGGGGTCCAGTCCTTTGACTTTTAATGATGACATCAATTCAGTACCTTTCTTCTATCCTTCTCTCTCTCTCTCTCTCTCTCTCTCTCTCTCTCTCTCTCTCTCTCTCTTTCTCTTTCTCTCTCTGATTATCTTTGTCACCTCAGTCTCTGCCTCTCTCTGACATTATCTGTCTTTCTGTCTCTGTCTGTCTCTCCCTATCTCTGTATCTCTGTCCCTCTCAGTCTCTCTCCATTTTATGAAAGCTTTCCTTCCTATTTATTAGATTTCTATGTATAGACTATATGACTATTGCTTAAAGCTTTATTTGATTTTCAATTTTCCTGCAAGTGATGGAGGTATAAAGAGGTGGTTTGACCTAGGTTTTGCAAATAATTCATGTTTGTGCTTGTTAATAAAAGCCCAGCTACAGCTGATCACCAAGATATCCCTGAGACACAATGAGGTGCAGCACACAAACACAGTGGTTGAAGAAAACTGAAAATAGGAGCAAGTATTACTGTCACAGTTTTGTCCCTTTCTCTTCCCTTCCATCACTCCATCCTGTAGCTGTAGTTTCACTACTTTGTGAGTTCTTTTTTTCTACCATCCTTCTCCATCTATTCCACACCATTTAACCTCCTAACATTAGAAAGGAGAGTGAAGAAAGGATAGAACAGAAAGGGGGCAAGTGATGCTAATGTTAGGCTACTTCCTACTGATTAGGGGCATTGAATTTCTTAGGCTATGTTTGATTTTCTCCTTCAAGCTATCCAATTTCTTCTTGGTGTTGTTTCTTCTTTGCACATGATGACTTAACAACAACCTAGAACAATCAACCAATGACCCACCACTAGCACCTCTCCATGATCTAGTATTTATATACCCATTGTAAAGTCCCCAGAATTCCAAATTGCAGAAACCATCTACAGCTGGCAAAATCACATCCCCGCTAGAGCATGAGACAAATCATATTCAGCTGCTGCAGACAATCTGAAGCACCCTATATCCCACACCTGAGATTAAAACAAAACACATTACCATAACATTTCTATATTTTTTCAAAGAAACCAGAATTCTCACTATAGCTTGCCTTCTTTCCTTTCTTTATTTACCCCTAATTTTCTGTGTGTGTGTGTGTGTGTGTGTGTGTGTGTGTGTATTTGTGAAAAAGACATTCAGAAACTGACATTTACATGATGTTCATTTGACAATGATGTTCTATGAAACAGTGAATACCATTACACTCTCAGACACACAGAGACACATATACACACTTATACATACATACCCATGCTGAAAGAGATACATGCAGATAAAAACACACCCACACACACACTTGACCCAGCCTTTCCCCATTGTTGAAAGACCCTGGAACAGAGGCTTTCCTATAGGATGTGAAACTCATTAATAAATGGAGATAATCTCTTATACAGCAATATGGAGATTGATGGCTGACTGTGATCCTTCCCATTCACTGCAAAGTGTCAGAACTTTCATACTACAGGTTCCAATCTAAGGAAGCAATTATCAAAAAATTATAGTGTAACTTGTGTGTTAATGCACCTTAATAAGCTATGAGAATGTGGTATCAAGTCTACCTTCTGCACTAAATCTAATGATGAACTTGACCACCAACCCAAGACTCCCATAACTGGCATCATGGGAAAATTGAGTCTCTTTTCAGTAGCTTATTCTGATCTTCACCAACTCCTTCCCCCATGAATCCAGATGACACTAGTTGATACAATGGAAGTCAAAATGATGCCCATGATATGCAAAACTCCAAATCACTAGAGACATGTCATTTGCACTTATTTTTCAGTTTTATAGAAGAGAAAGCATAAGCCTACCCAGGTAAAATCACCTGCCTACACCCATTGGGCTAACCAATGACAGTCAGAGAGTAGGATGTGGGGTGTGTACCTTGAGATTTGAATACATTCCCTTCACTACAGTTAATACTTTTTCATGTTCTGAGTTGCTCAGTGTTAACATTGGTCTTGATGTATTAATTTTTCTTTGCTCTTTATATAAAACAAAACCATATTTCATAACACTAATACACTGTTATCATCATTCTACTTCACCATCACTGACAGCTGTTCATCTCTTAGATACCTAGTCTATTAATAATTCTAACCATGTATGTGGAAGAAGAATAGTGCTATATCCAAGCGTCTGTCCTATCTGTAGTTTGTGGTATTAATTTGGGTTCATGGGAAAATCCTTGCTCCTAAGGGAGATTATGCCAGTGTCCAAATGTCCAAAAGCACAAGTAGTTAGTTAGAAGTTAGAAGAAAATTGACTCTTCTCCAAAGCTGGGATAACCTCCCAAATCTCTGCTTTGCATTTGTCTTTATTTCTATATATATTCACTGAGTTTATAGAGATTCTCATATCAAACATATTTATCCTTATTGTCTTGATGTGTCTTGAAACTCCAGTTTTGCATAAACGATCCTTTCCTTTGTTTTCTTCCCCGAGTATGTCCTGGATGTCTTAGTTTAACATCTGATGCTAAGCTTAGAACTGGAGACCTCCTCTCCATAGTGGATTTACATGAATTCCTGGGGTGAGTGAGGACTTGCTCATGCTTCTCCCACGCCCTGCCTCACTACTCAGCTGGCACTGAGAACCTTCCATCTGGGACCTCACCCGACTTTTTCACAGGACTCACTTTTATTTTGAGCTCTCTGCTTGTGCTTCCTCTGACTCCTTCCACCCCCAGTGAGCTCCACCCCCAGTGGGCTCCTAGCATCAGTGAAGACTGAGCAATCTACCTTCGACCCACACAGTCTGGTGTAAATGAGCAAATAAGTGCAAAAGATGGAGTCTGTTTCCTGATGAAACTTTTAATCTAAGAATAGATGGCCGAAATCATTGTTCTTTCCATGGGGCTGTAAACCCCTTCAGCTCCTCTGGACCATCCTCCAGCTCCTCCATTGGGGACCCAGTCCAATAGTTGGTTGCTAGCATCTGCCTCTGTATTTGTAAGGCTCTGGCAGGGCCCCTCCAGAGGCAACCATGGCATGCCCCTTTTGGTATACACTTCTTGTTGTCCATAGTAGTGTCAGGGTTTGGTGACCGTTTATAGGATGAATCCCCAGGTAGATCTCTGGGTGACCTTTACTTTAGTCTCTGCTCCACACATTATCTCCCTTATTGCTCCTGTGGCTATTTTGTTCCCTTTCTTAGAGGAACCGAAGCACCCTCACTTAAGTCCTCCAGATGCCCCAAGACTCCCAGGGACTGAACCATTAACCAAGGGGCATACATGGTTCCAGCCAAAAATGTGACAGAGGAAGGCCTTGTTGGGCATCAGTGGGAGGAATGGTTCTTGGTCAGGTCAAGGCTCAACAGAGGCCTGAACAAAGGGAAACCGAGGGGGGCAGGAGGAGGCAGTGTGATGGGTGGAGAGGCATATACGTGGAAGCAGGGGGAAGGTGGAAGGGGATGGGCTGGTGGTCTTAGGAGAGGGGTATATCCGGAAAGGTTTTATCATTGGCAATGTAAATGAAGTCGATATTCAATAAAAAATAAATTAAGAAAAGAAATGTAAATAAAGAACATAGCTAATAAAAAATAAGAATAAAGAAAATAATAGATGGCAATGCTGAATAGAAACCGAACAAAACTTTATGGATTCTTGTAGACAGAGAAGCAGCTCTGAGGAAGTGAGCCACGGAACACCAAGAAGGGAGGAAGTGAGCCAAATGAAACAAGGAAATTGAACCTGTGACTCCTACAACCAGTGCTAGTCCAGCTTCATAGGGGGAGACCATGGGCAAGCTTGAAACCTCATTTGTGGCTTGCTCTGCTTCTCTTCTTCATTGTAGCTGGTCTGCATCTCTAGCAAGTTTCGGGTCCCAGAATAAAATGTTGCTGACCATCAGGAAGAAGGTACTACCTCCAAGGTCTATCTAACCCTAGTCACCATTATTGTGGCCCTATGCCTCAAATAGCTATTGTTTTAGAACAGTAAATATTTTTGTTATTTCATTTAACACTTAAAATACAGTCCTATTGTAAGATAACTTAAACAAAAAAAGGTGTTAAAACAACTATTGTCATACAAAGAGCCAAGAAATATTAACCAAAATTGAGACCCAGATAAAATGGAAAAATATTACCAAAATTGAGAAAAAGAACAGGAAGCTAAATATATTATATGTTGTAGTACAAATATATATATTTGTATATATATGTATGTATATATAATATACACATATATATATGTATATTATATATACATACATATATAATTTCTATTTTTTTATTTTCTATATTTTTTTTTTACATTCCAAATGCTTTCCCCTTTCCCGGTTCCCCTCTTACCATAAACATATATATTTCATTGTAATCGTGTATAAGTTTGAATTGTGATATATACATAATATATACTTCTGCACATTGTGGCTTTCTCTGTATACATTCTTTTATCTCTATTTGTTTCTATAAGTATGTTTACCTGTCTTTATATCTAGATACAAATGAGGAATTTCAGTCATCCCTGTCCAAGTCACGAATTTGGGGTTCTGGCATGAGGCAGGACAGCCCTTCCTTAGTGGCTGTATCTCTGTTGGATGCCTTCCTATAGGCCACAGCTTTGAGATCTCATTGCCCACTGCTCTCTCCCAGCCCTACCCACCATGCCTTTATAACTAATTATAATATCATTCCTTAACCATACCTTTCTGGTTGACTCTCCTTGGTGGGCTATCCAGATATTTAATTCCATTCTTTTATTATTCAAAACAATTCCAAACAACAAAAAGTTGATATAATTTGAATGTAGGATATTCTGCAAATGTATGGGCTAAGAGCTTGACCCACAGCTTGGAGATTTTTAAGCTACTGAAATTTGGAACAACCTTTCAGAGGCAGACCTAATGGAAGTGCCATTTTACTGGGGACATGCCTTTAACTAAGACAATGGGCTCTCCTCTCTTCCTCTTCTTCCCCCTCCCATTCCCAGATTGCCTTTAGGTACTAAGAATTGAACTGAATTTGAATCCCATGTGTCCCACCAGAATTTACTGCCTGAATGCAGGCCTCAAAACAATGCACTCAGCTGGCTGTGGGATGAAAGCTTAGAAACCTTGGGGTATAGAGCTAAACAAAGACTTTTCACCTGAAGAAATTCGGATGGCTGAGAAACATCTTAAAAAAATGTTCAACATCATTAGTCATTAGAGAAATGCAAATCAAAACAACCCTGAGATTTCACCTCACACCAGTCAGAATGGCTAAGATCAAAAACTCAGAAGACATCAGGTATTGGAGAGGATGTGGAGAAAGAGGAACACTCCTCCACTGCTGGTGGGACTGCAAGATGGTACAACCACTCTGGAAATCAGTTTGGCAGTTCCTCAGAAAACTGGACATGATACTTCCGGAGGACCCAGTCATACCACTCCTGGGAATATACCCAGAAGATTCCCCAGCATGCAATAAGGATACATGCTCCACTATGTTCATAGCAGCCTTATTTATAATAACCAGAAGCTGGAAAGAACCCAGATGTCCCTCAACAGAGGAATGGATTAAAAAAAGGTGGTATATATACACAATGGAGTACTATTCAGCCATTAGAAACAATGAATTCATGAAATTCTTAGAGAAATGGATGGAGCTGGAGAACATCATACTAAGTGAGGTAACACAGTCTCTAAAGAATACCCATGGTATGCAGTCACTGATAAGTGGATATTAGCCTAGAATCTTGGAACACCAAAGACACAATTCACATACCAAATGATGTCTGACAAGAAGAAAGGAGAGGACACTGGTGCTGGAAAGGATCAAAGCATCAGTGTAGGGGAATACAAGAACAGGGAAGAGGGAAGGGGTGGAAGAAGGAGCAGGGGGAGGGAAAAGGGCATGTGGGACCTTTGTGGGGTGGGGAACCAGAAAAAAGGGAAATGAATTGTAAATATAGAATATATCCAATTAAAAAAAAAAGAAACCTTGAGTCCAAATCAACCTCTCTTCTTAGGAGTTGGTTACCTCACATATTTTACCACAGATACACAAACCCAGCAGAGAAATCTAGAGGCTCTCTTCTCTGCTTGGGATAGTAGAAGCTGGTCTTTAAAGAAGAGAGAAGAGTTTTAAAATGAAGAGGACTGAGCGAGTGGAGAATATAGATAAACACAGTCTCCATGGTTCTGTTCATACAGCGATGAAGCAGGCAATCTTGAGGGCAAATTGTTGAAGTTATACCTAATGTCTTTCTGGAGGCTGATGTGGATATTTACAGGAAGCCTGGGGTCTTTCTGCCTTAGGCTGACAGAGCTCTTTCTCCAATGTCCCTGCTGTGAATGACACCAAGTCCAACTAGGAAACTTCTAGAAGGTCTTGTCATCTGCAGCTTCTGTTCATATGATTCATTGTAACCATGCTTTACATGGCTATGGCAATGTTAGCATTGCAACCCAACACCAGGGAACTTATTTTAACTCATCTTTCTCCCATTTCCAAACACTGTTATGTGTGAAGTGACCCACATTATTCAAGAAGCACTTTAAATATGCTAAAGAATTTTAAAACAATGTGTCACACATAGAAAGAAAATCATAGATAGAGAAAGTTACCAAAATCCAGCCAGGAGACTCATGATGACACAGATCTATGGAGACACTGCTAGACCAGATCAGCTTTCAGTTCTGTGGAGATTGAACCTGAGTGTTGTTGGTGTAGGATCTGGCCATACATTTCTCCTAGTGGTGTTTGTCTGTGTCTCAGTACTTATGTTTTCATATATTTTATCCAGGGGTCACTGTCTGCAAGCCCCACATGTGTGAGCTTCAGCTCCAAGGGGAGAAAGCCAATGATTCAGATTGACCACAAGCCAGTCCCAACAATAACTCTATGCAAAGGATGAGATGTCTCATACAGAAGTTGATAGAATCCAGTTGTCTCCTCATTTTCATAGGAGAATTGATGAATCATAGTAAAAATGTCTACAGCAATTCTGTGTAACATACTTCTCTGCACCCTAATCTTCAGCTGAGCCTTCAGCTCCCTTCCAGGGCTCTACTAAGTTACCATGTGAGAGATACTAGTTTGTATTCATCCAATAACATGTCCTCTAGATAACTAGAAGGTTTGGGAACATACCCCATAATGTAAATATCTGAGAGTCAGTGTGCTTCATAGACCTTTTCAGTCTAGGGGTTCAGACAATGAAGAGAACTGACTATGTAATGCATAGGAAGAATGGTGGAACTGGGAAAACAATCTTACAGAAATCTTCAAAGTAGGAGAAATTAAGATCCTTCAGCAGACCATAAAAGAAGATATTCTGCACGACAGGTTCTGTTGAACTTATGGAGTAAGTATTGAGGGTAAATTAGGAAAAGGTGGCCAAGCAATAAGACCTCAAGTTCTTTGGAATTTAATGGGGACAAAAGTTTACCCATTGAGATCTCTGATCCACTCAGTCTGGAGGTAATTATGCTCTGGAGCTCGGGCTGCTGGAAGTATGTTCTGAACCGTAGGCTCTGGGACACTGCAGCCTGCAAATACAGAGTCTGAGAGATCATAGCAGTTCTCTTGGCTTCTTGGAGGATGAGGAAGGAGACCTCTTTATCTCATACCTGCAGGTTCTCTCACACACATCCAGCAAACACCCTTGAGCTTTTTCAACTTTCCCCCTCATAGTCCTTGTTTCATTTATGCTACCACAATACAACACCCTGAAAAATTGTCTTTGGGGGAAAGGGTTTATTTTAGGGTGTAATTCTAGGGTATAGTCCATCCTTCATAGCAAGGGTGCCATCATGCAAGTGGTAGATATCACATCAAATCCACACAAACATAGAGGGAGTGAAGGCAAACCTGCTGCTCCCAGGATCCACTCTACATTCAATACTGTCTATAACCCAACCCATGAAAGGGCCTTACCCACATTCAGGATGGGCCTTGAAACTTCAATTAAACCAATTGCAAAGATCTCTCACAGGCATCCTCATCAGCCAAGTGGATCTAGCAATTCCTCAAGGAGCTGCTATTCCCAGGGACCCTCAGCTTACCAAGCAGTGCTAACTATTGTACTTACCTAGACTGATAATGCTTCACCTACCCTCAAGGACAGGCGTGCTGGCAGCAAAAGAGAGAAAAGGGTAACACAGTTGTGTGTGACCCATGCCTGGAAAAACTATTTTAAAATTTTTACTTTGATTTCACAATTTCAAGATATTTTATGTTTTTCAAAATAGTTAATTTTTTCCCAGTGGATAATTTTAGAGATGGGGGGTTTTTCCAGGAAGTGCAAATTTTTATTGACTCACCAAGTGTGAGTTTCCAAAATGATGAAGTTTTAAAGAACATGCTTGTTATAAAGCAGCAAAAGTGATGTCTTCAGTGCCGAAACATTCCTCCTCTAAAGGTGTTGTTTTTCCTCTTTAGATGTCTTCTGTGACTTCAAGCTCAACTGTCATCACTTTTTAACAAAGCCCACGGAGTTTCATATTTTATACGTAACATATGTGTAAGACCTGCTGCAAGGGTATGAATCGTACACACTTAGGGGCTATAAATAATTTAAGTTTGTTCTCATACGAGCACTCCAGCATTTGGGCAATCCCACGGCGTGCATAAGTAACAGTCTGTTGGATGATTAGCCTCAAACCATCTGAAATGATTTTTTCCTAAGGGAGCATAACGCCACTGGGGTGGTGGAGTGGGAATGGGGGGGGTCAACTTTAAATCAAACTAGACAACATCTGTGGCTTTAGAACAGAACTAGAGATGATTAGGTAATATGCAAATAAGAGCTCATGTTATATGTGTATAGACAGACAGGAAGTCAAAACCAGGGCTCAAACAAACAAACAAACAAAACAAACAAATAAAATAGATATAGACAAAGTTCTTTGGTTTTGTCAATGTATCTACTTTTGACCTCTTCTTGCTGTCTAGCGGTCTCCTGGGGACTGAAACATTCCCTCCCTTGTCTGGGAAAGCAGAAGCTTGAAGATTGTCAAGGGCCCCTCCCAAGCTCTAGAGTAGTCATAACCAACAGCAAGGAGAGAAGACTGAGCAGTCCAACTTCAGGGAGATGGCTTCTTCCTCTGTGCAGCAGTGTAAGGTGTGGAAATAGCTCCCTGGGTGGAGCTCTCATGAGTTTTTACCTGTGTCTCAGTGTGATTTTCAGAGATGTAATGGCTTCTGGGTGTTCACCCTGCCAGCTCCAGGTATCTGTGTGTGTGTGTGTGTGTGTGTGTGTGTGTGTGTGTGTGTGTGAGAGAGAGAGAGAGAGAGAGAGAGAGAGAGAGAGAGAGAGAGAGAGAGAGAGAGAGAGAGAGATTTAAAAAAATCAAGCTGAACTTCCCAGAGGTAGTGCTGTTCATGTGTTTCACGGTTGCTTCTGGAGAGTCCTTGCTTTCTTAAACATAGCATTGAGCAATTAAAACAGGCAAAGGTGAGATGTTTGCTCCTTGATAGCTTTGCCAAGCTTCAACTAGCAAGCAATTCACTATTCCTCTTTAAAATACTTTATTTGTGTGTATGTATGTGTGGTTTGGCACACGTGTGATATAATGTCCATGGAGGACAGAAAGGTATATGGGATCTCCTGGGGCTGAGGATACCAGAGAGTGGCTGTGAGCTGCTGAGAGCAGCTGCTGGGGATTACTCAGGTGTTCTGCAGGAGCAGGGCAAGTTCTCAGCCACTGAGCCACCTCTTGCATCTGCCCATGCTTTTATTATTCTAATGGCCATAAGTCAGTCTCTGCAAGCTAAGCAGTGTGAGCAATAATCATTATCTTTACTGTTGTCATTGCTGCCTCTTGCTAGACCCTAATGATTTTGATGAATCATATCAACTTTGACTTCATGTGCTCAGTGTCAACTTAGAACATTATCCAGTCATACCTTTAAACAAGTTTTACAATGTGATCCTTTTTATCAGATGCATGTTAGCTTCTAAGGACCTGTAGTCATCTATCTCTACCTTTATCTCTATCTGTACATTTATTCTATATATGCTTCTATCTATCTATCTATCTATCTATCTATCTATCTATCCACCTATCTATTATCTATCTACATCTCTGTGTGTATCCATAATTCTTAATTATACTCATAGGTTTTCAAATGTTGTGTTGATCTTGCCATGCCGTAAATTTTGATTTCTCATCTGACCCACTTCCAGTACCAATCATTTGTGATATTGGTGCAGAATTTTGGAATTGGGGACATGTAGTCTTCAAAATGTGTGAAGCCCATTGTAAGAGGAATAATGAAAAATAAAATTACACTACACAAAATCCAACATAAATTTATTAAATTCATTCTTTAAAGGGTGTTTAAAACAGCAGAAATCTTTTATATCAATAAATAGATGTGGCAGTCACACTGGAGGCAAATTTAGCTGATCCTAATTCACTGGCATTTTACTTAGCTTCTAGGTTTGGAAACCTAAATTTGGTAACTAAATCCCAGTTGGGATTTTTTTTCTTCTTTTTTTAAAGAAGCTTCATGTGGCTTTTACAAAAACTGCATCAATTAACAAGGGGAATGGCTCATTTTTGGTTGCTGACAAACTTTCATATTCATCTAAAAATCCACTAGCCAAGAAAGTATAGAAATATGAAATGAAAGAGAGAGAGAGAGAGAGAGAGAGAGAGAGAGAGAGAGAGAGAGAGAGGATGTAAACTGTTTTACACCTTGACTTCTCTTTTGCTTTAGATTTCTACAAGAAAATTCTCCCAGGTAAACTGCCAAGGTAACATTTTAATATTTATAGCACAGATTGTCGAGTCTTCTACACAGCATGTAAGGGGCTTAGAAGTCAACACTCCAAACCACACAATGCCTAAATATCAACAAACTGGAAAACATCAACTTGACTGAGAATTAAGAGAGTATGAAGGTTGCAGAGCAAAGCTTTTCTCACAAACCAGAGGAGACAGCAAAGGAATAGCAACATATCACACGCAGGGGAACTTCAGGGTGTGTGTAGCCAGGGATTTCTTTTCTTTTTTTTTCTACATTCTTTGTTTACATTCCAAATGATTTCCCCTTTCCTGGTTCCCCCCTCCCCATAAGTCCCATAAGCCCTTTTCCCTCTGCCCATTCCCCAATCAACCTTCTCCCATTTCTCTGTCCTGATACTCCCCTACAATGCTGCATCAAGCCTTTCCAGGACCAGGGCCCTCTCCTTTCTTCTCCTTGGGGATCATTTGATATGTGAATTGTGTCTTGGGTATTCAGAGCTTCTGGGCTAATATCCATTTATCAGTGATGGCATTCTATGTGTGTTCTTTTGTAACTGGGTTACCTCACTTAGGATGATATTTTCTAGTTCCAACCATTTGCCTAAGAATTTCATGAATTCATTGTTTTTAATTGCTGAGTAGTATTCCATTGTATAAATATACCACATTTTTCTGTATCCATTCCTCCATTGAGGGACATCTGGGTTCTTTCCAGCTTCTGGCTATTATAAATAAGGCTGCTATGAACATAGTGGAATATGTGTCCTTATTGCATGCTGGGGAATCCTCTGAGTATATGCCAGGGAGTGGTATAACAGGGTTCTCTGGAAGTGTCATGCCCAGTTTTCTGAGGAACCGCCAGACTGATTTTCAGAGTGGTTGTACCAGCTTGCAATCCCACAAGCAGTGGAGGGGTGTTCCTCTTTCTCCACATCCTCGCCAACACCTGCTATCTCCTGAGTCTTTAATCTCAGCCATTCTGACTGGTGTGAGGTGGAATCTCAGTGTTGTATGGATTTGCATTTCCCTGATAACTAAGGATGCTGAACATTTCTTTAGGTGTTTCAAGGCCATTGAGTTTCCTCAGTTGAGAATTCCCTGTTTAGCTCTGTACCCCATTTTTAATAGGGTTATTTGACTCTCTGGAGTCTAACTTCTTGAGTTCTTTGTATACATTGGATATTAGCCTTCTGTTGGATGTATGACTGGTAAAGATCTTTTCCCAATTTGTTGGTTGCCTTTTTGTCCCATTGACTGTGTCCTTTGCCATACAGAAGCTTTGCAGTTTTATGAGGTCCCATTTGTTGATTCTTGTTCTTAGAGCATAAGACATTGGTGTTCTATTCAGGAAATTTTCCCCTGTGTCATTTACCACGATGAAGTAGGCTTCATCCCTGTAATGCCGGGATTGCTCAATATACTGAAATCCATCAATATAATTCACTACATAAACAAACTCAAGGAAAAAACCAGATACACTGAAATGAGGGTTTTAAATATCTATGACAGAACAGAAAATAGAACAAAACACACAGAAATTTCCTTATGTTTAACTACTTTAAAGCCAAATAAAGTTTAGATGAAAAAAATAAAGTTTTGATGAGCAGAATATCCTTATCAAATGATGTGACTACCAATCTCATACACTGTCGACCGAAGGCTCACTGCAAGTCAAAGGCCTGAACCTGTTGCAGTCAAAGTTGTTTCAGACACATAGTTTCAAAGAGAACCACTATGACCCCCAAACATGGTGGACATTAATCAGATTTTAAAGCCAATAACTATTCCAGAAGAGAAGGAATAATATGTAGTGATTAAAGGCTAAGTTAATAACATCAAAACATCAAAATGATCTTTAAATTCTTGAAATATGAGAAGCCAATGTTGATTGCAATGAAGGGAGACATGAGCTTTTGTACAATAATGATTTGGCATTTCAATACTGATTTTTAATGGCAGAAAAATGAAGAAACAATCTGTAAGAAAGCCAGGGACTCAGTCCATACCAAAGACCAACAGCAGCAGAGTGTACATTTTCCCCAGGACTTGCAGACATTCTCTATAAGTTAGGTCACAAAAAGTCACTACATTTCAGATAATAGGCATCACACAGAATGTTTTCTTCTAATCACAACCGAGTGAGACTCTAATGTAACAGGGAGAGCAAAGCATTCAAACATGTGGCAACACAGCAACATGTTAAAATTAACCAATATCCTAATTATGAAAATCACAGGGGAAATTAGACAATATTTTTTAAAAATGTAAAAATAATGCACAGAAACTTGTAGGTAATAGAGAAGCAGTACTGGGAGACCTCTCTGTATACACACTCTATTGAATAAAGCACTAATTTCATTTCATAAAAACAACCAAACAGTAATCCAGCAGAAGAAAGGAAATCATGAAGATCAGAGTTATGTTGTAAACACAGCAGCCTAAGAAAATCAGGATGGGGAAGTAAGCTACATTGGTGCTGCTCAGAGTCCTTTGTGCAGGCTACAACAAATTATAGATCCAGCCTGTGATGCAGGCTACAGTGCATTATGAATCCAGGTTCTGGCCGACTCACCTGTTAGATTTTTAATATTTACAGTGGGTCTAATATGCACTGATACCTAATCTTGTGGTTGGTACAGGATGAAACAATTGTGTCTCAACTAAAGGACATGCCGGGACAAGTATGATATGGTAGATGTGACTATTTTCTAGACTACAAATGACTGTGAATATTTGTCTAGTTATCACCACTTCCTAGATACATAGCATGCTAATGTTTATAGAGTGTGTGTAAGTTCTGAGAAAAAAAAAGAAAACCATTCCTTACAAATGAACAGCACATCCTGAAGTACGTTGACGGCACATAGAAGGTGGAGCATGAATCCGACTGACTTCAGAGTGTTGATACAGCCAAGTTTTTCCCTAAATTCAAAGTCCAAGCCTATTCTGAGACCTGGGATGTACTGGATTGTCTCAGTTCCAAAGGTTCTGCCTTAAAGAAGGCAGGTGACCCATGCCACCCATGCCGTGGAAAGGAAGAAAGAAGCTGTGGATCAAGCTGACTTACTGTTCAATAATAATAAGTTAGATCCTTAGCTTCCTGAGGAACACTGGTCTAAAAATAAACATTTTTAATTCATCTGAAGTTTTTGGTTATTTGTGCAGTTTTGATGATAATGACTCAAGGCTCTTCGAAAATAAGTAATCCAAGATTGGGGCAGGAGAATAGCTCAGTAGCCAAAGTCCTTGTTGCAAAGGTGTGAGGACCTACGTTTGGATTCCCAGAACACAGGTAAAAAGCCAGGCAGAGTGCCTGCTGGCTGATTGGACAGTCTGTCCCACAAGTAAGTTCTATGGTCAGTGAGATACTCATTCAAAATAAATAGCAACAACAACAAACTGTGGAGAACAGTGGAGGAAAGACTCCTAATGTCAACTTTTGTCTTTCACATAGGCACATGTACACACACACACACACACACACACACACACACACACACACACACAGAGAGAGAGAGAGAGAGAGAGAGAGAGAGAGAGAGAGAGAGAGAGCAATGATTATTATAATTAGCAAAACTCTAGTCACCAATAGTAAACTACTCTAGTTCATGACTGATAGGAGACCAGGAAGTTCTAATCTTCCCTGTGCATAACAATTTTAGAGCATTGCTGGAGCCCAGATTCCAAAGAACCAGGTGGATGTAAAATGTCAAGTTATTCGCCTCACACTAGTCTGTAGAATTCTCCAGGCCCTTCAGACTTTCCAGACCTAGGAGTGGAGATATAGGTAGCATAGTGGGGTGAAGAATGTAATTACTTGGCAGAAATCATTCTTTGTGCCTCTTAATTTTCTATGTTGATCTCCATTCAAGGTATGTGAAGAGTCTCATTAAACTTCAAAGCCTGTTAAGACTTCTCCATGAGGCTCCAGGTACTGGAGACACTAACTAAACTTTCTCTTATATTCGGATGTCTTATCAAAAGCTTATGATACAGGGCAATTTCTTTACATAAATACTATATTTATTCTGGGTTGTTTGCTATGTATACTTAGTTGTCCTTATATACACATTGCTCAGCCAAGTCCTTATAAAACAATACTCCTTGAACATTTCTTTTTCCTGATCAGAAGACTCACTCAGAACATCATGTGTCTCCTAAATCATGCTAATAACACGTTTTATAATTATATGGTCCTTTCTCCTCTGAACTATTGCTAACTTTCCCTTAAACTATCTCTATTAACTGTGTGTGAGCGAGCTGTAGTTTTGCCTCTTTTGAGTTTTGTGTAGAAATGCTTTTTCTCTGAAATTCTGAACTGTCTTTGAATAGCACTTGGTATAAACATTGTGATATGACTTGATCCAAGTAACTGACTGAATCCTCTAAAAATATTTTAAATCTTCTTATCAATTCAATTCCCCTGCATTTTTTTAAGTCTTCCTTGAATAATATATGGTTTGGTATCTTCCGCTTTGTGTGCTCGTTTCTCTCTCTTTGGAATGTGCTATCTCCTCCCAAGTTCTCTTTCCCCTACCTCCACTCCAAACTCAGGAAGGTGTGATTTAATGCTGATCTATTGTTTTCATCCCAGTTTCTTAATAAGAAACACAATGGCACAATGAAGATAACCTTATTGACTTGTGTGACCCATTTTACTGATATTCCTAACTTGCTCTTCTTTCCCAATAGAAGAAATATCCAATTTCTGAGGGCCTTATCCCTCAGAACATTCTAAGAAACTCTCAACAAAACAGACACAGCCAGATGTGTAATGTCCAATCTTCACCCTTCATATGTTTGTTTCATTTTCAGTAATTCCTGAGTCAGGGTTTCATAATCTTATCTAAGGGCATAAGCACACTACTTCTGCTCTGTTCATTTGTGCTTCATTGGTACTGATATGAAACAACAACAACAAAGTCTTCTGATGTCCTTCACCCTCCACTCCTTAGTACAAGAACCCTGTCCTTATATTGGGTAGTGATATGTCCCATAATTGACTACATGGACCCATGTGTGACAAGGTCCTGCAACTTTCTACCATATCAAAATCTTTGTATACTCAAGTGTTCCATATGGAAAGCTATAGTCTTAGATCACTATGGGCAGTCTCTCATATACTTTAGCTGATCTCTAGATGACTTAAGATATGTAATACAATGTAAATGTCATGTATGCAGGACACAGTCTTGGGGCTAGTGAGAAAGAAATATGTACATATGCTTAGTGCATAGTGATCTTTTCTAATAATTTTTCACTTGACTTTGGTGGAATATTTGGATTCAGAAGCCTTGCCTGTCGTGGAGACCTGACCAGACATTGTGGGTACTGGTGGGTAGACTATGCAATATTATTTAATAACTTTAATGGAATTTGGGGGACATTTTTTATGACATAACGACTAACTGACAAGAGCTTTGTCATTTCTCTTTACTCCAGCTTCTCGTGGAGAAGAATATTATAACATGACAATGAAAGTTGGCTTTGTCCCCAAAACTATCATATGATTTTGGATAGAGTGGCCCAGATTTGAGTTATTATCCTTTGACCCCGAAGCTTACGTAGTGTCACTGACATCCTCTAAATAAATTATTCCTCAACCTCAGGTTTGCCTTAAAAGCCTGAGCTCAAACTCTGCTCAAGTATGTGACGTGCACATGGTGCTCCTTGTGGTCTCACCATGGTGGCCCAAGAGCCTACTGAGATCATCACTAAGAATTGTCCAGAGCCAATGAACAGCAGAATGCTCTCTTACATTTGTGCTCAGAATTGCACATCTCTGAGGATGTGTTTTCTTCTCTCATTAGCCACAGTACCTTAGCTGCATGTCACAGTAGTTCACTCAATGTTAGTTTTGATTAACTCAGTGTTATAATCCTGATTTACATACAATAAATTGTGTCCTGAAAAGTTATATTTTCTCCATTTGTGTTAAAAGTCATCGCTCTGGGTACCCTCTTCTTAGTCTGTCTGGTAAAGATGCTGCTTTATTCTAAGGATTTATATACCTCCAAAGCATATAGATATTACCTGACTTCCCAAGTTTCTCAAAGCCCTGCATAGAACATCAAACTTCTTCTCTTCTGATTTTGTTTTTTGGATTTCTTAGCCACACTCACCAATTTCTGGATATTATTCATATTCATAGTCAGTTGGGTCCTGCTCAGGTGTGAGCTCCAGCAGTTCCAGGCTGTTCCTGCTGCATCCCCAGCACAGAAACAGTACCTGGCTGGTACTGAGTAAGGATATAGCAATGCTCAGAAAATCTACCATATGAGCTCTCTTGGGAGTGCCCTCTTTGCAAACATTTCCATGTGACCAGCAACAAAGCAGACCTTTGTTTGATTCCATGCTACTAGCAAGTGACTGTTCGTGGTCACACCCCAAATCATCTGTTTGAGAACCCCAGTGCTCTGTCAACTGTATAAGACAGGACACTTTCCCAACTTTCACAGTGACCACTAATGGACTATTGTCAGTTATTCACTAACTCATACTCGGTTGGTGTGGCAGAAGACAGTACACATGGTGCCAGCACGTTTTTTTCACTCCACTTAGATGATCTCACAGGGTGGCCTGCTTCTCCTCAGTCCTTTACTCAATTGCTGTGTTGTATTCTGGAATTCATGCTCTCTCCCTGGATTTTCTAAAAATTGTGTTCCCTCTTGGGATAATAGTGTGTGTCACCTCTTGGATCCGGTTGTGGGAACTTTTGTCCTTCTTACTTCTGTTCCCGATGATTGGCATCCTGGTAGGCTATGAGAAAGCTGTTTCAAGAACAGGTTTAGTAGCCCTCATTCTCTTTCCACAAGCAAAGAAGAGATGGAATTGGAGCTAGGTCTCTTTCATTTCAGCTGATACATATACTTCACCTACACTAATCCTCAGATTAAGGCAGCTCTATATTCAGATGTATATTCTCTCTTTTTTAAAGATTTATTTATTTTTTCCATGTATATGAGTACATTGTAGTTGTACAGATCGTTGTGAGCCTTCATGTGGTTGCTGGGAATTGAATTTAGGACCTCTGTTCACTCTAGTCGGCCCCGCTTGCTCCAGTTAAGCTGGCTCACTCAGTTCCTGCTTGCTCCAGCCCAAAGATTTATTTATTATTATAAATAAGCACACTTTAGCTGACTTCAGACATACCAGAAGAGGGCGTCAGGTCTCATTACAGATGGTTGTGAGCCACCATATGGTTGCTGGGATTTGAACTCTAGACCTTTGGAAGAGCAGTCAGTGCTTTTAAACCCTGAGCCATCTCTCCAGCCTGTATATTCTTTTTTTGAAGACCAAGACATCAAACTATCTACTTATGTCTACAGTGAATAGGACACTGCCTGGCATGGGATATTTTCTTGATTGAACTCTAGCATTCATGCCTTGTCTTTGTTGCTCTTTATTTGTTTTCTGAGCCTCACTTCTGTAGCTCTCTCCTTTCTACATCCCTATTGCTGTATTTTTTTTTAGGTCTTGCTGTGTTCCTACTGTCTGGCACCCAGTGTGTCCTCATTTATTTCCTCAGTTGTTTTGATTTGCAGCTCCCTTGGTTTTGGGCCCTCAGATGGTTCCCAAGGCAGTTCTCGGGATTCTCTCCCCTCATGGGCATCCAAGTCTCTGTCTCTGCACTGCCATGTTCCTCTACAGCGCCTTCCTTCCTCCAGCTCCATAAACATGAAGGTTAATCATCTGTGAGCCTCTTGTTATCTTGTTAGCTTTTCTTCTCTTCCTCACTACTGTGTTTTATTTCATCCTCAGTTTCTTGTTACCATCTTCCCTTGTCTTAGATTTCAAATCTCTCCATACCACAATCCTGGAATTGCAGAGATTGGAATCCACATATGCAAATCCCTCTAAGATGCCTTCCTTTCTGTGGATCCTCATGACTCACATTCTGTCTCAGAACAAGGCAAGTTTAGTTTTCCATTTAGGTCTCATTGGCTCCATAGCTGCCCACCCTTCTTGCTGCCTCTTAATGGGCTGGGCCCCATTCTTAAAATGCTCTGCTTTACCACTCACGCTCTTGGCCCATCCTTGGTACACAGGGCCCAGGAGATCTCGTCACACTGAAGATCCAACCTTCTTTGTAGAGTATCAGAGTATACTCTTTGGTGGCATGCTGACAGTTTCAAAAAGCAAATGAACGTTTAAATGAGGGTGAATGCAAGAAGCTGTTATATTTGCAATTTGTTTGAACTGAAATCCCAAGATGACACAGATTTCTCCACTTTTTAAATTAGTATAATGGAAGTGGTAAGTGAGCAGATTTAGCAGTAAATTCTATATCCCTTGACAAACTTCTGCTCAGTCCCCACAGCTATGGCTTCAATTGGGTCAAGCAGCACAGTTGCCAAATTAGCATTTCATTTAAGAGAGAAAACACATGCTAGATTTTCCTCTCACATCTGTTTCCCAGCCTGATAGTTCAGCCCCTGGGACTGTGTAGAGGGGCTTTCACATGACATAGCTCAGGGAAGCTTCTACTCAGGGAGCCGCAGGGTTTGGAACTTTAGCTTATAGGGACAAGAGAGAAGAAAGGAGGATAAAAAGAGCTATTTTTAAGCAACACAATAATTGTATTTGCAATAGCTGTTATTCTGATCTCTTACTCTCACTTAAATAAGAATTTTAAAAGGCAGTTAATGGAGACAAATTTTCTAAACTCTCTGCTAGTAACTTTATCCCTTTTTCATTGATGTCATCATTTTCTGCCCCTTTGATGGGTTAATTTTTAAGACTCCCCTCTCCTCTAATTAGCAGCTCCACAATTGAATAGTTATCATTTTATACCAAGTGCCCTGAGTGAAATGATAATGGAGGGACCTCAAGACTTTACAGAAATGCTGACTAGAGAAGCAAATTCCTTCACCATGCATTTGCAAACCATGAAAAAAATCTAAACAGGAAAGTCAGTGTTTATGGTTGTGTCATTCAGAAATCATCTCTATGGACCTTCTTAATCAGATGGTTGAAGGGACCCTTCCTGAAGCCTTACTCTTGGTCAAGTAAAGCTTCTGAGTCCTGTGACAGGGCAGGATTGTTGCCAATAATATGCAGAAATGTCTCAGGATGACTTTCTTCAGGGCACTTGGCTTTGCCAGTGATCTCTTGGGTCAGGGTGTAGACCACTCACTTAGGACAAAAGGAAGGAGTTGCAACTGATGACTGCATCATGTTTTTGGAAGAGTCACTTATATCCATTGATTGCTTCACACACATAATTAGGCTCTACAAATAAACTTATGCCATGATCTTAATTTAACTGAACTTGGAAAACCCCATCCTCAATCCAGCCTTTGTTTTCTATCTGCATGCGCTGTGAGTCATCCTGTGTCCTTTGTGTCCAGGAGCATTGAGAAGAGTTCATTTTCCCAGAAGAATGCTTTAGACTCGAGTCATTAGAAAGATGTGAGAATGTGCCCAGCTCTGCCAGCTTTCTGGCTGTTTTAATCACTGTTAATGAAGATAATGATTTAGTGGGCATGAAATGAGTGTTAGAAGGAATGATTGGGCTCTGTGTGAATCTCATAACTGATCTCCATAGAAGCTTGTTTCATGTCTCAGCTGACCCACTTAATTCCATGTTTGGAGATTATCACTGAGAATAAGGAGAGATTGTTTCCCTCACAAATCCAGGCCATAGACAGTCTAACTTTTTTCTTTTTCCCCCTTATAATCAAGGTATAATATTTTATCACTGCCATCCAGAATCCCAAAGCTACGTTAGTCTCCCATTAGGTCAGAAACTTTTAGGACTTAATGTCAGAAGTAGGAGTTTGGGGATCATGATGAACTGTTCATTTTCCGGAACCCACTCAAGATTCGCAGAAAATCAATAAGATGGAGAAGCAAGACTTAACAGCAGGATGCCCTCAGTGCTGGTCTCAGGAGCATTGCCTGCAGATCAAATAAACAACTGATCCTGTACCAGGCCATGAGAGAAGTCCCTTCACAAAGCTCTTTCTCTCCCACAGAGTTCTCAAGTAACAAGAAATCAAAAAACAGCACCATAAAGAAAAAGGCACTAATGGGAGAGAAGAGGAAGGGAGAATTCTGACAAAGTTCACCATACACTTGAGCGGCACATCCTCTGTAAACCCACCGCTATACACAAAACACATATCAACAGAATCACTAAATAATATCTCCTAAGCTCTGAGGGAAAATGACTTAGAATAAAACACTATAAACAGAGCTATGGAAAATCTAAATTTAACATCTAATAACTCAGTAAATGAAGAATTCTGTACCAGCCATTCGGGCACTCTGTATGTAAAAGACTGGATGGTAAGTGTGCTTGCCATAGATAAGCCATTAGAGAAAGATGAAAAGCAAAAGATCTAAAGCTTTATACCCTGGTGCCAAAAAAGTTATCCATGACCTCAGGACTGTGGCACTTTGAACGAAAGACAAAAAATTAGTTTGCATGAGCTTTGAACTGACTCAGTGATTCTTTATCAGGGCAGTACTTTTTCCCAGTGAAATAAAGAACCCACATACATAATGCATTGTATATATTATTTTGAAAAAAATATGGTGTAAAACATTTGAGGCAAGAGATAAGATGATTCTCTATTAAATCACATTTGTTTTGTGTGTGTGTGTGTGTGTGTGTGTGTGTGTGTGTGTGTGTGGTCAGCATGCATGTCATGGCACATGCAGAGAGGTCACAGAACGACTTGTGGAAGTTTGTTCTCTACTTCCCACAGAGGGGTTGCTTGGATCAAACCCAGGTCATCAGGCTTGACACCAAACGACCTAACCACTGGGGGCTATCTTACCAGCCCTAACAGTCAGTTACTCTTAACAGTGTGTGTGGCTAGATATAGAAAAGGCAACTTTGAGAGTTTAGGGAAAACTTTTAGCCCAAGATTCTTTCTTCCTTTAGAAAGAGAAACAAGCCCCTCCTAACATAGTTTCTAGAAAATGGCTAGATAAACGGTGCGAATATGCTTCCCAAACCCAGGGGGTGGATGTTAGTGCTCTAAGATGTAGCAAAGAGCTTCCTGAAGAGAGTTTATCTCCTGGATAAATGTGAAGTACATTTCTTCCTAGAATATGTCTTTATGCATTTTTAGGTATTATAGGGAGCACCTTGGTGCTCCAGATGGAGTAATAGTGGAGGCAGAACCTACTGTGGTTCTAGGGAACAGCACTCGTAGAGCAACTAAATCAAGATCCGCTGCTGAGGTCTTGTGTCGGGACTTGCTATTTCATTTTGCAAACCTCTGACTGGAATTCTGAACTGATTTTTCCTTTTACTCAGCTAACTTTAAAGAGAAGTGCCATTAAACCGATGGGTTCATTTAGCCATATAATCTGAGTTCTAAAAAGGACATATAAATGACTGCATTGCTCTACAGGGGGGATTTATCATCCTGCAGTTCTAATAGAATTTTGGAAAGGATTAGTTCAATGTACCTTCCTTGCCTGCTTCTCAGATGTAAAGTAGACCTCTGTCATGTGATATGGTCATTAGATGCTCCCAACAGAAAACTGTATCATGTGTGCTACATATACACAAACACACATACACAAAATCTCTGGAGGTAGAGAAGATGGGTCATGCATGGATCTAATAGTACTGAATCAGGAAAGAGGAAATCGAATATGAAATTTTCATCTACTATAATGTATATTGTTAAGTCTGTTGAGCTGGTGTTTCTGTTCTTACTGTGTGCACTTGTTCCATCTCTCTCTATATATAAGCATTGCTATAAGTTTCTTATGAACAATTAATGTTATCCAAGTCACATAGGTTTCTGTAAAATATTCCAAATTTTCCTCAATGTAATACATTTTCCTATAATTTTGTGGTTTTAAATTAAGTTATAAATCACATTATATGGGATGTTTGTTTCAAAGTGATTTTGAACACATAGCAACAAAAAGAGAGAATGGGTAAAAAAAGGATTATATAAAAACCAAGAAGCCTCTGGCTAGTCTAGGAAACAATTAAAAGAATCCAAACAAACAAAAATAAAAACAAAAACAAAGGCAACAAAAAAAAACCCAAACAAATAGATCACATAAAGAAAAACAATATTTACAAGCCGTGTACCTGGCAAGAAGATCATATACAAAACATGAAAGAAACACAGATAACTCAATAATAAGGAAAACAATTCAATTAAGACAGGAACAAAGTTCAAGACGGGTAGTCCTCCAAAGGAGATATGCAAATGAGAATCACCTTCAATATCATTATCTATTAGAGAAGTGCAAATTAAATCACAAGATGATGCCATCACATACCTGTTAGAGCAGCTACTTTAAAAGGATGACAGATAATAGGTGATGATGAAGAAACAGAACAAAGGGAGACCCTTCTGCTGTTGGAGGGAATGTAATGAGCTATATTCATCATGGAAAACACTCGTCAAAGTCCTCCAAAGGATAAAAGTGGAACTCCTGAGTCCCACTGCTGGCTATAGCCACAGGATATTACATCAGTGACCTGTAAGACATCTGCTCTCCCACATTCACTGCAATAGTATTCTTGGAGTATAGACAAGAAGTTGACATAAGTGCCATTGACAGGTGAACTGCTAAGGAAATCATATATCCAAATACTAGAGCACTATTCACTCTTAAAAAGCAAGAAACCTTATCATTTTAACAACATTGATGAATCTGGAGACCTTCGTGATAAATGAAAAAGCCAGGTTTGGATAGGCAAGTAGTCTAAAGTATTTGTATTTGCCATATAAAAACATTGAACTTTTATAAACAGAGTAGATATTATGCAATTCTTGGAGTCTGTGAGGTCAGAAAGGATTTACTTTGCAAAACATACATATGTCATTAAGACATACAAACTAAGTTCAAGAGATCTACTCTGTACCACACAGTAAAAACAAACAAATATCTCTACAAATGTACATATCTATGAAATTAAAATTCAGAGTTTTGCAAAGGAGCACATAGTATTTGAAATAATTTCAAATGATAGATGATTATTCATGGTTAAAATCAACCTGCTGGAATAAGACATTATCGTTAAAATCTTTTCCAATCTATATGCTTGCATCGCACATATGAGTGAGAAGGCAGGAGAGAAATTGCATCTAATGGGCTGAAAAGAAATGGTATTCAATGTTATTACTGATGTAAGCCATGCAAAGGAGAAATCAGGCTGGCCAACACACTCAAGGAGATGACATACTAGAGGAGACCTCAACTTTAGTCTGGTTCCTTCGTTTGCTTGTTTGTTTGCAGGCCTTGGAATCCCATGATATTTGCCAAGAAGGGTTTTCTAAGATCTTACATTTCTTAAAATCCTCCAAAGGAAGCCATTCCCATTTAAAATAAATCTTAGGCAATCCAAGTGTTGTGGTTCGAATGTGAAATGTTCTCTGTGGTCTCACATGTTTGAATATTTTGACCTGGCCTGGTGGTGCTATTCTGGAAGGCTGGGGACATATAAGCAAAAAAGAAACTCATTGGTAGAAGTAGATCACAGGAATTGAGCATTAAAGTTTTAATGTCCGTCTTGTTTCCACACTGCCCTCTGATTGCTAATCTTCCAAGATGTGAGAATTCCCAGCTTCATGCTCTGACATCATGAACTTTGCATGCTCTCTATGATGACCTGATCCACCTCAAACCACGAGCCAACATAAATCTCTCCTCTCTTGAATGTCCCTTTTTGGGGGTATTTTCTCACGACATAATTGTTACTGAGCCATGACCACCTAGACATGGAGTTCATGAGCTGTCCTTGTTTTTTTTCCATTGCTGTGATAAAAACACTACCTGAAAGCAACTTAGGGGAGGAAAGTTTTGGTTCTAGCTTAGAAGTTCAGGCCACAGTCTATCATTGAGTAAACTTGTACTGGCTGGTTTTGTATGTCAACTTGACACAGACTGGTGTTACCACAGAGAAAGGAGCTTCAGTTGGGGAAGTGCCTCCATGAGATCCAGCTGTGTGGCATTTTCTCAATTAGTGATCCAGGGTGGGAGGGCTTCTTGTGGGTGGTACCACCTCTGGTCCGGCATTCTTGGCTTCTATAAGAGAGCAGGCTGAGCAAGCCAGGGGAAGCAAGCCAGTAAGAAACATCCCTCCATGGCCTCTGCATCAGCTCCTGCTTCCTGACCTGCTTGTGTTTCAGTCCTGTCTTCTTTTGTTGATAAACAGCACTTTGGAACTGTAAGCTGAATAAACCCTTTCCTCCCCAACTTGCTTCTTGGTCATGATGTTTGGTGTAGGTATAGAAACCCTGACTAAGACCAAACTCAACACAGGACCTTTAGGAACTGAAAGCAAGCCTGACTGTCATTCTACCAGTATCGCTTCAGATAAACTAACTGCACAGCTAAGAAGCATAGCAGAACCATGGATAATGCTGCTTTCTAGCTGGCAAAAAGGACAGCTCATGCTCAGCTAGCTTTCTTACATACTTCAGGAATACCTGTGTAGGGAGAATACCTCCCACAGTGGGCTGGGCTTGCTTATATCAACAATCAAGGCAATCTCCCACAAACATGTTTACAGCTTGATCTACCCATTCCCCAATAGCAAGAAGCTGGAAAGAACCTAGATGTCCTTCAACAGAGGAACTGATACAGAAAATGTGGTACATTTACACAATGGAGTACTACTCAGCTATTAAAAACAATGAATTCATGAAATTCTTAGGCAAATGAATGGACCTGGAAAATATCCCGAGTGAGGTAACCCAGTCACAAAAGCACATAAATGTATGCACTCACTGATAAGTGGATATTAGTCCAGAAGCTCTGAATACCCGAGATACAATTCACAGACCACATGAAACTCAATAAGAAGGAAGACCAAAGTGTGGGTGCTTCGGTCCTTCTTAGAAGCGGTAACAAAATACAGGAGCAAATACGGAGACAAAGTGTGGAGCAGAGACTGAAGGAAAGGCCATCGAGAGACTGCCCCACCTGGGGACCCATCCCATATACAGTCACCAAACACAGACACTATTGTGGATGCCAAGAAGTGCATGCTGACAGGAGCCTGATATGGCTGTCTCCTTAGAGGATCCACCAGAGCCTGACATATACAGAGGCAGATGCTGGCAGCCAACTATTGGATTGAGCATGGGGTCCCCAATGCAGGAGCTAGAGAAAGGACTGAAGGAGCTGAAGGAGTTTGCGACCCCATAGAAAGAAGAATAATATCAACCAACCAGAGCTCCCAGGGTCTAAACCACCAACCAAGGAATACACATGGAGGGACCTGTGTACATGTATATGTAGCAGAAGATGGCCTTGTCATGAATCAATGGAAGAAGAGGCCCTTGGTCCCATGAAGAATGCCCCAGTGTAGGGGAATGTGAGGGTGGGGAGGTGGAAGTGGGTGTGTGGTTGGGGGCACAGCCTCATAGAAGCAGGAGGAGGGGGGATGGGATAGGGTATTTTAGGGAAGATCGGGAAAGGGGGATAACATTTGAAATGTAAATAAATAAAATACTCAATGAAAAGTTATAATGAGACATTTTTTTTTAAAGTTGTTATCCCATGTACTCTAAGATGTGTCAACTTGTCAGTTAAAGCTAGCCAAGATGTGAGCCTTCTGAACTCTTCTGAGCAGGGGATGTTGAAGATTTTGGAACTAAGGATAGCGATTCCAAAGAATGCTATCAACAAAGCCTAATAAACAAATAGGTGGGGATTTGATGGAACAGATTAGCAATAGAAATGCAGAAAGCAACAGTTATGCCAATGGAATTGTAGAGAGTAACAATGAACTCTGTCAGAACTTGGCATGTTGGATTGAGTGACAGGTGTCCTCTACAGGCTCCTGTATCTCGCCATTTTGTTCCCCATTGAAGGTGCTATTGGGGAGGTCATGGAGCCTTTAAGATGCAAAGTGTTGCATCTTAACGATAATAAAGACATGCTTTGGCCTTTTGTAGCCTGGCCCCAGTTCCTGTTCACTCTCTTTTTAATCCCACTGTGTGGTGTGAAGAGCCAGCTTTCCCAGTACTGCAAGCAGGCCTTCCCCACCATGACAGACTGTATGACCTCAGAATTGTAAGTGATTGACACACTGCCCCGCACCTCCTTTCCAGAGGTTCTTCTGTTTGGGTTGCAACTCTTCTCATTTACTTGCATTCCTTAATGGTCCCATCAAGTTTCTTGGTTTTTTTTTTTTTTTTTTTTTTTTTTTAGTCTTCCTACTCTTCCACCTCACACCTGCCGGACAATCTCTAATACCAAGCATCCCAGTTTCCTCCTCTACATTTCTATATGAATAGCAAGTAAACACCTCCATTGTTGTGCCTTGCAAGCCTCTTATCCACCTTTGAGTCCCTTTCCACAACCTTCCCAATCTTAGTTGCAAAGAACAGCATCTTTTCTCTTTTCTTTTTCTTTCAAGGAGAATGCTGAGTCATCTCTGGCTCTCTTCTCTCAGATCCAATTCACTAGGCAAGCCTTGCATTTTCAAGTGGGATATTATTAAGACAAGTCAAGTAGGTATCAGTGATCGTTTAGATTGTAAGAATTATGTATCCATGGTATTTTAAATGGGAGTTTGACAAGTTTTAGATGAGTAGCTGAACTCCCTGAAGCTATCTGATACAGATAAACTGGAAGAGCCATTCTAGCATTGGCTACTAAATGAATGATATGTTATTTTTAACATTTAAAATAGTCCAAATATTGAGGTTATATTAAATTAGCTTTTAAATAAGCCGAATACAACCGAGTAGCTGGGACTGAGGAGATGGCGCTGTTAGTACGAGGCTTCTGCACAATTCCAGGGTGCACTCACCGAAACAGACTTCGCAGTCTGTACCTGGCATCCTACACTGACACAGAAACCAGGAAGACACCTGGGCATGGTAGCCAGCCTTGCCAAATCAACAGGCTTCCATTTCAGTGAGAGATACCACCATGGAAAATGAGGGGGCTGGGGTGACTGAGGAAGATGCAGGCATTGAGCCCTGACTTCCACACATGTACACACTTGTGAGTGTAAACCTGAACACATACATGAACATGAATACCCTCCCAACCCCCCACACTCATGAACACACATACACACACATGAATACACATACACATACATATATGCACACACACAAATGACCAATGTACTTTATATCTTTAAATATTTTAACAACAAGAACAAGTTATGATACACATTTTGCACAGGACATCTGAGGTATTACCTTTATGCTACAGATGAAATCACACAGGCTACTTGACCTCTAATGAGGTTATGGTGAGTACCATACAGGCTAAAAGATACCATAGCGTCTGGTATTACAAAGAAATCTTGTATGAGATTATATATCTTTTAAACCCAGACTCAATTTGGCAGTACTATTACCAATCTCCTTTCCGATATTATTGCATCATTCAAGCCACTAAAATAGCCCAGCTGATTTGAGGGTTACTCTCACCCCCCCTCTAAAAACAATAATAAGATGCTCACAACTTTTAGAGAGTATTTGTCTGGAATAACTAGGAATTAGATTTCCATGCAGCTGTGAAGTGAAAACAGTCAAGCCTTCAACATGAGCAACAAGGGCTTAGTTCACGCTGTTGGCCTGTATCATGTAGACAAATCAGTTATGACGTAATACATGTTTTCGAAGGATGCTCCTCCACTGGCATATGCTATATGAATGCTTCTCACTTGGTTTTATTTTTAATATTTATTTATTTTTGCTGTTAGTCTGTATGTGAATGTCTGCACGCCCAAGGCCATGTGTGGAAGTCAGAGATCAACTTGCAGAAGTCAGTTCTCCCTACCACGTGATTCCAGAAGATCACCCTCAAGTTTCCAGGTACAGTGACAGGTGACTTCACCCACTGGTTGCTAGTCCCAGCTCTATTTTAAATAAGGCAGACGATGACCTAATTCAAGATCTGGAGTCAATGTAGTAAAATGATTCTGTTCTCTATTGTTCTGTTTTATCTCACTGAAAATATAACGTGTCCTTAGCACTTGTAGATCCTCCTTGGAACTCCTGGCTTAGAAAGAACAAAGCAAGTGCATTGTTAGTTGGTTCAAGCTGGGTGGCCGCATCAGAACGACCACTTAGCAGAAGAGACATGTCCTTTCTGCATGGTCTTTAGGTTTTCAGTGCTGTATCAGCATGTTCACACAGGGGGACAGCTCTCCCACCAGAGCTTGCAGTTCTAAGCCCCAGCAGAGAAGGAGAGAGCCACGTTCCTGTCCTGGCAGGTTACTCCTGGGCACAGAGAGACCAGCCAGAATGAGCCTAAGCTGAAAACCAGGGAGAACCGGAAGCAAGCTTGTTCAGTATTAGAAATAATTCAATAAATGTTCAATTACTATTTTATACTCCTCAGTCCATAAGTTGCTTCTATTAAAGTGACTGAAAATTAAGGATTTTATTAGTTAACTTACTTTTGGATAATTTCATATATGTATTATATGTTTTTATTCCCTTGACTATAAGTTTGCTTCAAAGTCAAGATCCATCAGACTAATCATGGACAATTAAAAGAAATGTCATAGTTCTATAATTTGCTTGTATGTAATAATCAGCACTTGAGATTAAAAAAAGACAAAAGAATCCTTTCAAGTGTTCTGTTTCCACCCCAAAGTGAAACTCCAAATGACATTAGCACAATTAGTGTTACTATAAATAGAACATTTAAAAAATCTAA
Source organism: Apodemus agrarius (assembly GCA_964023405.1). Taxonomy (NCBI): domain Eukaryota; kingdom Metazoa; phylum Chordata; class Mammalia; order Rodentia; family Muridae; genus Apodemus; species Apodemus agrarius. Next base: position 13,059,011 of record OZ030023.1, on the reverse strand, counting down.
ACAAGCAGGGCCAATTAGTTAAAATGCTGAGGGCATTAGGTTAACTACTCAAAATTAAAAAAAAAAAATTCACCTGATGCAAGGGATGGCTGGAGACTAACGTCATCATAGTTGAATAATTTTGTTGAAAGTGAATTTTGCGCAAAACATAAAGATCCACAGAGAATTTTAAATCACTTGGGAAACACAGTCACTATTCAATTAAAGATATCTGTAATTAATATTTAAAGGTTAGTAGTCCTCACTAAGAAAATACCAAGAGATCCTCACTCAAAAAATAAAATATAGAACAATATGGGAAGATTAGAGATGCTAGCCTCTATTCTCTTTGTGTATGTGGACACAAGTACACACACATGAATGCATTCACCTCCCCCACACACAATAGAAATTTTAAAAACTTCAAATGCAGATGTTATTAGGAAATCGTAAGTTCTAAGCACATTGATTACAGAAATGAGGATGAATTTTCTCTTTGGTGTGTGCACAACAGTGCAAGCGTCTAACTTACCCACCATTGGTACCTATCGCTGACCGAGTTTCCTTTGATGTCTTTTGTGATTTTTATAAGCAAACTTGAATGGTTGGATATTAAGCTCTCAAAATGTGCTTCTTAAATTTAAGTAAAAAATAAAAGGGGCCTCTTAGATTTTGTAGTTCTTGATGGATTTCAAGACAATATTCTCCCTCTCGGGCTTTTGTTAGGATTCTTCTGTGCCAGAAGTCATTGTATTTGTCTCCTTTCAGCATGTTCAGACAGAAAAGTCTGGATAAATAATAGGATAGGTAATCCATTTTGGCATCTGAAAGGCTCAGACATTGGGAAAGACATAAACTAAATAATCTCAGAGTTATAGGCTCTGTTCAACTTTACTTATCCTTACAGCTAACATGCATACCATATATAATATAACATAATTTATAAATATAAAGTATAAGGTATAAGACTTAATATATATAAAATTTGTGTGTGTCTCTGTGTGTGTGTGTCTGTGTGTTTAATTAGATAGAAACTAGATAGACACAACTGAATGACAGGACTATATTCTTAGATTTTACCCTTTGCAGACCTCACAGGCGGTCTTACACTTCTGGAATGTCAGGCACAAAGACAAAGATGAATTATGATGTGGGGAGGGGTGCACAGAACATAGTTGACTCATGTGATTATCAAGTTCCATGCTGCTGTGCGTGACTGCACAGCGACACTGCAGCTTGGCTTGCAGCTTGGCGGGGGTGTGTCTGTTCCTTGGCTTGGTCTTGGTTATTTTGTTTTGCTTTGTTTTTGTTTTTGTTTTTGTTTGTGGCTTGTACCACGGGCATCTCAGAACAGTTTTGGCATAATATCTGAGACATCTCTAGGTGACTTTCTGGGCTTACTACTATCTCAGGGGACCATTACCCACCCCATTTATTGAGAACCTGTAGCCTCTGAACTGAAGTGATGGATTGGGGGCCATTTTCCTCACAGATTGTCTAGTTGTTCAGGATTCAAAGAAGTTGAGTGTTGGTCTCTGTTCACCTCCACTAGCTGTTGCTGGAGCTCTGAGATTTCAAACACACCAATATCATTTAGATTCTTGGCTAGTTTCCATGAAGCTGTGAAGACTCAGCTCTGAATGACGGAAACACATCAGCACTAGTTCTCTCTCTCTCTCTCTCTCTCTCTCTCTCTCTCTCTCTCTCTCTCTCTGTGTGTGTGTGTGTGTGTGTGTGTGTGCACTTGCATGCAGGGGGAAGGGAAGTTCTGTCAGTTTTATGTTGTCTCTTTGTAAAGTAAACAATTCATGGTGAAATGAGAAGATTCAAATTTTTCAGTAATTAGAAATCAAACTTCAGACCTCCAGCCTCTGCAGATTGAAGCACATCCTGCATAGAGGAGAACAGGTGATAATATCCAACTTCAGTGTCAGTCAAGGTTGGCCTGAGTAAGAAATGGGCGGGAATACTTTGACCTTGTGGTGATCTCATTTCCCGATTATTTTCTTCATTGTAAGACAGTGTACTTATATTCCAAACACATCCATATTCTCCCTTCCTCTCTCCCTCTCTTCCTCTCTCCTTCACTCCCTCTCCCTCCTTCCCTCCCTTCCTCCCTTTCTTCCCCCTTTCTCTGTAAGTACTTATACTTCTATATATAATTTTCTTCTTCCATCAATATTTCTGCATCTGCTTTGGTTTGTTAGAAGGTGTAATGCTATCCTTCTGGTCATCCAAGTTTTCCTCTTTGGAAGGACAGAGATAGAGAAGACAATCGATTCTCTTATTTACCTGATGTAAACGCACACGTTTTAAATCACATGTATTGTGTTTGATTTAGGCACTGCACCGTGTGTGCTGATCGACAACACCGAGCTAACTTCTGCCCCGTTTCCCTGTGTCACTTGGCTTTGAAAATTCAGTGCTGGAGCTAAGTCAGGTGCTCTTGGTAAGGGGTGCAATTTCAAGCTGACACAAGCACCTGGAGGGAGGGGTTTTCTCAGGAAACCTAGAGCAAACCTGAGAAGTAGCTGTTGACCTGAGCGTACTTGGTGGTAGAGTGCTGGCCACTCTTGCGTCCAAGAAGCCTTGCCCATATTAGTGGCATTTGACCCAAGAACAGAGATGGTTGACCTCTCAACCTAGAAGACCTGCCTGAAGAAAATATAGAACTCTGGTAGACATTGTTTGTTCTTTAGTTCCACAAACAGAAATATGCCAGATGGATGACAAGAGGATGGAGCCTTCATGTAAATTCATGGCCTGAAATAATCCTCGAATGTCAAGGTAGTGTCTGGTGTTTACATCTACAGCATGGCTGTGGTTTCAGTGGTAGTAGATGAAGGGGTTTGAGTATCTACATAAATTTGAGAAATGTGATGAATGCACAGTGAGAGAGGGCAGAGAGGTGGAAGCTATGATTTAACTCCCTTTGCCTTTTCATTCAGGCCAGGACTGCAACCCATGGTAGTTGTCCCCCACATTCAGGAGGACTGAGTGCTGGGTCCTCTGGCCCTCACCCTTGGAAGGTTTCAGGCAGATGGGAAGCTGTTCTAAAGTTTCAGGGTTTTCCCGTCTCCTCTTCCAGCAGTTGCATGCCTAGAGCAACCACACCCATGCTCTACCTAGATTGCTTAAATTGCATGTCATTACTGTAAGCGCTTGACTTAATACTCCTGTCACCTTTGCTTACAGAATGATTGTTTCAAAGGAACGTGCATTGTTGCATATTTTCAAAAGGTATTGTTAACACAAAAGGTTTGAGGATTTCATATGTCAGTCAACTAGTGAAATGTCATAGATTCTACTGTTTGGGTTTAGAAAAATGGGGGGAAAAGTTTTTCCAACTTTTGAAACATCTCAGAAAACAAGACAAATATCTTCACAGAACACTTACTTTTCTACTCTGGCAATTACCTGACTTAGAAATCATTTCTGTTTCCATGAAAGCACACATGCATGTGTACACACCCCGTACTCACCCCTCCCCCCACTCTCCCTCTCTCTGTATATAAAATTGTATATACTTGTATATAACATTTTCTTCTATCAACTTATCCATCTTTCTGAGTCTACTTTGGTCTGTTTTGAAGCTATGGTGCTATTCTTCTTTTTATTCAAGTCTTTCTTTTGGGGGAACAGTAATAAAGAGCATAATTGATTCTCTTATTTACCTGACATAAATTTTATAGATATAGATATAGATATAGATATAGATATAGATATAGATATAGATATAGATATAGATAGATAGATAGATAGATAGATGATGTTCCCCCTTGCAGGAGGTTACAGAGGTAGTAAGGCATTAAAATATAAACGAATTTTTTATTAAAATTATTTTTATTAACTTCCAAAATCATACTATTATTCCTGGAAATAATAGCGAAACACGAAATATTTTCTATTAAGTGAGCAAGAAGAGTTCAAAAACCATCGTTTTGGAATTAAGAAAATACCAGAATTTGAATTATGTGCTTCCATCACTGTATGAGGTATAGTTTTAATTATTATGTTGACATGTTTAATAATCCTAGCGCGGGTTTTACTTCCCAGAATGCATCAGACAACGACACGCATCTGATCACTAGGTCTGCTTGCAGAATGAACATTCTAATTTCTAAATCAGTTTTGATTTTGGTAAATTCTGCAGCTGGGACTTAAACTGTGCACCCTGCTAAACTCAACAGCATAACTTTCAAGGTGTCTTGCTACATCTGATGGGATTGGTTTTAACCTTTGCAGCACCGGGAGTGAGCACACAGGCTTCCTTTTTCTCCCCGGCCAGCAAAGCATTTGTATCCAAACTACAGCTTCAGACTGTAATGTGCTGTTCTTGGAAGGTTGTTTCTAAACCTCTCCCTGCCAAAGAAAATGCATCTTTGCTTAAAACAAAACAAAACAAAACAAGAAAATAAAAGCACGCTTCCAGCTTTTTCCACAAGTGATACAGTTGGCAGTAAGAATTCTACAAGCCCAGTCGGAGCATGTCAATAATAAACTGGAAACACATCTCCTCCCCGACTGGAGAGCAGAGATTACCCATGCTGAAGGGTGAATTTGATTGTTTTAATTCTCAGGTGGTGCTTGGCACCTATTCTCGGTCTTCAGGGTTGTATATGTATAGCTAAGGTACCTAGCCCAGCTTCATCGCTATCCTGTCCCCACCCTTTACAGTTGCTAATGACTTTCTCTGGGTCCAGGAAATGTACAGGAGGTAATGTGGGGCTCGAGACAAAGGCTGACACGGTAACTTAAGTACATTTCGGTGGCAAACACAGCCTCATAGGCTATGTAACAAAGTTGGATACTGCCTTTCAATTTCTTCAGTCTCTTCTCTCTGGTCTTTGCATCCGGCACAGCACGGGCTTTTTATATTTTTAAATACTTCCGTGTGCTTGCCCTATTGTTTGAACCAAAAGCAACAAAATGCATCCCAGCCTTCCACCCTCTCTACCTGGGCAGCTGTTGTATCTCTTTCCAAGTTTCCCAGCTCCAAAGTGGCCTTGAGGCCGGAAGCAGTTCGGTGCCCTGCGCCCCCTCCTGGCAGCGCTTTATATTGCAGCCTGAGCTCTTGATTCAGGAAGGTTCTAGCTTCTTCTGTTAACATCTTGCACAGTCAGGACGTCGTTCCTTTAAAAAAAAAATAGGTCGATGCTGTAATTTGGTTTCATAGATATTGAGTCGATTTTATGTTTAAATAAAGTATGAAATCAGAAATCTCAAAATTGTGGCTATGGAATAGGTAAGACATTAACAATTACGTTCTGCCGGCTCTGTGTTTAGAGATGGGTTCCTGTGGTGAGACGTGTAATGACATGGTGTCTGGTGTTTTCTTCAAGATATATCAAAAACAAGAGCAAATTAAAGATGTGAACCAAATATATCCAATAATATCTAACATTAAAAATGTGAATCTTAACTTTCTAACCAAGATTCAGAATAATAGACGTGAGTCCTTTTCCTCCGTTCTTCTGTGAACATAGTTCCGTTCTTCTGGTTTTCTTTCCAAAATGAAGTTTGGACATCTTATTCTGCCCCGCCATTAGAAAGTTAAAGCAGAATCATTCCTGTGTGTCCTTGATGGTAGAGAAGGCGATGAGGTCCTGTCTAAAAGTGCCAGCAGAAAGCAGGATCGATAACGACCCAGGCTGACCCTCTCTCCCGATTCACTTCTATGAGTAGAGGAGAGGACTCTGGCTTCAGGGGAAGGTGAAGGAGGGCTCTTCCTTGAGGGGGGGGTTGGTACAGTCTATTAGAGATAGAAGCAAGAACAGAGGGAAAGGAACCCCCGGGCCACAAGAGTCGGATGGGTCTGTGCCTCCTACTCACGCTGGGCTGGTGAGATATAATTTGTTTCTATGATGAAATTTGTGGAACTGAAACATACATGTTGTGTCATGGTGTGTATGTCACTAAACACCCAACAGCAAACATCCCTCACCTGTTAGAGCAAGTGTAAAGAAGGAACCTGACTATGAGGTTGAGATGCATGGCCACTATATAGTGTCAGCAAGGCTTCGGTGAGCAGCGCCCAAACAGCAACACACACCATCACATACATATACAAACATGCACACACACACATACATATATGTACATATACACATACATACATACACTTAAACATACATATACATACATATGTATGCTTACATAAACACAGTGGAGGTTATAAATACACAAACACATGCACACAAATACACACATTAGAACCATAGAGATAATACACACATGCATATAGTATGAATCATATATACAGAATGTATTACACACCCAAGAGGCATCATTATACACACCATATAGGGAATATATGCATATGTTATATATTACATATAGTTACATTCACACACATACACACGCAGGAATAGGTATACACACACACACACACACACACACACACACACTGGATCACATACCTGGTCAATGACTGACTCAAAGTTTACTCTCTCTCAACTGAAATTTTCTAAGCTGAAGTTCATGAATAGTTGTTTTGTTTTAAATAAGTTACATACACTTCTGGTTGTTGCCTTATTAACACCAAATCCAACTCCCTCCCACCCTCAGCTACAGGGCTGGGTGTACCTGCTTTCTGTGAGCCACTTGACAGGTTGGCCACTGTGTGCTGTAGTTCAGCAACATTCCTTTATTACAAGGAGGGCCAGAGGACAACACAGAAAAGATGCCCAGAGCAGCCTAAAGCTTCCAACACTGGTGCTGGGGAATTCGCCTCACAGGGTCACCTGCAACTAACTTCTCCTAATGTTGATAAGTCTTTGCCTATAAGACTTCAGGATGTTAAAAATGTCATGAAAATCAAGACAATGTGCAGAGGAATTTCAGAGCAGTGATGATTAACTTTATAAACAATTCCTCATCTTTCCTGATCTCCTAAGTCCTTTGGGAAACAGAGATTTAGATGATAAAGCCCCTTTAAAAGTATCTGTGACAATATTTTCCTCTCTATAGGCTGTTGTTTGTCTTATTGACAGTATCCTTTCCCTTACAGAATCTTTTCAATTTTCTGAGGTACCATTTGTCAATTCTTGATCTTAGAGCATTGGTGTTCAGGAAAATTTCCCCTGTACTCAGGTGTTCAAGGCTCTTCCCCGCTTTCTCTTCTACTCAGTGTATCTGGTTTTATGTGGAAGTCCTTTGACTTGAGCTTTGTACAAGAAGATAAGAATCAAAAAGGAAAAATGATCTATTTTTTTTCCATAGGAGAAGAATCAAAAAAGAAAAATTATAGAACAAATATATATTTAGTCCTAATTTAAATCATAAGCAAGAATACTTTCTATTACTCTCTTTGATCTATTTCAAGTTTCCTTAGGTTTTGTGCTATAGAATATTTAACAATAATAAATTCCAGAGAAGGATGCAATGTATACAAATACATGAATGTCCTCGGTTCTCAAAAATCTCAGAAACATTTGTCTGAAATATAGAAATATAGGAAGCCAAAGTCAGGCTTTGAGGTGTACCCCTGTAACCCAAGAATTCAAATAGAGGCAGGATCAGAAATTCATGGACATCCATAGCTATATATCAAGTCTAAGACTAACCTGGGTTATATAAAATCCTGTCTTATAAAACAAACCCTACATCCTATAGATGGCTAATATCCAATATATACAAAGAACTCAAGAAGTTAGACTCCAGAGAAACAAATAGTCTTATTAAAAATTTAGTGCAGATCTAAACAAAGAATTCTCAACTAAGGAAACTCAAATGGCTGAGAAGTACTTAAAGAAATGTACAACATCCTTAGTCATCAGGGATATGCGAATCAAACGGACCCTGAGATTCTACCTCACACCAGTCAGAATAGCTAAGAATAGACATAATTTTATATTCTATCTTTTAAGACTGTAAAAAAACAAACATGCATGGAGAACTTGTATAGTCATACACATTCCAGCATTAAGGAAGTAGAGGCAGGAGGACCAGGAATTTGGTGCATTCATTGTTTAGAGAGTAAGCTTGAAACCTGCCTGGTCTAGCTGTGACCCTGTCTTAAACTTCCCTTCTCCCCCAGAGAAGTGAGAACAAGGAAGAATCTCTTCGATCTCTATTTTGTGTCCTCTGACCCTTCAGTGTCTTGAAAGATGGCCTTCTATCTCTTTCACTTTCTGAGATCTGTATCTTGGATCTTGTCCCTACCATTTTACTAATACACTTCATAGAGTCATATTTGAAGGTTTTTATAGTCTCCTGTATGGAGAGCTTTTGGGGCTGCTTCTAGGAGTTTGGCAGGAATTTGATATCAGACTGGGACAATGAAGTAGGCTCAAGGTGAATACAGCCAAAGAATGTATTGTACTACTTGTATTTGGGTCACACTGATAAACCCCTAAACATAGTGACCACGGGACTTTGTTTATTGCCTTGATTTTTGCCGTTTGTTCCTTGGCTACTTTGTTTATGCCTTAGGGACTGACCATATTCTTTGTATGTACCCAGAATGATATAAAAGCAGACTGGAAAAAAATTAAACTGGCCCTCAGCCTCAGAACTGGCTGGGGTCATGCTACTGAAAAGAAAAGTATCTGTGACTACTTCTAGAATCAGAAAAATGAAGAAAGGTTGGCTGAAATGAACTGAAGGAGAAATAGATCTGTGACTCATTTGGTAGCAATAACTCTGCAGCTGGCTTTCTTTCTCAATGCCAACTATTGTAGAGTAGATTTCTTTCCATTTGTTTTTCCTGAATTGAAAGATGCAGGTTGGGGGAGGATGCTTCTAGGGAAAGATAAAATGTAATCTTGGTTTCTTCAAAAATACATATATATATAAAGTCCTAAACAACTTGAGGGGGGTTCCACGTTGAAAGGATGTAACAAGGAGTCCCCTTGCTGCCTCACTGTTCATGGAACCCTCCAAAACCTCCTGATAGCTGGCCCTGACTGTCAGATTGGAAACCTTAACCCTTGATTTTATTTTCATTTTGCATTTTTTCTCTAAAGTTTTATTTCTGCAACTGCCCAGAATTATTCTTTTAGATAAGGTCTGCAGCCTTAGGGAGACATGAGCTCTCCATTGATTAACCTTGTGCCAAAGAGTCCCACGCAATAGAGCTCAAGAAAAATATTGACCATAGTCTGTGTCAGACCTGGAGGGTAAGAAGAAAAATGTCTTTCTTTACCCATCAGGAATTTACAATTAGGAAACCATGTCAATAAATGAACACAATTTCATTGCAATGCATGAGAATTTAGATCACACAAAAAATGTGCCTTATAAGAATGCCTTGTTCATAGGATTATAAACTGTACAGTCAGAGGAAAGAGGGGAGATGGGGCTCAGAAACCTTTCATGGAGGAAAGTAATGGAGGGGGTGATATTTAAACTTTCCAGATGAGGATATGAAGGTGGTGATCTTTGGGGATACCCTGAAGCTCTGGACTGGAAATAACAAGTACTCTGCAATGCAGCTGTTACAGGTGGTGATACATGAGCTATGTATGGCAGATAGAGATGACAGACAGGTGGTAGACTGGAGAAAAAATTTTAGACAGGTAAATAGATTATAGATGGAGGTAGATTGTAGATTATTAAATAGATAATAGATGATTGGTAGGAAAATATACATGACAGATGATAGATGATATATAAATGATAGATAATCTAAAAATAGATGATTTATGATAGATAAGTTTATTATAGTTTAAAGATGATATCCATAAATATGTATGTAATAGATGATAGAGAAATAGAGGATATATCATTTATAGGTAGGTTTATTATAGATAATAGATGACATATATGTATATGTACATATGTAATAGATTCAATAGATTATATATGATAATAGAAATATATTGATAGATATATAATAGATAGTCATTAATTATGATCATGAGTTATATGGAGATTTTCTAAGCCTCAAATATTCATAGAAAGTAAATAATCTCCTTTTCAGATACATTTCCTACCCTTCATCTTTGTCATGCTCCATCTGCACAGACTGTGTGTGTCAGTGGCATTTATTCAAGCAAGTTTCCTCCCAAAGTACTGGCTATCATTAAGTAAACATTGAGGAAACAAAGAAATAATATCTGCCTGGACACCAAGAATGCATATGAAGTGCCTTCCACTAGTTCTTGCCTGCTATTCCTCTCTTCTGGTGCACAATCTCAGCCAAGCTATGAACATTTAGACAGTTCTTTGTCATTACTGGAATTTATGGGGTAAATTTTCATGGTGTTTTCTTTCAAAGAGCCTAGGGGAGTCTAGTCATTTTAAGAAATTTACGAAAGTCATTCTAAGAAAAAATTCTGTTGTTGTAAATGAGCCTGGCACGCAGTGGGAGACAGGGCACAGATGAACAGGACTCTAGCATTAGGAAAATGACGGGCAGGAGCCATATCCCTCCCAGTGTAGCAGTAATGGAATACTTGCATTAGCCCTGCCCTCCTCCAACTTGATGTGATTCCAAAACACTAAGCTGAGATCCACTTTGCTTTTTTCCAACTGACCTCCTCAAAGCCACAGAGGGAGTTCATAGAGATTCCAATATTTGTATAATGAGCTGACAGTGGGGAAAGTAGCAACACAACTGAGGATGAGCTGAAGAGTGAAGCAGAGATGCCCAGGCATGAAAATCACCATTGTGGTTTTAATAAAACATAGCCCCATAGGCTCATATATTTGAATACTTAGTCATTAGGCAGGGAGTGACAGTATACATATATTTGTATACACATATATGCATTCACTTATATAGGAATATTAGTCATTAAATAAATAACCATCCTACAAATGGTAGACCCAGAGAGGTTAGGTATAGAAGAAGGGACTACTTCAGGAAACGCTAATCTCCCTAGGAGGACAAAATAGAATGGATTTCGTGAGTAGACTGGGGAGTATCAGAATTCGAATCTGAGGATCAGGTGGGGAGCAGGAGTAGGGAGGGAATGTGGGGAGACACAGCTAAAATTAAGAGGCATTTGGAAGATGGTATGAAAACCTAGTGCAGTGGAAAATTGATAAAATGAATGTGATCCTGATGAGTTTTCGTAATAATGGGGGTAATAAAGTGCTAACCAGCCATTTCTTGCCACTGTATGATTCTTCCAGTACTGGAACTGGGTTGTGTTCAATTGACTTGTTGGCCAAGTAGGTGGGCCCATGGAAATTCTCAAACAATCCCAGTTGTTGCTAAGAAAGTAGTCTGCTCTCTGCAAACTCACCCCAGAGGGGCCCATTGGTAAGTACAACACTCATAGAACTCATTGAAAATAAACAGAAAAATTGAGCAGAAGCCTTTATGAAGTACATCCTAGTGTCTTTGGTGCCATACGGATCTCTGCAGTATACCAAAAAACAAACCTTGACACCATCCCAGCTGACAAACCTTTGACCTACAATATGTCCTACCTACAAAACATGCTAGGACAATGATAAAACATAACTTGTGGGACTAGTGAGCCACTGACTGACTTGACTTAAGGCCCACTCCTTGAGATGCAACCCATACCCAGCATTGTTAGGGTGACTAAGAACCAAAGACTAGATATCTTGGAGACCTAGGGTAAAAGCAAATAATAACACTGTCTTAAAAGTAAAAGTATCAATAAAATGGCTGGTGCCTAATGATATGCTGCTATACTCAGATCGGTTCCTTATTCAGTTATCATCAGAGAGGCTTCCTTCTGGATCAAATGGGACCAAATATAGATACCCACAGCCAGACATTATGCCATGGGGGCAGGGAGAGCAAGAGATGGACAGGGAAGGGGGGAGAAAGAGATGAATCTCTAAGTAGGATCTATCACATCTCCCCCCCTCAAAGCTCAGGAAACCCTATGGAAGAAGAGCTAGAAAGAGTGTAAGAGTCAGGGGGGAAAGGACACCAAGAGAACAAGGCTCTCTGGATCAACAGAGCAAGGCTGAAACGAATTCACAGGGACTGAAGCAGCAAGCACAGTGCTTACCTGCACCAGGTTTTCTAAGTATATATTATAGCTTTCAGCTTCAAAATCTTTGTGGGACTCCTAACTATATAAACAAGTTAGTATCTGATTCTTGTACCTTATTTTGGACTAATTTCCTTCTGTTGCTTTGCCTTGTTCAGTCTCAATGTGATAGTTTTGGTTTTGTCTTATTAAATTTTGTCATGTTTGGTTGTTACTTACTCAAAGCCTGTTCTTTTCTAATGAAAGACATAAAAGGTATGGATCTAAAAGGAATGGGAGGTAGAAGGAACCAGGAGTAACAGAGGGAGGGGAAACTGTCATCAAGATATATTATATGAGAAAAGAATCTATTTTCAATATTTTTTAAATAATTCAAATTTTAGTAAAGGTATAATTTCTAAGAAAGTTTGAACCATTGTCAATAGAGTTTGGACTTGGATAGTACTTCACTGTGTCCCAGAGGTTCCTATGTGGAAGGTTGGTAGCAGCGGAGATCATGTGAGAGGCAGAAAAACACTTCAAAGTTTGGTGATGTCACTGGGACATGATCAGGTTCTAGGAGGCTCTTTGATTCTTTTATGAGCAAATTCTTACAAAAGGATAAGCCTAACCTGATTTCCCTCTGGCCTCCAGCTTTCCCAAGTGACATTTCCCTCTGTTACACTCATTTACATTCATCTTGATGCAAGTATGGGAGATTCCCATCAAAGCTAACCCAAAACTTGTACTATACCCTGACTGACAGCACTGTACACTCAATAAACTTTCCTTCAGGAAACATTATCCTCAGAAAATTTGTCGTAGGATCAGAAAGGGGAAAATACATTTGGGTAAAAAGACAAAACAAACAAAATATTTGCCAAACTATGATAGATAATTTTATGCCTAAAACAGAATCTGGTAGCAGGAGTGTGTTTTGTTGTGGCAGACCTGCTTATGTTGTTTTGGGGAAGATTATGGAAGGACTTTGGGCTAGAAAAGTCCTTGAGTATCAAGAGCTCAGTGAGCTCTCTCTAGTATCTTGGAAGATAAGAGTGTTGAGAGCAGTGCAGACAAGAGAGACCTGGCTTGTGACATTTCTGAGGAAAGATGCTACCAGGCCATTTGTGTAGTAAATCTGTGGTTTCTGGTCAGCTGAAGCTGAAGATTAATAGCAGAAGAATAGCAGTCATTAACAAGAGACCAGAGCTCCTAAAGTAGAACCTTTGTTTTGCTGGGATAATGGCTACTGGATGCTCAGAGCTGAGAAATTAGCAGAGATTATGACTGGACAAACTTTGTTGAGGTGAAATCTTCAGGGAAGTGTTTCCTCAGAGATAGCATATGCAAGCTGTGTTAGAGGGGGCCAAGGTTGTGCTCATAGACAAACCTGGTCATGTGTTAGAATATTCCAGGTGGTACTAGCTTTGAAAGCATGAAGTCATCATGGAGAGCAGCTGAGGCTCTGCAATGGGAGACACCAGGAGAGGCCATTGGTGAAGGTGCAGCTGGAGTAGCAGTTAAAGTCCTGGGATTGAAGGGATCATGGAGAAAAGCTGAGGCTTTTGTACCATGAAGAGAGCTCAGGAGATATCATTGATGAAAGTATAGCTTGTTTGCTGTAGAGGATCCCAGTTTTTGGAGATGCCAGTACCATGGGAGGACCACCAAGAATAGCAACAACAGTGGAGTAGAACCAACTGAAGCCTGGAAAACAAGCTGTGTTTTGTAGAAGGCAGGCTGGAAAAGGTGACCCAAGCTTTTAGAAGAGCCCAGAAGTTTGTGAGTGAACCCCAGATATTGGACACTGAATTATTTACTCTATTGGTGTTTGGTTTCGCTTTGTTCAGATTGTGTCTGTGACCTGGTTCTTCACTCTTGAAATAAGGAAATATTCAATTTTTTTTTTATTTTTTTATTTTATAGGAGCCCACCTTTGAGAGGCTTTGAATTTTAAGAGATTTTAGGCTTTAAAACAGACTGGATTTTTACAAAGAAAACTTTTAACGTGTTTTAACTTAGTAAAGACTGTGAGTAAGTTTGTAACATGTTTTGTATTCATCACATTTATTAATAGGAGATTGTGGAGAGGAACCAGAAAACCAGAAATATTATGTCTTTAAACAGGTGTATGTCAACTTGACAGTGGATTCAGTTGTATTGGATAATTTTAAACCAAGTCAACACAGTCTAGAATCATCTGAGAGGAGAAAACCCCTATTGAGAAAACGCCCACTGTAAGACAGTGTTGTAGGCAAGCCTTTAGGAAATTTTAAAAATTACTGATGATGTGGGAGGGCTCAGACCATGGAGGGTGGTGCCTTTCCTGGTGGTCCTGGTTTCTGTACAAATGCAGGCTAAGCAAGCCCCGAGGAGCAATCCAATAAGCAGTACCCCTCCATGGCCGCTGCCTCAGCACCTGTTGCTCAGTTCTCACCCTGTCTGAGTTTCTGTCCTCATGAACTACAGATGTTGAAACACAAGCCAAATAAACCCTTTCCTCCCCAGCCCGCTTCTCATCTTGGTGTTTCGTCACAGCAATAGTAACCCAAATTAAGACCAAGGCATTGTGTGTACAATGCTGACTTATCTATGTGTAGTAGGTTTTATTCATAAAAATGGTTGAATGAAAGACAACCGCAGGGCTGTCTAGAAAGCAGTCTAAGTTGGGGAGTCAGTGGATGGACACACTGTGGACAGGTAAACTTTGTTGTTGGAAATCAGTCACTTGTATATGTCTAGCTTCTATGTGTAAGCTCTCAGATATCACTGTCTCTATGCTTTATCCACATACATATTTTCTATAAAAATAAATACTAGTTTTAGACAACTAAGGAAAAGATTAAGAGTTCTCTGTAAGATAGTAAAGAGAACACATTTTCAAAAGATCAACTCATTGCAGCTGTGGCCTGGTCCAGGAGTTCCCTCATCAGATCGGGAAGCACGTGGTCACAGTCCTCAGCTTCTCAGCTTCAATTGTGGATATTTTAAAAAGATATTGGCAGGAAAAACTAATCATATGTAATTTTCTGTAGCTCCAGGAGTTCTGGAGAGTTTAACCACCAATGCCTGTGGGGTTTTGTCACCTTGGGTCTCCTGAGAAACAACGCTGGGACATTGTTATGGGGTCACTGTTTCCTGTTCTCTACAACAAACTGTAATGGCTGTTGAGTGTGAAATGTGTAGATGTCAAAGCCTCGAAGTGTGTGCATGTGCTCTCCTGCTCTCTCTCTCTCTCTCTCTCTCTCTCTCTCTCTCTCTCTCTCTCTCTCTCTCTCTCTCTCTCTCTCTGCATGTGTGTGTTTGTGTGTGTAGAGAGAGCATGCATATGCATATGCTTTCTCTCTCTGTGTGTGTGTGTGTGTGTGTGTGGAGGGAGGGAGGGAGAGAGAGAGAGAGAGAGAGAGAGAGAGAGAGAGAGAGAGAGAATGAATGAATGAGAATGTGTGTTGTGTTTATGTTTGTGTATCTGTGCGTAGTTGCTTGGAGGTGAGTTCATCCCTACATGCATATGTACAAAGAAGAAAGAGGTTGATACTGGCTTTGTTCTTCATTCCATCTCTGCCTTGTGTTTGACACAAAGTCTCTCACCAAACCTGGAACTCACGGGTTCCTCAAGCATCTCTAGTCTGCAAGTCCCAGGAATCCTCCCATCTCTGCCTCCTCAATGTTGGGATTAAAGACATGTACCACTGTGCCCAGCTTTGTAGGTTTGCTCCTGTGCCCAAAGCTTAAGGTCCACCTGCTTGGGTAATAAGCACCTTTTCAACCTAGCTATCTTCCAGTCCCTACCAAGATAGCAAGAATGAGTAAACGGAGGAGGAGGGAGGGTTGTAAGAGGATTAGTGAACTTTCAAATGTGACAGATGCTGCTGCATTTTCCTGTTCACTGTGAGTGCATTTAATTATGATTCCCACATCCATCCATACATTTCCTCCTATCTAACTTATCTTTCAAATATGAGCCGGAGTAACCGCCCATCACTCAAATGCATACATAATTTAAAAGCCCATTTTGGAAGTGGCTAAGGGTCACATAGACTTGCTTCCCTTTGCCCATGCTCTCTAGAAGTTCTTAAGGACAGGATTGGAAAGAAATCCATGTAGCCCTGCTCCTGGAGCCTGGCTGACTATGCACATTCAGCCATTGGTTCAACAGTGTTAGGTGGCAAACATCTGAAGAGGAAGAGACACTTCCAGCTTAGAAACTTCAGCATGCCATGCAGAGCGGCAAGCTACTTTGTCATCTCATGTCACAGAGGAAGATACATAGCAGGTGTCTACATGTGGGGACTATTCACACCTGAGACCAAAGGGCTTCTAGTGTTTTCCTATATCAGTTTGGATCTCTTCAGGCCTGCAAGGTCAATGAGACCCATCTAAAAGCTAATGATAAACAGCAGTAAACTGAAGCAAGACTTGGAAATCAAGCAGTGGCTGGCCACTCAGATGCTGCTGTACATTTCGATGATGCCTGAAAACGTGAACATTTGCTAGAATGTAAATGATTGGAAGGTATTTCTTTCCATGGTCATTAAGATACCTAAGAGGAGAGAAAACATACTCCGTATCTGATTGTCTCACTGAATCTTGACAGCTAAGACTAAAATATATTGGGACCCGGGGCTTGAACTCAGGCCCTTGTATTTATGAGGCAAACGCTTTACTCACTAAGCTGTCTTTCCAAACTAGAATTCATTATAGCTATGTTTCAGCCTTAAGGGTTGATAGTTGTGATAGTGGTCCTTCCAGCAACCCTAGGCAGAAACAAGTTATTGTGGCATCAGTACTGTGATGACTATGATCCCAGTCATAGTAATTTTCTTTAAGTGACACTTCATTCCTCTGCAGGCCCAGATATTACCCCAGCACCACATCAAGGGAAATCTTGCTTGGCTGAGTGACAGTCACCATGCCAGGGAAAGGGCCAGCATCCAATGAGAACCCAAGGCAGTCCTTAATTTCCATCCATACTCTACTCAGGAAACCAGTTCAATCACTCACAATGCATTCAATCAAGATCCTGTTGTGAATGGAGGCTCTGTACTGGGTTATGCTATGGTACCTAAACAGACCTGTAGACCCCCTTAAGTGTTCTCTGTCTCAAATACCAGACGCATTCTCCTGACAAAGGACTAACTTTGCAGGTAGCAGTGCCCTCATCCGTTGCTCCAGTGACCCCCTCACATAGCCACAGCATAAAAATAAGTAGTAATAAGTAAGGCATGTGGTTTCTGTTTGTTTAGATGAGATCAGGTCTCATGTAGCCCAGGATAGCCTCAGATAGCACCATGTATCAGAGCGTGACCTCAAACTCTTATTTCTTCCTTCTGCACCTCCCACATGCTACAGATGCAAGCTTTTCAGCTCCCAGCTTAGTTCTCATCTACAATAAGACACAAGTGGGGAGTGGATATTCACATGGCTGTTACTACAACATAATATTATAATGATTGCCTTATTATCACGTATTTTTGCCGATCTCAGTTTGTTTCTAAATTTAAAATGGAGTTATTATAGATGTATGTATATATGGAAAAAAACCTTAGAATGCATGTATGGTTTGGACTTTCTACATGGGCAAGTATGAGTGTGAGAACTTCCACTGAAAAGGGGGTGACCATGACTCAAATGAAAAAAAAAAAAAAACCAAGTCTCTGGAGGGCTGGCACTTTACCAAGTTCCCGTGAGCACAGTGTGCTTGGTATTCACAGTGGCACTTCAAGAAGAGAAGCCAGGGCTTATTATCCTGTCTGGAAACGTTTACAGCCCAGTGGAGGAGATAACCTCTTAACTGGGCCCACATATAATCTACTATGAATTTTCTTTTACCCAAATGGCACCCCTGATTTCTTCTGTGTCATGTCTTCCCCCTTGATTGACCAGACTCTAATTATGTTACAGTGAGTTGGAATAAAGCTGGGATCATCTAAGTATCATATGCCCGTAGTGCACACAAGGAGAGGCTAATGGGCGTCTTGGCTGTGATTTCTGTGAGCATTCACCTGTCACCTGGCAAGGCTGTAACAAACCATACATAATTTCCATTATTTTGCAAAATTTCCATATTTCATCCATCATCAGTTATCTGTCAAGGTGGTGTATTTGAAGCTGAGTTCAGTGCTTGCTCTATGCTAGTAGTATGTCATAGATACCTTAGGAAAAAGCTTAAGAGTCCCCAAGGAGGTTTAATTTTGACCAAGGTTGCCTGTGCCACTTATACAAATAAAATTTGTTTTATTTGTTTGTTTATTGATTCATTGATTGGTTGTTTTGTAGGGTTTTTGGGGGTTTTTTGCTTTTTGTTTTTTTGGGGGGTTAATTCATAGATTTTGTTTTGTTTTGTTTTTTGTTTTTTGCTTTTTGCTTTTTTTACTATTGAGACAGGGTTTCCCCATGTAGCTCTGGCTGTCCTAGACTAGCCTCTTTAGACTAGGCTGCCTTTAAACTCAAAGATCTATCTGCCTCTGCCTCTCAAGTGCTACAATTAAAGCCGTGCACCACTATCACCTAGTATAATTTATTTTATTAGCAGCGTCAAGCACTTATAAATTATGGATATTTTTATAATAATGCGTGAGTAAGTATGACAGTTAACATGTATATCCCCAGTGGTTGGGAGGCTTGTGGAAGCTCAGGTTTATCTTGGGCTATGTAGTGAGTTCCATGCTAGACAGGATGCCTACAGAATGAGATCTCTAAGTAAAGGAATAGCTCATGATTGTGTTTCTGCTTTTAACCATGTAAATGTTAAATGCTAAGTGGACCTGAGTGACAGCTAGATAGATAAAACTTTTGGTACAAGAGTGAGATCTGGAGTTTAGATCCACACCATCTACAATAAAATAGAGGAGGACATGACAACTTGTATTTAACCCTAGAGTTGGGCAGATAGATACAGAGGATTCCCTGTGTAAGAAAGCCAGTTAGACTGTCACAATTGGGGATCTCCATTTCAGTGAATGAAGAGGAGGGCACTGAAGAAAGACATTCTGTGTCAACCTCCTCTCAAGCATACACACTGTGCATGCACTTGTGCATATGTGAGTCTATACACATAAAAATACACATGCACATATACCACATGCATGCACAGAACACTGTGTGTATAATATATGTAAAAATAACAGAGTGCTTAAGAAATAACCAAGCTAACAAATATGTGCTGATGTTTTTGACAGCTCTCATTTTTACCCCAACCCTAACTAGTTACTATCTCTGAAACTTTTGGTAGTAGGAGATATCCTTAATAACAAATTTCACATGATTAACTTGCTATTTTGATCTTCATGGGAAACTTAAAAACATATTTGTTTAGATTTACTTCATTTCCCCTTATTCAAGCTTTGAAAAAAAATCCATAACACATTTCAAAGAAAGTGCCCCAAACTGGGAATTTGGACACTTATTCTCAAATAATGTAGCCATCTTATTGTTGTGTGATCTTTTGCCTTCATGACTTGCATCCCTCAGGAGGAGTTTCCTGAAGGTCATGGCTCAGTGGTTTTCTGCACATTTGAAGAAGAATGTTCTCCTGCTAAGCGTGAAGAGTGCCCCGCCACCACACACACATAAGTGAGGATGATTGGCTTTGCTTCTGTTCCATTTCTCTTAGCATTCCCCTCCTCTTCTCCTTTCCCTTACACATCAAAAGCAATTTTTTAGAAGATTAGAAATTGAGCGTGAAGACGTGAAACTCAAAGCCAACCATTCCGGAAGGCATGCACATTTGTCCAAGCAGCCTGTAGGTTCTTTCAACGGTTCTGTTCATCAATGGCTGCAGCAGCTTCTGGAATCACAAGGCTAATACTACATGGATATTCTGTGATGACAAGAAATGACAAGAGAAACCTTCCCTCCCTTTCATATCTCTTACTTATATTCCAAGTCCTCCTGGGTGGTGACTCCAGGTTGCTCCTAGACTATCCTTCTCTACTGGGGACTTGGTGATAGCTGCAGGTCTTGATCCTGGATCAACCTAGCATCTGTAGTCCCATGTCTGCTGGGTGCATGCGAATAAAAGCTTGCAAATTCTAGTGTTACAAGCACAAATTTATAAATCACTAATGTCAGCTATGAAAAGTTATCAGTCCTGCTGCCACTGACATTAAAGAAAAGGAAGGAATTATGAAGGTGGCCCAGTCTATAACGTGTGCATCGTAAGTACAGATGAGCAATTTCTTCATGGTTGCTGTCTACCTAGGTTCACACAAAGAGGAGGACAAATTAAGTAGACATATTTCTATAATGAATGAAATTATGCAATAAATAATATCTTTGTACAACAAACAGCAGAGAGACCCAGGCAGTCTTACTAGCAAATATTACTAAGTGTTAAAAGGATAATTCATCCCTGCTCTCCGAGACTATGTCCTAGAAGAGAGGCAGGATAAGGCCCTCCTGACTCTGGAATGTAGATATCACAGTATTTTGTAAGCCAAAGGAAGCACAAGAGAAGAAATGGGCAGCCCAAATCGTTCATGACACAAAAGTGCCCTTCAAAACTCTGATCTGGGCCATTCTCCAAGAATTCCCTGTGAAATGCCTAATTGTCGCTGACAGGAGAGAAAATCCCCCTTAGGGTCTGGCACTCAAGAGACTGGTAAATTTTGCTGCAAATCCCCAGGAGGGATTTTGGCTCAAGCTTGGAAGTGGTCCATGGGAACATGTTTTGCGCTGAGCCCCACTTCCCACAACAAGTGCCCCATAGAGAACTCCAGAAACTCAGTGCGTACTGCTTAGCCCATTTGAACTGCAAAGACTTTTAAACCAAATACCTTGCATTTTATGATTTTGTTACTTCGTTTTTTGGTTGTTGCTGGTTTGGCTTTTGTTGGTTGTTACTATTGTCATTTTGGCTGAAGGTGTTAATTTTAGTAGCTTTTAAATTTTACTCTATTTTCTCCTCTTTTATTATTTGAGAATTTCATACAATATATTTTGATCATGTTCACCTTTCCTCTAGCTCCTCTCAGATACACTCTCCCTTCCAAATTTGTATCCTTTTTTTTTTTAAACCCAGCAAGCGCAGTCTATACTGTTTTTATGACCTCTGATGTGTGGCTTTCCCCTGGAGCATAGTTGACTTACCAGGGCTTACGCTCTTAAAGGGAACAGTCTCTCCATCTCCAAGGGGCTATCATTTCCCATGGCATCCTGCTCTGAGGATGTTTCCTCAGCCTCTAGTGGTGCCCCTCATTCTGCCTTCATTGTTCCCACAACGAGTCTGTATTAAACCTCCTCTCCTGATGAGAGCCAAACGCCACATTTAATATTAATTACCCTTAAGGACCCTGCCTAATAACCCGGTCACGTTTCAAATGTGGATTTCACAAGAGAAAGTTCAGTCATCAAATTTTTTTAAAATTATAAAGCAAAAGGAAAGAAAAGCGGGAGAAACAAGACCCATAGAAGAACAGGAAGTAAACAAGTATGACTGAAGGCTGGCCTAGGGGAGGGAAGGAAAAGTCGGTTACGGTCATTGCTCATGAGATTAAACACAGTTCTTAGAAACAGTGTTACTTAAAGCAGGACAATAGGCTGGCAGGGTGGTTAGGTAAGTATAGCACTTACTATACAAGTATGGGCCAGAACTCAAAGACTGTATGAAAGTCACTCAAGAAAGTAACCTAGATGTAATTCCTGCAGAAGCAGGGATCCTTACAGTAAGCTGGCAATCTAGAGTAATCCAAACAACAAACTCCATTCTCCTCAATATATATGAATTACAACTGAGGAATATACCTAATGTATATACATCTCTATGTATACACGTATCTACACGCAGATGTGCATGTACCTGTGAACACAAACATACATGTAGACCTACGATAATTATAAATGAATAATACAAATTGCAAACAAAAACTGCTATGGAGAGAAGTTTATCTCAGTATAGCATTTGATATAGCATGTATATGCTATAAACATTTTAATAATACATTACTATGTATATTCCTATAGAGAATATATATCACATATCAAATATAAACACTGCATATGAAGAAAGAACAAAGCTCTGAAATCATTAACACAAAATATCATGCTAAGAAAAGTCTGTTTTGTATCTGTGTGCTGTGTGTGTGTGTGTGTGTGTGTGTGTGTGTGTGTGTGTGTCTGGTGTATGTGGGGGTATCTGAAAAGTTACTGACTTTTCAGACAAGAACCTAGACACCAAGAAAGGCACATTTTAGGTAATATTTGAATGGTATTTAACACCAATCTGACTACTGCTACCAGACTAGAAAGGTAGGTAAGGTTGGAGAAGGCTGGAGATACATGTGCCAAGGAAGTGAATGAAAGTCGTGGTACCCAGCCTTCCTGAAATGCACCAGACCCTGTGTTCATTTCCCCAGAATAACAAACAAATAAAATAATTATAGATTTTGACAACGTGAATGGGATATTTAATGAAAACATAATGGTGTACCCTCACACTCCCAGGCCTTAGAAGGCTGAGATGAGAGGGTTGCCGCGAGTTTCTGGTTAGCCCAGACTACATCTTGAACTTGAGGCCATGATGCTAATTTAGGATAAGTAGCTCTTGCTTTTCGACAAATCAAGACATTTTTGTAGATCATACTAAAAAGAACAGTGAAAAAATACAGCTCACAGTATGAGGGGGTTGGTGGTGTTACAAAGAATCAGTGTAATGAGGGACTGAGTTATACCCCCCACAGAGAACTAACTAATCTTGTACACAATGATTCCCAAAGCACCATGGATCACTGCGCAGTAGGTGAGATTGCCTGGACAGGAACAAGGCCCACCTTGAAGCCCAGTTATGAGAGTTCTAATCATAATGCAGTATGGATGTGCCTGGGCATGCTAGAAACAACCCCACACCTCTGCGATGCTCCACTGAACAAGTCAACAATTAATTCTGAGTGTCTCGGGACTGAAGACAAGGTGTCAGGAGAGCTTAAAGCTCCCCAGAGAAGTTCAGTCTTCAGTGGGAATGACAGCTCCCACTCTGAAACCTCACAGGAGCATGCTGAGATCTGGGTGAGGGTTCACCAAGCTTTAGCCTTAACTTCCTATAAAAGCTGCAGAATGTGCTTACCCTCATCCCCAGAGACATGCCTGTGCTCTTGAGCGGAAATATCAACAACAGGCAATCTCGCTCTACACCTCCACCTTACTGATGTTTCTGATTTTGGTTTCTTTTTGGCGGGGGGCGATAAACGCTGTGTGGTTATGGTTGAATCTCTCAGCCACAAGGCAGACCATCAATCCTTGAACCACCTGCTGTCGGTAGCTATAATGAGGTCTGATAAGCAATGAACCAACAGTGGGTGACGTGTTGGAAAAGAACAGATGACCTTATTATCTAGAGTTTAAAATTCTTCCCATGACGATGAACAAAGTGACAAGGAATACTAGTCTTCCCTGATATTAAAAATACAATTGGACTTATGAGTTTTAAATAAAGAAACAGCATCTTTTTTTATACAGACAACAGTCTTTAGACTGCTGCTTGAAGAAAGCAATATGGATATATATTTCTCATCCAGCCACAACTAGCATGTCAACTGACATGGTGGCTCATGTCAAGGGGAGTCATGAGTCCTCTTGTTAAGACAAGAGGAGTGCAAAGAGTTCCAGGCCAGTCTGTGCCATACTAGGGGACCCTGACTCAAAATAGTGGAATAAAAAATAACAACAATCGAGAGAGGGTCAGTGGCAAAACCTGGAAGATTAGAGTTAATAGAGGAAGCTATGGTGTCCGCGGGGGGTGGGGGGGTGGCGCGGTGCAGAGAAGGTGACCACACAGAATGAATAACAGCCAATATGTACTGTCTTTGATAGGACAAAAGGATATAAGTCAACTCCTTGAAATCTATTGGGGAACATTGGCAGCACCAAGAATTCGCTGGGGAAGGTTGCTGCAGACACTGGGGAGAAAGCATTATTGTTCAGCTCTCCACCCGTGTCTGAGAAAGTAGATAAGCCTGGAGTTGCCCATGTCTGATTGGCAAGTGAGGACCCTCTGGTCCCATGTGTGATGGAGCCTAGAGCTGGAGAGAACTGGGGCCTGAAATGCAGCCTGTGGTCACTACGTGCAGCCCCACAGTTGCGTGCCCACATGGACAGAGCCAGGAACTTGACTTTAGATTTGATTTCTTTTTTTTGTTCATTTATTTTGGTTCCTATTGCATCTACTAGTATTTCAATAATGTCTCCACTTTCTTTTCTTTTCTTTTCTTTTCTTTTCTTTTCTTTTCTTTTCTTTTCTTTTCTTTCTTTCTTTTTTCTTTTTTTTTTTTTTGTTTTTTTGTTTTGTTTTGTTTTGTTTTTGTTTTTCGACACAGGGTTTCTCTGTGTAGCCCTGGTTGTCCTGGAACTCACTCTGTAGACCAGGCTGACCTCGAACTCAGAAATCTACCTACCTCTGCCTCCCAAGTGCTGGGATTACAGGCATGTGCCACCACCGCCTGACTATGTCTCCAGATTCTTCTGTGTGGAAATAAGTCATAGCAGAAACCGGGGTCTCTAAACATCTGAAGGCTCACAGCAGCCCTTCAAGAGAATAGAATGTCCAGCTTGCAGGCTAACACTTCTTCTCTTGTGTGTGAACTGGCCAAAGATATGCACCAGGTGTTTCTCTGATATACCTATCTATCCCTGCAATAGTTAGTGACAGCAGTGCCACTCTCCTGTTATTCAGTCCCAGCAGTAGGTAAAGCTAGAGGCCTGCCTTGATCAATCTGAATAGCAGTGTACAGTATATTCCTAGAGGTTCAACCAGAAAGGAGATTTCTGGTTAATGAACTTCGTAAGTGCCATGTTAATAAAGTTAAACTGGGCTATTGATTCTTCAATTTCTGAAAGCTCCAGCATCCTAATATACTCTGGAAAAGCACATGAAAGTCACATCCTGTTGATGCTCCCTTAGAGGTTATCATACAAGAATCAATGACTGTTTTGACATGAACGATTCATGTATACTTAAATATTTCATCCTTCCCATTCTATCTGGAAATTAAGTCTTTCCTTTTCCCAGTTGCAGTGATAGGGTAGCTTGAAAGGCACACTGGGAAACTGATACAAAGCTCAGATAAGGGGCTTAACTTCCCACCTGTTCTCAGTAAATAATCTGCAGTGTAGACAGAAGGATGAGGAGTGTAGGCAAAAGACACCCAAGATTAGAGATCTTCCTTCAGCATCCACTCTTCATCTCCCGGGTCTGTTCCTGTAACTCACAGCTCCAAGAGCAGCTTGCTTTCAGAAGCAGTGTATGCCAGAAGACTGACTAACAGGGTAAGGTTCTAGTCACTCAAACCCATGTCTAAATTTCAGCAGGAGACATATTATATAAATGTGGAACTTGTGGCTAGGAAAATCATTATTGATTACAAATTACCCATGAGTCTACTGATTGATAGCTGACCTGATATAATACACAAACTAGAAGAACTCTCTTTCACTCCTGTGTGTGTGTGTGTGTGTGTGTGTGTGTGTGTGTGTGTGAGAGAGAGAGAGAGAGAGAGAGAGAGAGAGAGAGAGAGAGAGAGAGAGAGAGAGAGAGAATATCAAGCAATCTTCCTAGAACTCAGGAACCCAATTCATCAGTAGGGAGTTATTCGGTACCCATAAGTATGTCTGAAATGTAGAAAGTAATCTCTCCAGTTAAAGCTATGTACGATGGATCAGCTTTATAATAAGTAACTACAACATGCTACCTGAGTGCTTCTTATTTATACAACAAAATGGAGATGGCAAATGCAACAGTTCCAAATTAGTGGATTAAGTTTGGATCTAACTTTGTTAGATGTGATGAGATACTCAATGATGTAGCTGGTGAAATATTTTAAAAGCAAGTATAATTTCTTCAGGCATACTATCTGGAGTGCCCATAGTTATCATGGGCTTGCAAAAGGAAACTATGCGTCTTTTGGAAATTCAGTGAAACTCAGGGAAATGCCTGGAACCATGCTTGACTAAGCAGAGTCTGTCTCTACTGAAAGATCCTCCCTCCTGTGTTTTATGTAAGATCTTAGCAACAAGATAAAGGCATTGGTGCTTTTCAAAATCTGTTCCTTGCATGAAGATCAAGAAAACTACCCCACTACATCTTATAAAGCAGGGTGACCAGAGCTACTGGCTGCTCTTCAAATCTCAAACCACTTTCCCTCTGGGTATCTTTGTGGCTACACAGATCTGAAGCCCTTTCTGCTTCTTTGGAAGCTGCAAGAGCTTGGTCTGCAGAGACCCCACGCTCACTTGAATGCCTTCTTCCTGTTTTGAAGTTCTTTGCAATTACAGCAAGTATGTCTCATTTTCACTGTGTACAGGGGTCTACAAATCATGCAGTCAGTGTTGACTCTCTTCCATCTCCTCTCCTGCATCCTGCCTACGCTGAAGCATGGAGCCCTGAGCTTCTGGACATATGCTCAGATAGGCAGCACGAGTCAGTTATTTCACAGTGATGTGATGTCTACTGAAGTGTGATGCCTACGCGGCGTGTATCCTCAAATTTCATGGAAGATTTCAGACACTATTCGACTATTCATCATGTGTTTCGTGATGAAAATGTATCTGGGCTTGTGTGCACAGAACCAGTATTGCTGGTCCTCCCACTGTAGAGCCTGCCCCGTCCTCTTGTTCATTTTGTTCTCCTTATTTTAACAGAGATAAGATAGCACATCCTCACTGTCTCTTTTTCTTTCTGTCTTTGCTTCCTTCCTTAACACTGGATGTCTACCAACTACCCGTGAATGGAGGAACACACACATTTCATACGGATACATGAGAATGCTGATAATCTAGTGGATTCCCAGTTTAGCTTCCTTTTTAAAAGTTGGACATGCTCCAACATATCCATGAATTTGAGGGTGCACACACACACACACACACACACACACACACACACACACACATTTCACATACACTTGATAATGCTGGCAATCTAGCGAATTCTTTTGTAGTCTTTGGGTGTGACATTTCTCTCCAGGAGACCCCTCCTCCTCCTCCTCCTCCTCCTCCTCCTCCTCCTCCTCCTCCTCCTCCCAGCAACTTTTCTCATCAGTAGAGTTTGGCTTTGTCTGCTCTCTGAGACAGCACAACTTAAAGGTAATATGAAGGGCAGGAAAGAATCTGTTTTGACAAATACCTGAGCTGTGACATAATAATCTGATATAGGAGCTTCAGTCTGTCAGGTGCAATCCCAAGAAAAAGACAGACAGAAGCAGAGGATTGTTTCTTAAGGAAATTAGATTATCCCTGGGCGACTCTTCCCAGAGTGTGGCTGGAAAGTGTAAGAGCTTGCAGTTCTTCAGATCCCAGCAGATTCCACAATGACCCCAGGTGAGTGGAGCGGTGCCAGTGAGCTGAATGTGTAATTCAGAGAGCATCATTATGCTCTTAGGAAACAAACTCCTTCTGTCAAAGAAGCATGCACAACACCCAAAGTCCAAAGCCCAAAGCCAAGGTGTGGCTATACTAGGTGTGATGAGGCTTCAGGAGATGGTTCACTCTTTCCTCACAGTATGCAGGCCTCTCATGGGTCCAATGGGATGTTCCCTTTCCAGTGATAAGGAGATTCTGTGGTATAATTAAGACAGCAACTAGTGCAACCTTTTCAGGAGTCTGCCCGTAAAAACCTCTCCTGATGTGATGACTTCGAGGGCTGGGGGTTCTGTGCATTCTCTCCGTGGGCTAAATGTCAACGCAGAGAGCATTAGAGTTCTGAATTCATTGGCAAAACAAGTGGAGAAACAATCCTCGGTGCTTGCAGTTGGGAAACTGAAATTTGATGTCCAAGAGAGATCCAGAGGGAGCTGGGATCTGTGGGTCCTGTGTTAGCTTGGTTGGTCCCAGAGATTTCTGTTGTAACTAAATAGTGAGTTCACACTTACTTGCTCCAAAGCAGCAGACCGTAAGGAGTTTGGAGCTTACAATTCTTATCAAGTATTGTTTTGCAGTTTGTTCTGCCCCATGCTACTTATGCAGAAGCCAAGGGTTGTTTAACCTCTGAGAAACCTGTGTTAATCAATATCATATTAGCGTCTTAATGCCATTAGTTCAGTAGCCACATGCTCAGATATTTTCTTCAGAAAGCCAGAAATCAGTAAGCAAAAATGATGTAATTAGCCATCAATACTGCATGCTTACATTGTATGCACCCAGTATTACCCCTTTTCATTCAGGGCTTGACAATTATGCCCATCTTGAAAGAAATGTGTGCCCACACCCTGCACATTGCATAGTAATGGGGCTTTCCCAGTGACCTCACACATGTTGCCATGGCAGCAAATTCATCTTGAAATAGCACCATACATTGATTTATAGTCAGCCAAAGACACAGTCCAGGATTGTACACATTAAAAGACCAATTTCAAAAGAAATTCTTAGGTTGAGAAATTTTCAGTTCAAGGTTATAGGCAGCGTGGTATTCATATCTTTAATGACTGTGCACTTTTTCTTCTGATTATGAAGTAGCTCTTCCATCTGTCCAATGTCCAGCAATTAGAATCTTCACAGGTGCCCCGGTATTCTAACAGAGGGATGGAGTGAGGTATGAAAAGCGCCTTGCTACTTAAGAGAACACCTCACATGTCTTAGACACTGGGGACTGTTGCTATACTATATCACTGGAGATTGTGTGACTCAAAAAGTCATCTTATGATGGTTCTGTAGGCTTAAAAGTTCCAAAGTCAAGGTGATAAGAGATTTGGCCTTGATAAAGGACCCCCCTCTTGGTTCATGTCCTGTCATCATGTCATGGAGAAAAAAGAAGCTACTAATTGCTGTCTTTCTTGGAAGAGAATTAATTCTCTTTAATCAGGGTCCTACTCTTAAACTCCACTGAACTTTTTTCACATTCTTAGAAGCCCAATGCAAAAGAAGACTGTGACTGTTAGTTTTAACTCTTACTTGATGTATGTCTAAAGGAGAATGTGTGTGTGTGTGTGTGTGTGTGTGTGTGTGTGTGTTTAAGTGTGTATGCATGGGATTGCGTAATTCTAATTGAAGTAGAAAGACCCAATGGTACAGCTATCAACAGAAGGCATGTGTGATATATGTGATGTGTTCCTGCAGAAGGATGCCATCTTCAAAATGACATGCACACAAATGCCTGTGGTCTTAGTAGACAGGCAGTCAGTGCTTGTGGGAGCACGATAGATCTTTCACAATAACAAAAACATCCCACAACGATGTCTCTAGTTATAGCTCCAAACCTCTGTGCACACCACCTAATAACCTCTGTGCTCTTAGTTACAAGGCACATTTTTTCAGCTTGTCAGAGCACCTTGGCTTTGGGACACTTACTTTCTTTACAGGGAAAAAACAAACAAACAAACAAACAAACAAACAAACAAAAACAAAATGGTTCCAGCTGCATGTGTAGCAAAGTGGCCTTGTTGGACATCAATGAGAGGAGAGGCCCTTGGTCCTGTGAAGGCTCTTTGCCCTGTGTAGGGGAATGTCAGGTCAGGGAAGTGGGAGTGGGTAGGTTAGTGAGCAGGGGAAGGAGGGATGGGATAGGGGGTTTTCGGAGGGGAAACGAGGAAAGGGGATAACATTTGAAATATAAATAAAGAAACTATCTAATAAAAAGCAAAACAAAACAAAAACCCTCTCACTAAGATATAATACTCACCTTTGGGGAAATAGCACCCCTCCCTTCAGGTAGCTTTCACCACATGCAAACACTTAATCTTGGATTTATAACTTCTAAAACCATAATCTAAACTAATCTTTTCTCCTTTATAGATTAACTGGCCTCAAATGGTCAGTTCTAGCAACAGAGTAAGGGATACAGTAAGAAAAAGGGGTTTCATAGAATCAGTATATAATCAAGGACTCTCTGCCAAGTAAGAGCCCATACCCCACTCATCTACCTTCCCAGACATGCAGCTGTGTATAAGGACATGTGCTGCACATGCATGCACACACATGCATATCTGTGACATCTTTCTTCCCAGGTTCACTCTAATCTTTAGTGTTAGCACTCTGGTCTCTCTCCACTTTCAAATCGTTTACTTACAAGTTCCATCACTCTCCTCACAGCTAACATCCGTCATCATCCAAGGCGCAATGGTCTGACCTGCTCTCCACTGGTATCCCTCACCAAGAACAAGCCTCACACTCTCCATCTAAATCTCCTTGCTTTGGTAAGAGGCGAAAAAGAAACTTCATGTTGAAGGAGAAATTTCATACATGGATCCATGTATGCATGTGTCTGCCTCTCAAATAATATCGTTTCACTTTCAGCAACCATCACGGCACAGCACATTCGGTTTTGTGAATTTACAGATATGAGCAGAGTTCTGCATAAATCTGCAATCCCTGGCTAGAACAATTTTGGGGCCCTCCTTAAAACAGAGCTGAGAGTGTTTACAAGACAGGATGTGGGGTCACTATAGTGTTGAATGCGTGGAGTTTGATAAATCACACTTTCAAAAGAGTGTGAGTGTGACTGGGGGGTATTACAGCAGGATCCAGGGCTACCATCAGGACAACAGAGTCTGGAAGTATAGTCTCTGCTTTTTAACAATGATGGCAAGTGGGCACAATACCCAGAGACTCTCCTTAGGTAATTTCATATAATGGTGTGCCAGTCTAAGCATCAATATGCACTTAAATTAAGTGCTTTTCAGACCAGACTAGAGAGTACCAAAAATTGTAAATGTCATTTAAATATTTTATCTGAATACAATCTCCTAGACTTATACCTAGCTTTTAGCTTAAAATTGTGTGTGTGTATGTGTGTGTGTGTGTGTGTGTGTGTGTGTGTGTCTGAAAGCTAGCAATGGTTTTTGAGCATTTGTTTGTAATTAGTTCAAAACTCTTATAAGTTCCTTGGAAATTAGCAACTTGTTAAAGAGCTATGGGTATAATGCATTTTGAAGTTGAGCAAAACTGGAGACAAAGACAACTTTTCAATTCCAAGCAGCACATTGCCTCCTTTCTCTGCAGAGGAGGAAGGAGGAGTGTATAGATGGACTAGCCTAGAAGTGATGTCAGCACAATTCCATAGAACAGAGGTGATGCAGTTTATAATTCCCAGATCCAAGAATCAAACCAACAACCGATAGTTCATTAATGTTCTCCCAAACTAAATTTCTACAGTTCTCCCAAACTGTCATTCCTAAAGAGGATCTGAGGTCAGAGCTGCTGATTAAAGACCTAACCCCATGAAGTTCCTGGATTCCTAGATATCTATCTTAGTTTGGGTTTTGTTGATGTGAAGAGAGCCCATAACCACAACAACTCTTGTCAAGGGAAACATTTCACTGGGGTCACTCACAGTTTCAGAGGTTTATTCTATTATCACCGTGGTGGGAAGCACAGTGGTGGGCAGGTAAATATGGTACTGGAGAAAAGAGCTCAGAGTTCTACATCTTGATCCACAGGCAGCTGGAAGAGATTACCATACTGGGCTGTGGCTTGAGCATCTGAGAGCTTAAATCCTGCCTCCAGTAACCATTTCTTCCAACAAGGCCATGCCTCCTAATAGTGTCATACACTGAGGGCCAGACATTCAAACCCAGGAGTCAGTCCTTGGGGGCCATTCCTAGTCTAACCATTGCAACACCTACAACATAAACAAATCTCCAAGCAGAAGAGATTTCTTAGTAGGGTTATAGAGTGATGCAGATGCCTCATTCTGAGTTGCTTTAGGCTTGATCTGACTGAGTGGCATGAAGAGACAGCAGACACACAGACACACACACACACACACACACACACACACACACACACACACACGGCAGAAGAGCTGGGATGGAATAGGTGGCACTTGACCTGCTGAATTAGCACCAACTATACAGCAGCCCAAACTCCTCAGGGAGTTTACTGTGTATAGCACAGAGGGAGGGTTTGCTAGTCTTGGTGGGAAGTCTTTGTAGGGTAAGCAGTTTGGGGGGCTGTAAAAAGTTGGGGAGGAAGAAACTGAGCTTGCTGGCTTTTGCACAAACTGGTCACTTATTCCAAAACACTGGTACTTGCAGACACTGTCAATATTTTTGATCTAAGAAGAGGAAGGCTTTGTCGACCCTTTGTGCCTCACTCAAATGAGGAACACTACCCTCCCCCACAGGGTTTGAGCATTGGGGTCCTTGACATGACCTGACAGATAACACACACCCACTTTGACTTAACTTGTTCTTTCCACATCCATTTAAGATTTTCTTAGCTCCCCAAGCAGAAGACAGAACACTGAACACAGGTCTATATCAAATGTAAATCCCAGTTTTCCAGTATCAGCTGGGGTCCCCCAAATCCCTTCATATGCAAATGAACACCTCCTACTGAGCAGAGTCACCCATCCTGGAAAACCTGTCAGCTCGCAGAGGCTAGGATGGCCTGTGACCTGTGAGCACAGGGTTTCTTCTAACGATGATAAAACTAAGGATGTCGGACATTAGACTCTCGGGACTGCACTTTCCTAGCAGGATATTCTAGGTGGAGAATTACTTCCTCGTAAAAGTGATGGAAATTCAGTCACTTTGACACTGAGAGCGAGATGTCACCAGGCTCCAGAATTGTGATAAAGGACATTCTTGTCCTGGCAGGCAAAAGGGATCAAATCAACATGCTGTGTGAGTTGGGGTGAAAAGCAGTATTTCTCTTTGATGCTGTCTCAGGCCTTTCCCTTTGCAACGCTGCTGGCTGCTGTTCACAAACTTCCTCATGTCTCATTTTTTTCTAAACAAACGGGAAGCATTTCCCCAGACAATGAAAGGAACATCATTCCTGCCTCTTTTTCCTAAATGAAGCATCTGCCAGGATGGTGTAACAGTCCAGGGACTGCAGCCTATCTTCTTGAAGAGGGAGTCAAAGGTACACACTAAGACCTGCCAGCAGTTTGACCACCCACTCCATCACCAGGAACTGTTCACAAACATTTAAAAGCGCCTTGTTTTATAATATTTAAATGTTCATTTCTGTTTTTCCGGAAGGTTTTGTTAAATGATTAGGATTCTCAGAGTCTTGTAGGAATGTGATTTATTGTGCCGTTTGAAGGTTTTTCTTCCAATTATTTAGGCATTGTAACAAACTCATCAGGACTTTTTGAAATCTGCCCATTTTAAGGCTGCCTCTGACGAGAACTAACAGATAGATTGACACAGGACAAGGGCTGCAGCCTTAGACAGGAGGGACCTACACATTGCTATAGTGTGTGGCTTTGAAAGGGACATCTATCCTTCCTGCCTCATTTCCTCGTGTATGAATTGCTATTCTTTAACTCCGGTGTGTTATTTGGATTCCACAAGCTAGTTGATTTATGAATAAATGAGGTTTCTTTAGATAAGGCTTATGGAACCCGTGAGGTTGACAATGGCACCAGCATCTGTCAAGGGCCCGTGCTATATCATAATAGGAGAGACAGCATATGTCACAGGTAGGTTTGTAAGAGTCTAGAGGCTCATGGAATAGAAGCTGAAACAGGGGTCACCTAGTTTATGACAAGCTGCATTTGTAGTAACTAGTCCAGAACAGTGAGATTTATCTTAGCTCAGTCTCTTAAAGAAGACATTAATCTGTTTTTTTTGTTTGTTTGTTTGTTTGGTTTTTGTTTTTTGGGTTGGTTTTTTTTTTTTTTTGCTTTGTTTTTTTTTTTGGTGTTGTTGTTTTTTGTTTTTTGTTTGTTTGTTGTTTTGTTGTTGTTGTTTTTTGTTTTTGTTTTTGTTTTTGTTTTGTTTTGTTTTTTCAAGACAGGGTTTCTCTATGTAGTCCCGGCTGTCCTGGAACTCACTCTGTAGACGAGGCTGGCCTTGAACTCAGAAATCTGCCTGCCTCTGCCTCCCGAGTGCTGGGATTACAGGCATGCACCACCACCACCCGGCTCATTAATCTGTTTATAGTGGTGGTGATACTCCATGATGTAATCATCTTATAAGAGTCCAGTCTCCTAATACTGTGGCATTGAGAAATTAAGCTTGGACACAAGTTCTGACAGACACAAAACATATCTAAGTCATAACTTAAGGCTCTATGGAGGGTGAGAGGAGGTCACACGTACATATTTAAAATTCTGGTTTGGAGAAGGATGCTAGGGAAGGTACATAGCCAGAGGCAATAACTCACATGGTCGTCTAAACAAGGGAGGAACTTGAAGACAAGCCTGCTTGCTATTCCTCACAGCGTTACCCCAGAGCAGAGGCACCCCACCCTTCAGAAAAGTACAGCAGGAACCATGTAGGGAATGGTGTTTAATGGCTCACAGGATGCCTTATACATAGCTAGCCCTCTTATACACTTCAGAGCCCCCTGCCAAGGGAGTGGGCTGCCCACAGTAGGCAATGGATATTTAATTAGCAATCGAGGCAATCTACCCTAGATGTTCCCACAAGCCAATCCAGGCAATTTCTTGATTCTTTTGACTTGCCTTTAAGGTGAAGATTTTGTACTTACTAGTGTTTCTGGATTCTTCTTATTGGGTTTTAGCTTAGCTAAGATGCTAACAATATGTATAATATTTTGCCAGCAATAAGCAGTTGTCAAGCTGGTATGTTGTTAGTGGCTACAGTGTTGTCGCCTGTTTACAGTGATCAACAACAGCACATCTATGATGTCAAATGCATGGCAAGAACTTCTAAATCTCTAGGAATGAAATGTGACTTTATAAATAGTAATAGCCTGTACTAGTGTAACAATTTTCATTTGAAATCAGTATTTCCACTGCTGCTGTGTTTGGCTTTAAATGTCTACCTAACAGAACCCAGACTTATCTGGGGAAAAAAAAAATCTAAAGTGAAAAATTGTGTAGATCAGATTGTCTTGAGTCTGTGGGAGATTGCCTTGACTGCTAATTGATATAGGTGGGCCCAGCCTACTGAGGGTGGCTCCATTCCCTAGGCAGGTGCTCCTGAACTGTCTAAGAAAACCAGCTAAGCATAAGATAGTCTATGCGCCATCATGTAGCATCTTCCATGATTGCTTCTGTACGTTCTTTATTGTGAAATAAGTTCCTCATTCTGAAATGATGCAGTTGGAGCAACCAACAGGCCTGTCCTCAAGTTCCTGTATTGAGTTTCTGCTTTGAGCTCAAGGATGGGCTATGACCTGAAATTGTAAGCAAAATAACCTTTTTATCTCCCAAAGGTGCTTTTGGTCCTTATAGTTTATCATGGTGACGAAAATGAAGCTAGCACCCATATGCTGGTGAAATGCCTCACTACATAAATTTGCTGATCACCAAACTTGAGAAAGAGAATTTTGTACCCTCATGGTAGAAGAAGGAAAGCGACTCCTGTGAGGTGTGCTCTTAGCTCTATGCCCATGATGTGGCATAGGGACACCCCATCCACATGCAGAATAAAGAAAAAAATGTAATAATGTATTTCTAAAAAGATCAATTTTCCCATATGGTACTTATGAGTACTTTCTATAAGCCATCAGGTAGGGTAGAGAATCATGAGGATATTACGGGAATTTATACAGCGTCATGAAATGGTATTACAGAATATATACTGTCCTTGGGCTCCAGCAGCTTAGTTCCAGACTTGGTTATTCAAATTCCATCCCCTTTCCCTCTACCTCTCCTGCCATGCCCACTATCTAACAGCTTGCTGAAGCCAACAAGCATGAAACAATAATCCAGCAGATTGGCTCAAAGTCAAAGGCACCAAGCCCAAGGAGCTGAGTTCAAGCACTGGGGGCTTCACACTGGAAGAGAAAAACTGACTCCTAAAAGATGCTCTCTGGCCTACATAGACACACCATGACATGCATGCATGCATAATAATAAATAAAGCACATACCTTAAAACATGGGTATGCTTCCTGTATCCACTGCCTACCAACAGCCATGATAATATCTAGAAATAGATATTGTGAGTTACGAAGCTCCAAGACAACCTAACTTCTTCTTCTCACTTTAGAATCCGTCAGACTCAGAAGTGCATTTCTCCTAGCATCTCTGAAGTCTGTGAAATGACACGTGAGGCAACGCAAGACAAAAGCAGTGGATTGGAAAGCTGTGGTTGGACCTGTATGGCTGTGATTGTATATGGAATGTGAGAGTCTGCCAACTCTTTAAGGTGTGCAGATACTTTCTTTTTCTTTTCTGTTTTAAAGTAATTGACATCATAATTGTATTCATTTCTGGGGCACATTACAACCACAGTACGTAATGATCAAATCAAGGAAACTATCATTTGCATCTCCTCAAATATTATTAATTACCTGTATTGCAAAGCTTCAAATGCTCCCGTGGTTGTTTTGAAATGCCTGATTAATAATAGACAATAGTCGCTCGCCACACTGTAAACAGCGGCATCATCTCATCTGCTAACTGCACACACCGTGCAGCTTCCTCCCTATCCCTTCTTCATCCTCCTGACAAGGCTCCTGGCTAGTCTCAGGTAATTTCTAATTAACTCCCTCCTTACCTGTAACCAATATGTTCAGTGTCCATGGATGAGAGGGAATTCGTGGCATTTGATCCTCTGTCTGCTCTATTTCGGCACTGACACAGTGTCCTCCTTCTCCATCCTGAGGCTGTACATGACAGGGTGTTTGCATGGCCTTCCATTGTGCCTTTGAACCATATGTCTTCCTTGCTCAGTCATTGCTGAGAATGGACACATTATTGATTCTGTTTTTGTGCTCCTGTGAATGCCATGCCAATAAACACTGGCATATATATATATATATATATATATATATATATATATATATATATAACTCATTTCATTTGAATTTCTACCCAGGAGTGGGGCAGAGATCACGGGGTAGGTAGATGTATTTGTAGCATTTTGAGGACCATCCACACTGTTTTCCACAATGGCCATGTTCATGTACCCTCCAAGCAATAGTGTGAAGAGTTCACGCTTTCTGCATCCTTGATGCCTTGTTCCTTTCCTGGTACTTTAAAAGTTCCCTGTGATTTGTTTTTAGTATATCATTCATTCATTCATTCATTCATTCTTTTAGAAGTGGGTACACCTGCCTGATATGGAAGATGAGAGTAGATCAGAAGACAATATGTAGGAATCAGTTCTCCGTGTCCTCCCTGTGGATTCCACCGAACAAATTTATGGCCTCAAGCTTGTCAGCATGTGCATTTTTGCACCGAGCCATCCCAGCGGCCCACTTCTGGGTTTTCTGATAGGAAGCATTTCAGGGAGGGTCAGCACATGCTCATTGTGGCTTTAGCCTATATTCCTCCCCATGGTCTTCCCTGACATTGACATTTTTATGCACTTGCTGGTCATCACTCCTAGCCATGATTTTGATACAGAGCGCCCATGGCCTTATCGATATGCGTTGGAGGGTTGGGGCTCTCATTCAGTGGCAGAACATTTTCCTTGCATGTAAAAGACACTAGGATCGAGCCTTGTCACTGCAAAAACAAATAATAGCGTTAAAGGTAAACGTTAAAAGGTTGGGTACAAAGTGAATTAGAGAAAGGAGGTTGGGATTGTCCTGCAGAGATTCTGGTCTTGATCACGCATCGTAGCCTAAATTTAGATTTTGGCCCCGCCCTGACTTCTAACATAGTACAACTTGAATGGACCTCCCCTCTGTCAGAGCTCACAAGCTTCTGTCCTAGCTTGCAAACTTTTTTTTTTTTAATAATCTTTATCATCTGATAAAATTCTTTGGGCAGCTATCCCTCCGAATCTCTTCACTTGTTTCTCCTCTTTGCCTGGAATGCCTTTTCATGTTTTAAGCTGATATTAGATCTCATTTTTCCTGCAGGCTCATTCAAAGTCTTGAAGTATCAGAGACACTTCAGGAGACTTCCCTGGAGGCAGCAGGGTGGAATGAACAAGGCCTAGACTTAGGCTTCTGTTTCTCCATTCTTTAGGGTAATTATGGTCAAGACCTACAAACCCTCTGGTTGACCTTTCAGGGTGTCTGGTTCTGTACATGCTCATATCTGACCTGTAGGGTAGTAGATATGTTAGTGCCATAGAACTGAGTGCGGAATCCCACATGTAGGGAGTCAGTGTCCGATCCCTCATGCTGCTGCTGATGGCAGCAATCACATACTATTTTGGCACCGCCTGAAGCACTGCCCCACATGTGAAAGGAATAGTCCAAGAATTGACAATCTTGCAGTACTTCAGAAGATGACAACTTGCCTTTTTAAAGAGGATTTTTTTCCAATAGGAAAGATTTTGCATAGACAATTTCAGCAAACATCTGAAAACCTCTTATTTCAATCAATAAGGAAAGAATGACAATCCTTTGGGGAAGAAGAAACCAAAATACATCCAAATTCAGAGGCAACACAGGAAAGATGGAAAGAAAGAAAGCTAAGTCTGTATTTGTATTTCTAGCCCAAATTCAAACTCAGGATTTCCCCATACATCATCTTAATTAATTCTCCGACAATCAAATGAGTTAAGAAAATAGATACACTTTTTAGGGATGAGGCAGCTCATATTGTATAAAGTATATATATTAACTTGTTGGGGAATGGGAATATTGACACCTTAATTGAGGTTAGTGAGGACCCTTATGTGTCTATACAAAGAATTTCCCAATATATGGTGTAGAGAAAGCAGGTAGACATAGGCATGTGGAAAAGGTGGTTTTATATCAGTGAAACTGTTAATGACCCTGGCCCTTGGTCTCAGATGCCCCTCTGCTTATGATGAACACCTTCCCTCGGGCGCTCCCCGTGGGAATGCCTACAGAAGCAAGGGTAGTGGTGTTCCCAGGATATCTGGCATACCAGATACTTCCAGTATCACTGTGAAAAGCCAGAAGCAGCAGAAACCCATTTCTGAGGGAAGGTATGATTATGCCACGTGCATTTTAAAGCTGAGAGAATACTTTGGCTAGACATTTACATTTCCTCAATATTAGGAAACTACTGGGTGTGGGCAAACCATCTCTCACTAGGGGAAAGTGTTGCAACATAATTAGTGATATCTGCATTTTCTCCTGATAGCAGGATCCAAGGGATAGGGGAACTAGATATCCATTCTTAATTTGTGGCCTCTGCACAGCTCACTGATATATATATATATATATGTGTGTGTGTGTGTGTGTGTGTGTGTGTGTGTGTGTATACATATACATATATATATATATATATATATATATAATGAACTAAATGAAATAACTCAGAGCCACTTATTCAAGTGCAAAATTCAAGAGCACTTATTCCTATACTGCAAAAGAGGGTGTGTGTGTATGGGGGGGATGTTGTGTGTAATATGTGTGCTTATCTTACTCTTTCTCTGAGTAAAAATGATTGTTCATATGTTCATCATGAAATGTCCTTCCCATGGAGAACTCACTACAGCTTTACAACACATGGCTGCCGATAAATGTATTTCAGGGTGAGGTGAGGAACAGCAAAGTGGTGAAACTTAGTAGATGAAGGAAATACGAACTTGAGAAGTAGCCTGCTCACTGGCCAAAACCTAAGATGACAGTTACATATATGACAATGGAGTCACCAAAGGGAGAATGGCTCCCCTCGAAGCTAGAGAACTGCTTTTAGCATAGCCCTTTTGTCATTCACATCTGTTGGAATATAGACAGTGGAAGTCTCTGGAAAGTTAATAGTCACTTGTCACGTGTGAGCCTAAATGCTGAGTCAGCACATATATGAGGTTTTTGTTTTTGTTTTTTTTTTTTTCCAAACAGTATTGGCTCTGCAAAGGCATTTGGTTCCTCCTTGCTGTCTCTCTGGCAGCAGCCTGGTCTGGCGAATGTCCGTGGTGACTCCATGCTGGGCAGTCTTGTTGCAGAAGGAAAGCATTACTAATAAGCAGGTAGAGTGGTCAGCCACATAGCTGCAGAGGAGCTTTCAAGATGGCGTCTGTTCCATAGGCCTCAGGATATGGCTGGGGGTGGCTGCCTTGCAAGCTGAACTTAAAAGTCAGAGCAAAGGAATCCTCAGTTTCTCATCCATGTGTCTGCTGGATTCACCTTGTGACAACCTGGGAGATAACAACTGAATTATTATGGTTTTTTTTTTTGTCTCCCCAATTCCAGTTTGAAATCCTAAAATATGAGTTGAAGCAGGTGGAATTCCTTCCCCAGCTGGCCGCTTCCCTTTCTTCCCTTTCAGAGGTATGCTATGTGGGGAAGGGAGATCCCATCTTTGAAGCTTTACTATGTGTCTGATGTTTGTTTCAATATTGTGTAAGAAAGATCTCATTACATACATTGCAGATGAGACACATAGACTACATTTGTTTGCATGCTTGCTTGCTGAGGAGAAGGTAAATGTATGACTCAAAGCAGATTCTTTGGACTCCAAGATCAATCTCTGACACCAGTATTTGTCAAAGTTGACTTCTGATGTACCCAATGTCACCTTGAACTTGTTAGAAATGCCAGATCATTGGCTTTGTCTGAGAAAAACTGCATCAGATACGTTGGAGTTGAAGCCGGCCACATGCAGTTCAATAATACAGTTGGCCACGTGTCTTAGGGTTTTACTGCTGTGAACAGAAACCATGACCAAGGCAACTCTTATAAGGGCTACATTTAATTGGGACAGGCTTACAGGTTCACAGGCTCAGTCCATCATCATCAAGGCAGGAACACAGAAGCATCCAGGCAGACATGGTGCTGGAAAAGCTAAGGGTTCCCTATCATCATCTGAAGGCTGCTAGGAGAAGAATGGCTTCCAGGCAGCTAGGACAAGGATCTTAAAGCTTACTCCCACAGTGACACATTTACACCAACAAGGCTACACCTCCTTATAGTGCCACTCCCTGGATTAAACATATACAAAGCGTCACACTGATTTAA
This sequence comes from Apodemus agrarius, assembly GCA_964023405.1. NCBI lineage: Eukaryota > Metazoa > Chordata > Mammalia > Rodentia > Muridae > Apodemus > Apodemus agrarius. The sequence continues at coordinate 13,018,462 of OZ030023.1, read as the reverse complement.
GTTTTATGCAGAGAGATGCCCATGGTTCCTAGAGTGCCCTTTCAGGCAAGCTACCTAATGATGAAAGAGGACTCACTATTCTCTTAATCTATGCAGTGAACCATTTATCTTGAGTATCCACCACCCTAAAGGCATGCACGCATAGAATATTTAAAATAGTGCTTTATCAGAAAGACGTGGTAAAGGCTTGGCAGGTAACTTTGGATCAGCCACCTAAGAAAGTCATGCACATGAGCATGTGGTCACACTTGCTCATAGGTCTCCACCTTCTTTCAGTGGTGGCCTAGGGATTGCTGTATTCTAGCATCACTTACAGAGCCTATACCCCTGCAGCATGATGCTTTCCCTTTAGGGAGGTGGTAGGGCAGGGAAGAGCTTTGCTATCAACCGTATATGTACTAAGCTCTGCTGTGGGAGAGAGGGAGTTAGATGAGTATAAACATCCAAGAAGAGTTCACTCTGCCTTCTGGCTTTGGTTAAGAGGTGGCTTCCGATAGGTAGCCAGATTTCTTAAAGAAAGAAGTCCCCTCCAACTCTTTCATGGCCCTCAACCTTTCTGATACAGCATTAAGGAAGCCAAACAAAGTCATATTTAACCATCCTAGCAACAAGCTGTATTCTCTGAGATTTTTCATACCCGTACAAGCTCCTCAGCTAATTAGTATTCTCATTTGTACATTGTGAAAAGCAATCTATATTTATCTCAAGCATCATGTTTCTGTCCTCTCCTTAGGTGATTCCATCTCACGGGGGGCTCTTCATCTCCTGAACGTTTATGTTGTCATCCTTCATGTGGATGCTGCTGGGCCTCGGGGATATCTCCATCTTTTCAGCCTGGCAGGGGCCTCCTCCTCTTTCTCGATGTATTCCTCGGGGCCAGTCTGGATGCCAACAGTGTTTCTAGAGCAGCGTATCCAGGCTGTGGATTCTGAAAAGTGCTCTGCAGAGACCGAGAAAGATGTCCACACCCATGCAGTAGCACAGACCTTCCAGTCACTGCAGAGAGGCCTGGCAGGATTCCTAGGGGTAAAAATCGCACTGTCCCTCCCTGAGATTACCTTGTAACAATTCTTAGTTAGCACCATTCTCTGATCCGAGGGAAATCACACCCTCACAACAGATCAGAGACCTATAGAGGGGAGACCCTCCTGGGTGCTGACAAAGTTCATCTGTGGCCTGTGGATATGAAGGTGTGCTCTGCAAACGTCTTCCAGGAAGGTAGTGACCAGAGTGGAAGATGAAAAAGAAGGTGGGACTATGCGGTCCTAAAAGGTGCTCGCAGGAAAAGCAGAGCACTAGATGGCAGCAGAGCCCCATGGTTTCCTTCTGGGCTGCGAAGTGCCTGAGATCCTAGATGGGGGAAATTCCCAATATTATCACATTCCTCCAAAAGGAGCCATTCTTCCTGGACAGTCTGATGCCTTGGATTCACAATCAAGTCCCACTCTGACAAGGTCATTCTAACTTCCAGAACCTAGGATCTTCTTTCCTAATATGAAACAAAGTGATCCGCCATTTATTTAGACTGTTGCTGCCGTATGATTTTACTCAAATAAATTTGCAACAAAAGTATCCAAAAAGAGTGTTTTAGTTATTGTTGTTTTGAGACAAAGTCTCCAGCTAGCCTGAAACTCTTTCTAGACCAGGCTGGCCTTGAACTAGATGTGATGCCCTTCCTTGTTTGTCTCCTGAGTACTGCCACTACAGGTCTGTATCACCGCGGATCTGAAAGGAAGGGGGTCTTTAAGCCTGTTGCCATGAAGGAGACTCCATCTTGAGTTGGCAAAAAGCCAGCATTCTGTGCAATGACATCTCAGGTGACACTGAGCATCCGTGATTCAGACCCAATAATGGGGCTCCATCTGGGAGCCCACCCCCTGCACTAGGTAGTGCGATTTGGAAATGGTTTTTAATGGCAGAAATCCTTCTTGGTGACATGAGTCATTAGGAGTGGCACTCAGAAGACAGGACACCGTTTCTCATGGGGGACTTCAGCTGTGCTGCTCCTGGAGATCAATGGGTCCTCAGTAGGAACAGGGGATGAACTATTGGATCTCCTAATAGGTCTTGATTTTTTTTGTTGTTGTTCACTTGCTGGGGTGTAAATAACACCTGGGGGGGTGACTTGAAAATCACACTGGAGGTGACCCCTTTCCCTCCCTGTCACACTGAAGTGCACAGGGAGTCATCCTCAATTCATGTTTTAGAAAGAGAGACCCTGGAATTTTCTCCCCTAGGGATAAGGGAAGAGCACTGAGAGGATACTTAAAAAAAAAAAAAAAGTTCAGATCAGTCCAAGAGAATCTTGGAGAAAACCTGCGTTTGAACAGAGCCCCGTGGTTTTCCCTGGGGAGCGCCCATGTCCAGGAGACAGAATCTAGGCTGGATAAGGATTCCGGTCACTCTTGGGAAGGTAAGGTACAGCCAGTAATTCATTTTTGGAGCCCCTGTCATGCCCTTATGTCTTCCATGGGCCACGGGGAAGCAAGGAGGCTCTGGATCACTAAACTTGAGAGTGGCACACCGCGACTCAGTCCCTAAGAGTGTGCACAATGCTGGAGCCATGATGCGGCCAGCCAGCCTGCCTCCCAACGCCATCCTCATTTCTTGGTGTGAACTACACACAGGCCCCATGGGAGGGACATTCCCATGGAGGAGGCCTGAGATGTCCGTATTCCCTCCCCTCTGATCCTCTAGAATGCCCTGCCCTAATCCTTTCTGATTAAGAACAGCGGCATCTGTGAACTCTAGCCTTCACCTGGTTTCAACTTTTCAATTAACCTACAGCCCTTTCTTCATAGTTGTTTACTCTGCGAGCACTCCCTGACTGCAGTTGACCTGCTTTTAGGCAGTTCCTCCTGGGAGCTCTTTGCAGAATTAGGGGGACCCCTTCTTGAATGCTGGATCCGATGTTGGGGTTCCCTAGACATTTGCCAATTCTCCTGCTCTCACAACCAGAACAGGGTGACAGCCCAGTTGTTCAGATTCATTTTGATTCCCACATAGAACTGGGCTTGTAATGAGGGTAACCCTAACAAGACTAATCATGAGCAGAGCAGGAGACTCTCCTCTCAGAGGCTCATCATAGTTGAAGACCTTTTCGAAGGTAATTTACAATTTCTTTTAAAAGCACCTTTTTGCTCCCAGATCCAGTCACAACCGGGTCCCATTCTCGCCCACACCTGCATTTCTTTCCTAACTTAGGAAGGGGTCTTCTGGTCAGTCAAGACAGAGAAGGAAGGATGGAGACCAGCCTCTGCCTGCCCCCGCAAAGCCCTGGGGCTCGCTTGAGTGACCGATTGTATGGTTTCTCCCCGGTGCGCGGCGTGGGCTTCTCCCACTTGAGCGCCCAACAAGTCTCCCTGCTCCAGGCTGCGCGCAGCCGCGCCAGAGGCTGAACGCTGCGCTGCGGGAGCACTAGCAGGGGCCTGAAAGCCCGAGGCCGGGCTGAGTCTCTCGGACTGCGCGGTGCCAGCCTCCTTCCCCTCTCGGTGGGTAGGATGGTTGAGTCCAGCCGCCACGGCAGCGGCTCCTTGCGCCTCTAGCAGCCTGTCTTCGGCGCTCGCTCCCCGCCTTCCTCCCGCTCCAGCCCCGCTCCCCCCCCCGCGCCCCTCCCGCACCTCCCACTCGCTGGCTCTCTCTCCAGCTGCCTCCGCTCCAGGTTGCTCCCGGCTGCGCGCGCTCCTCTCCCCGCCTCGCCCCCTCCCGCAGCCTCGCCGCCTTGGTGCCTTCCTGCCCGGCTCGGCCGGCGCTCGTCCCCGGCCCCGGCAGCCCCGGGGCTGCGCTCGCTCGGAGCATCTTCAGCCCCGCAGTGGCTCGGACCCGATGCTACGGGAGCGGAGCGAGCCGGGCGCGCAGAGCTGCGGGAGGCTTCGGATGCGCGGCCGGGCTGGGGACCCGGAGCTCTTGCCAGCTCGCCTTGCCCTTTGGTGATTACCGGGCTGTGTTTAGAGCCCGGTCGTTCCTTGGAGGAGACCGGCGCATCCGAGAGGAGCCATCCGTGTCGTGTGCGTGTGGAATATCTGCAGACATGACTGCGTGGAGGAAATTCAAGTCGCTGCTCCTGCCTCTGGTGCTGGCGGTTCTGTGCGCGGGGCTCCTCACTGCAGCTAAGGGTAAGACAGGCTAGCTCGGTACCGGGGAGACGGCCGAACCCTCGGAGGCCCGGTTTGCGAACGCGAGTGTCTGATCTGAGGACCGTAAGGGACCAAGCGACAGACACGGGCCGGGTGGCTGTCCACCAGCGACGCTAGGGAACGCAGCGCCCGAAACCGAGCTTCCATCGCGTTCTTCCCACCCCTCATCTGCCCCCGCCCCACCCCCGCCCTTCCTTCCCCCTCACTTGGGCTCAAACGACATTTCTCTCAGTGCTGTGTGCTGTGGGTTGTCAAGGAGAAGAGAGCCCGACACGAGTTAGCCAGAGAACTGTGCCTTGGCTCCTGGCGCTTGGTGGGCTTGGCGGGTCGCAGGCTGGGGTAGTTCCCACGACTTCTTCCCGGACCCAGCACACCTGGGAAACATACTGGGCACCATCAGCCTGGCAAGTTCAAGCTCTCTGGGCTCCTTTACCATCAGAAAGAGCTCCTAGCTGACTTGTGTGCCCACAGCCTTACACCTCCTCTCACCCCATTCCTCTGCTTCCCCTCCAAGGCACTCAAACTAGCTGTCCCTGTGAGGTCGCCCCCTCTTTCCTTCCCTGGACTTTGCTTTTTGCCAAGTTGTGAGATCTGGCAAGGTGGATGAAGCCAGCAGGGAGTTCTGGCAATTCTCTGTGGGTGCAGGAGCAGCCCCTATCTAAGTCTGATCAAGCAAAGGAAAGGGGTCTTTCTCTATGGCTCCTGGGGCTTTTGGCTCAGAGAATTGTGGCTTTCTCCTTGAAAGGAGTTGGGAGATGTTTTCTCCTAAGTCTCTACAAGCTGCAACCTTCGGGCTGGCAACAGCTTGTGTGCGCGCTAGGTTTAGTCTATGGGAAGGAGGAGAGAAGGAGAAGAGAGGGAGGGAGGGAGGGAGAGAGGGAGAGAGGGAGAGGGGAGAGAGGAGAGAGAGAGAGAGAGAGAGAGAGAGAGAGAGAGAGAGAGAGGAGAATTGATTGATTTTCACATTGGCAAGTACCTGCTCCAATCTCTTCACTCTCGCCATTCTCTGATGGTTCTGGTGCTTGGAGTGTCAGTTTCCTCCCTCCCTCTCCTGGGGCAAATCTGTATCTTTATAGACAGATTGCTTTTCTTTTTAAAGGATGAAACCAAGCCTTAAGACTCCCCCCGCCCCCTTGAATCATTTATTCACTCTCTCCTCACAAGAAATTCCTCTTTCCTCTCTAGACTACCCCAGCTTCTAGTCCCCTAGTGGTTCAAATTCAAGGGTGATTAAGAAGCGACAGAGGACTCTGATCTCCATCCAACTCCACACCCGCCCTGGAGAGAGCAGAGGATTGCCCGAGGGCTCAGGGTGGGGGAACCTCAGCCTTGGGATGCTGGCCCTGCTGGCCCAGCTGCTAAGCATCCTTCTCCCCAGTAGTATCTGTGGGCTGTGTCCCAATATCTCGCCTAGCAATAGGTGGGTCCTGCTTAACCCTATAGAAAGATGGGATGGCTGGATTTTTCTGGAGCTTCCCACAGATGCCTACCCTCTGACAACACGCCCTCTCCCCCTATCTAGCCTGGGCCTCCACCTGCGGAGGCTCCACCGGCCAAGCACCAAGCAGAGGGCTCCGATCTCAACTGGGCTCGCTGGGAAATGAGAAGCAAAACATGAAAAGCCAAGGGCTGTCACCCCCCCCCGCCCTCTCCCCCCCCCCAAAAAAAAAGAAAAAACAGGTGCGGATGTCAACGTTGGAGGAGGAAAAGATTCAGGACACAGAACAAACCCTTGGTGAAGTGATATGCTTGCCATGCAACTATGCCAAACTTCTTACCCTCTTCTGTACTCTGAGATGATCTAAGGCAAAGCTTCCTCTTTCCCTAAACCTGCAGCTCACCCTTGGAGCGCGCTCTGGGTTTCCTTGGAGTTCTCCGAGCAGTCCTAGCTCCCTTCCCCCGCAATTAACAGAGGTTGCTGCGTGGAGCCCACAGCCTCTCGCCCAGCTGCTTAATAATCCCTACACGTGTGCGGGCTGACTCCGCGCCCGAGCCCACGAGGGTGGTCTGCCGCTCTGGGGGAGGGGAAGCAGGGGCCTGGTGTGGAGGGACAGGTCCTGGGCAGAGGCTGCACTGGCTTAGTCCGGGGATTCCAGGATAGGTGCACAGAGTCCTGGGCCTGGACTCAAAGCCCCAGAGAACCCGACTGCCTCCTGCGCACCAGGAACCCGGGTTGAGCCCATGGAAGCCAAAGTGAAGCCAAGGCGCCGCCAGTCCCTGCTTGCTTGGCGCTGGGATCGTGCGTGAGCGCGCGCGGGCGCGTACCCTCATGCTCAAAGGGACTGGGACTCTGGTCACCAAGAACGTTTGCGCTATTGTTTGGCCCACGGGGCAGTGGGTGCATGCTCCTTCATTAACCCCCTCGAGACCTGAGCTGCATCTCCTAGCACCCACGAGGTCAGGCGCAAGCCCTGTGGCTGTGCAGGCTGGCGGGAGGCTGGTGACGCCAGCAAGAGAGTAGCCAACAGAGTGCTGACTGGCAGCTGGGGCAGGGTCGCAGTTTCCCTTTGAAAGCCAAAGCCAGTGGGCCAAGGTCGGGCCTCTGCCAGGGGGTGTCGCCTCTGGGCTCCAAGGCTTGGCCAGAGGGTCCGAGGGCGCCCTGGCGCCTGCGCAGAGTAGGGTCCTCCTCCAAGGAGCGCACAGGCGGAGGCAGCTGGGCCACTGCCACTCTCAGCTGTGCTGCCTGCACCCAGGTGGCAAGGGCGCTGAGGCAAAAACAGGTTGAGTTTTTAATGCCTGGGACATCTTTCATGACCTGTTTGCAGAGTCTGAGAGGTTGGAGGCGCTGCAGTAGAGGTCGTTGGAACCCATAACCTTTAGTAGCCAAGCATCAGTTGGGGACGGCAGAAATTCCTTCTTCTTCTTCTTCTTCTTCTTCTTCTTCTTCTTCTTCTTCTTCTTCTTCTTCTTCTTCTTTTTAATGTTATTATTGCTGTTGTTGTTTTTGATGACGATGATTAATGAGATGACAAGGGTGGATTCCCAAGTTTATATTTCTTTGTAAAAGCACATTATCCAGAAAGCAGAGGAAAGTGAAGATTTTAGGCTTTTTTTCATTTGGTAAATAACTCACACGAGAAAGCTTGCTTAAATCTGTGCCCCACCCCCACCCCCGATCCAGGACTGAGTTATCGCTATAGGCCTTTTGAGCAAAGTTTGTTTCTCAGTAGGTTCTTGGGTTATTGGTTGTCTGCTGTGAAAAGAAGCTGGCCGTTAAGGCTTGGCTTGGAACTCCACCTAAAAGTAGTCTGACCTGGCGCTGTGAGGAGCTTCACCTGGGCAAGCGCAGGTACGAAGGCAGAGGCTTGTGCAGGTGGATCTGTAGCTTGCCTACCTCTTCAGTAGAGATTTAAAACACATGTCATCGAATTCCCTCAGAAACCATATACAGAACTCAGAGGCCAGAGAGGAATATATGCCTAAGCCTTTTCATGCCTCTAGATGGTTACCCCTTAGAAAATTCATATTACCAAAGGACGATAAGTCTTTTAATTTGCAGGTCCGATTTTTTTTTTTTTTAAGAGCAGGGCCACTCTAATTTGACTCCAGATGAAGGCAGCACCCCATGTAAATAAGTGTGCTGACTCTGCCCCCCCCAAATCCATCATGCCTAAGAATGATGGAGGACTGTTAACTCTATATTCAAGTTGTCCTCATCCGATCTCCTTCCCCTTGCATTGTCAAAGACGGTACTGTATTTCTAAATTCAATTGTGGTCAGCCAAACGCTTCCGACTACTTCCGGAGTATAGCCATTTCTTTACCAGTGTTGGGCGTTAAACACCATGAACAAGGAGCCAGGAACACCTGCAGCCCTTCCAGAGGACTGGAGTTCGATTCCCAGCACCTACATCAGGCAGCTCACATCCACCTTTACTTCGACTCAAGGGGATCTTACACCCCCTTCTGGCCCACACGTGGGGGACCCTTGCACACAAATAAGTAAAAAGTTTTTATTATTATTATTATTTACAAAATAAATAGGAGAATCTTTCTTCTGATGTCACAGGTAGAAAGAGACCACCTATTTGTACACATTCAGAGGAGGACTGGTGGTAGTTCAGAGGCTCTAGAACATCGTCCTTCCTGGGCTCAAACACCTGGTTAGTAGAGACTAAAGGGAGGGGCTGTTTTTACATTGGCTTTCATTTGGCCAATCATGCTTAATCAGAACATGCGTACCTCTGGCCTCCAAGTTCCTCCCGGCGAATCATCTTCCCCAGGGCAAGGCTGCCCCAGTCAGTCTTCAGTTTCTTGTCTGAAATGCAGTCCAACTTGGAAGTTGTCGAGAAAATGGTTCTGCTTTCTCCCAGAAATAGATCAACAAGGGCTCGGTGGCCACTTAGTGCTTATTGCCGAGGATCTAGCAAATCCAGTGTAGACATTTCTATGCTGTCAAAATGCAAATGGCATATTAAACACTCCATGCTCTACTGAGTTCTAAATGTGACTCTGGTAGTTTTTTCTGCTGAGCTCATGGTGAAATGAGCTGTGACAACCTGCATGTATGCAATTCGAGCTATATGTTCCTTTTTGGCCTTTTTATTCTTGTTGAGTTCATTTCCCTCTATGAATAATTAGATACACCTTGTATCTTGTTCCTAGAGTGTGAAAAGAGCATGCCTTTACATTTGATTTTACTAAGCAAATGCTACATCACAGGAAGATTTCCGGTGAGGAAAAGAAATGTATCCACACTATCTGCATCTTTGCTCTAGGGAGTTTTGAAGATCTGTTCTTTCTTTACATCATCAGAGGGGTAACTGGAACTCCCAGGCCTAGGCTGACTACAAAGAGGAAATCAAACTAATTTGATTGTGTGTTTTCCCTACTGCTTGGGCGGTTTTGGGATTGTTTTGCTTTGATGCGTTGTTTTGTTTTTGTTTTTTGTTTTTCTTAATGAGCTTAATGGCCTTGATCTTGATGAACTATATGAACTATCTGAGGCAACAATATAGATGCTGTTGGCTATGCAGAAATGTATTCATCCTAAAGGAATCAACCCTCTGCTGCTGCCTTTAGATGCACAGGCATGGTCCTTAGCTCTGTGGGTATCTGCTCCAGAACAAGCTATCAGTATACAAGCCAAATACTCATCTTCAAGCAATTACAGCTAAATTATAAGTAAGCAGGTCATTCCAACAATGGCTTCAAGATGACCTAAAATGACCTTTGATTGTTGATATGACTTTATTTAAGGGCAACTCTAGTCCCTGGTGTGGAGACTGATTGTGGGATTAATATCCTCTTTATTTGAGAAAGAACACACAGAAATTGTCAGGCAGAGCTGGTTAAAATGGAGTGGTTCATGAGCTTTCTGCAGATAATACAAACCCTGTTTATCCTCTAGTGGATCAGCTTCTCCAGATGCTATGTAGAAAGTGGCTTATTTTGGTGCAGTATTCCTCAAGCCACTTACATCAGGCAGGGGTCTGCAAGAGAGAGAGAGAAATGCCGCCTGTGCTTGAGAGAATTTGCCTGGTCCTTCCTTAGGATTTATTCTAGTGCTGTAACTTGAGTCATAGGTGATGTTACTTCTACCCACTTTGCTAATGCTGTGTCTAGAACTTCTATGGTGGATGAAACAGAACAAAACAAAATACCACACCACATAGAGTCCCGTTCCTGCTTCAAACAACTCTGGGAGTTTTGTGGTTTTAATACATTTGAAGTTCACCGCTGCAGGCACTGGTTTAATTTCAGGGTTGGTTTAAAATTTCATTCTGTTATTCATCATAGAGTAAGTCAGGGACATTTTACTATATACTTTAAATCTTGTCGCTGACATAGGATCAAGGGACACGGACCATCCAGGAGTCAAATTTGTTGGCAATACTTCCAGATTGTTTTTGCCAATGAGTCAGTCGCACTGGGAATACGATTACAACCAGGGGGCACTGTGATGTGAGCTACCAGTCAGATGCTGAATGTGTTCATTTACTAATTCTGGTCTTTTTTGGGAATCTCAACGTGAAAACAAACAAACCGAAGACAAACTATGAGGATGTGGGTTCTACAGAATTAAAAACAATCTTGTGTGTGGAAGGTCCAGGTAATAAGCATGTGTGCCCCTGTAGAGCTCTGAACTGAGGAGGGTTAGGCCATGACTCTGCTCTTTCCCCATCTCCACAGCAAGGGACATTTGAATATTCTTATGAAAAGCTGATTCACCTCAGAATACTTCCTTTCTTTTCTTTAAAGTCTAGTTCCTACCCTTTGCCTCCAACTGAGTCTTAGGAGTATGTGTGACATGATATCACTGCTAGGATAGCAGTGGCCCCCATTCACAAGTTATCCTGATATAGAGAACAGAGTTGATCTCAGAATAAGAAGACTTATAATGAGAACAAGGCAGAAAGGAAACTACAGATCTTACTTATTCTGTACAAATTCAAATTTACACTCCTTCATTATTTAGTAATGAGATGTGGACTAATTACATTGTAGATAAAAGATATACCTCACTTTAAATACATATAGATTGCATCTATATGTATCCTGTTTCTTCTTCTCTTTCAATAAAAGGCATGAGGATCTAATCATCAATTCATTAATCCTTCAAAGGATAATTAGCCCACACGGATTTCAACATGAATTTGCTTTGTCATGAAACTGTGCAATTATTTCAGATTTTTTTTTCCCCTCTGTATCATCCATGGCTCCATTATCACTGCCCATCACCCTGCACCGTTTAATCTTGTTAAAAGTATGAATTTGCAACAAAGCTCCCATCTAAGCCTCCTGCCCATAGTGTTTGTATTGTGAGCAGACTTCAAGGAATAATTATAGTCTTTTATGTGAACGACTACATGTTGCAGGGAATTATTCTATATTTTTCCCATTACTGTTTAGTATGCTCTGATGTGATTGGTGTTATGTAAGAAAGAGCTAAATGCTAAATTAAAATTTGCTTTATTTGAGTACTGATCCGCAATGATTTAAAAGCCTTTGAAATCAACTGTGGACTCATTTTCCCAAGGCCTAGAGAATACCCTATGGCTTCTCCTGTATTTAGTGGGAGTCAGTGACACTGGTCTATTAGAAGTTGGAAATTTGCTTCACAGGGTTGATATTCATGGACAGAAAGGGGAGGAGCTTGGGTACCGACTTCTTATAAACACACACAGTACACAATCCATTGGGTTGAGGTCATCTTTTCGCTCTTTCTTCCTCCTATGGCCGGATGGCACAGAGAACATTTCTATTCTGCTCTGGTATGTGAACTCACTGTCCACACTACGCCTTTTGCCACTGTACCCATCTAATGTCCAGGCTTAGTTAAAGGCAGACATGTGGCCTGATGGGAGAAAAGACACATCCTTTCAAAGGAAGAGGCCTGTACAGAGGCCATCCACAATTGTTATCATGGTTCAAAACATTTTTAAAATTTGTTAATTTGTAAGGAAATTGCTATATTTTCAGGTGACATGCCATTCCGGGCAGCCAAGGCTTACGGAATTTGTGGTTAGTGCTTTGCTAAGGAGAAGAGCCTTTAACAGCATAAGAACTGTCACATTGATATAAGGAATCTGCTTAATTGAGCAAATAGATACTTATAAAAATTTGATCATCAGTTATATATTTCTCATTCTGCTTTATTCTTATATAAATACTATTATTGGGGGACTCTTGAAGTAAAACCTGCCAAAAGGATTTACTTTCATTTTATGAGGTGATGTGTTCAAGTTAGAGGACACATTAACATAGAAAACAATGGATTCTATTTGGAGGATATATATATATATATACACATACATATATATATGTATGTGTATATATATATGTATATATATACACATACATATATATACACATACATATATATATCACTCGCATAGAACTCTTGATCCTCCTGCCTCTACCTTCTAAGTGCCTGTATTTTAAGCCATGCAACACCACACTGATGAAATGTATGAATTTTAAAACCAAAATCCTAACAGTTTAAAATATTACAAGTAATATCTAGGGAAAGTCAAGTGGAGAAGTTACCAGGGTTGCCCTTGTTACCATGGAAACACCTGAGCAGACTGACATTTGCAAGTATCTAGCTACAACTACCACCACTGTCCAGATGAAGATTTTAGTTTGTTGTGATACTGAATGATGAAGCCCGTGGATGAAATTCCATATATTTATTAGAAACTCTCTTGAGAAGGACTGTAGGGGGAGTTGGTGCCAGTGGAGAGAATAATGGACATTCTAAGCAGAAACACTGATGGGATGACTCAGACATGGGAGCTCCCTCTCTTTCCCTCTACTGCAGTTCACAAAGGAGAAGTTTCCTTTTGCCTTCCAGGAGCCTTCTCACTGCATCGGGAAACAGGCTCTTGACATAATTTCCATTGATCCAAATAGGAGCCTGTGTAATAGAGACCTTGATGCTATGGCAACGCTGGAGAGGAGAGTGTCTGGGAGGTGAGAGTTGCTGGGAACTCAAGGAACTGAGGAATAAGGGAAAGAGACCACAGCTAGTGGGTAGAGAATGAGGGCGTTGCCAAGAGCAGGTCTACAGATAGCTAGGCATCTTACCTGGTTGCATAGAGCTGCCCATTTGAAGTGTGCAGTTTACAAATGAACACACAGACATTGATGCTCAGTTATCAACATGGAAATGCATGTGTGGTTCTGTAAAGTAGAAAGAACATAGAACAATATAGAAAGAAGAACTGTGGGGGGTCCATTTTGCAAGACACACATTGTATACATTTGAGGTCTCACTTCCTTTTCTCATGCTTCTACTCTGTCAAGCACTTATTTGAATATCATTTATTTCTTGGGAAATAATAATTTTGGTAAGGCCTTTGGAGATTAAAGTCAGTGGGAAATAAGGTGGCTTTGGACAAAATAAGGTGTTCAGAACTTTGTGGCTTCCTGGTAGCAAGCATGCTCCTGCTTCTTGAGTCCTACAAAGACTTTTAGACAATACTCCATACTTGCCCCATACAGACTTTCATAGGTCTCCACATTCCACAACTGTTGAGTCTGGCTGCCTAGCTCTTTCTTTCATGCTGTCTGTCACTGGAGTCTATCACAAAACCAGGTAGATCCTAGCTTGAGTCATCCTGGCTGTTTATGTTCTTCACTGCCTTTGTGTCTGCTGGTGTGTGAGCTTGCACAGCTTTGAGTCCATGTCTAGTACCCCCCCCCATTCACGAACCACCAAACTCCCTTACTTCTTGGTCAGTTTTTATACCTTGCAAAATCATTAGTCGTTGGGTAGGAAACTGCATATCTAGGAACTTTGGGGAGAGAGCCTTCTTTGCTGTTGTTTTGTGTTCCACACATTTCCTATTGCATTGGCCTTGGAGAACAGAAGGATCCTGGGCACCTGGGCATCATGCTTCTGCTTTAGTGAACAGACCCTGGTGCACTCAGCCCATGGCGTAGAGCACCTCCTATGCATTAATCTTAGTGGACACAAAGTGGTTCTCATGGTTCTGTATAAAGGCACAGGGCAGAACTGATGAGACATATCTCTAGTCTCTGCTTCAGACATAACTTACTCATGATGAAACTTGAACTTGTCCATATAACCATCTGTAAAAACATTAGTCCAAATTGTTGGGTTCATTTTCTTGCTGATTTGACTCACTGGGCATCTTCTAGTGACTTTTCCTCTTTGTTCAGAATGTTTGCATTTTTTCTTTTCTGGTTACAATAGTTTAATATTAGAATGTGCTCAGCAGATATTTCAACCTACAATTGTCATTTTTATCTTCACAACTATGTTATCTTCAGCCTTTTAATTTAAAAGAATTACATAAGAGGATTATGGAACAGAGATGAATTAATCATGCCCTTTCTTTGACAAATACATGTGCAACATTACATTTCTGGAGGTCTTAGTGGCACGGAGAGAATCAGGATGGGAGTGCTGTTAGTATATAGAAAATATGAGAGGTCTTCTGACTTTAAAGTATAAACAAAGTAGAATTGAACTTTGGTGTTTCTAAAAATTATCTCCTACCAAGTGTGTTTCTCTTCTAGTTTTTATCTAAGATGTACAGTATAAGGTCTTTTAGAAACAATATAAAATAAAACATAACAAGAAGAAGCAGCTGCCATTTTTTTCTGTAATGTAGATTCTATTACCTTTCATATTTTAAGAACAGAACCTACATAAAGAAAAGGCTATATGCTACTTACAGACTCTGGGATATTTGCTGCAGCCAGAATGCAAGTCAGAATGAGACCCTTGGTTCATTTTTAAGAGCTGTGACCCTTTGTTTTCCATGAATAAGAAGGTAGAAGAGGCCAAAAGCCAAAAGCAGGAACAGCAGGCAAGAGACTTCAGTGTTTTCTTCTGTTTCCATGCTGGCTCTTTCCTTGGGATCAGATGCCGTGAGAGTCAATTGGAACAAGGGGGTATGCAGAAGAGCAGGGTCTCCTTCCATCCCCATAAGGTTTATTTACCTAGTGTTGCTGCACGACACCAGTGAGAGTCAGAAACATCTTTCCATTGTCTCAGCTTCTGTGGTAAAGTCTCTTTACAGCTTAGCTGTGTCCAATTTTAGGGACCCACCAAAACAGAAACAAGTGCTGACGGTGACTTCGGTGTCATCTGAGGCTCAACAAGGGAAGAGTCCACTTTTAAGAGCACTCTGGGGAGTTGGCACAATTCAGTTCCTTCTGTGGCTTGACTGAAGTTCTTGGCTGTCTCTTTGCCAGAGTTCACCCTCAGTTCTTGGAGGCCACTCAATGTTCTTTGTTTTGTGGGGCTTTCCAATAAGGCACAAAGGCAGAGAAGAGAGACAGGAGAGAGAAAGATGGCGAGAGAAGGGGAGTAGAGCTACAGATGGATGATAGATACAGAGTAAGGCTGGGCAAGTTGGACAATATATATTTGCATGCAACCCCACAAGGCTGGGCAAGCAGTCACGTGCTCCTCATCAGCTTTGCAGTGTTACAGCACATCCTGTCTCATACTTAGACTCACACTGGGCACAAACAGCAGAAGGTAGGAGGCTAATGAAGGCTTCTAAATGTGTTTGCCCACCATTCTAGTCTGAGAAAGGTAGAAGTCTATGTCATGATGAATAAGCAACATTAAGTGCCTGACTAAACATACTTACTAAATATCAGTATATGTCTTCATATTAAAAGGAAGCCTAAGAATTAAGTTTGAGGAAAGATTTCTGAGTTACTTGCTCTGAACTGTGCATGTTATCCATTGCTCCCTCTGCCCCAAATATGTCTGTAAAGGTGTACCTGGTGATTGCAAAGCTCACCAATGTTCCCAGAGAAGCATTCTTGGACATTGTCATTGTGTATTTCGAAAAAGTCAGGATAGGGAAAAGGGAGTAACCCACACACTAATCAAACATATAAATTGTGAGACTTTTAACTGAGAAATGTCCTCCCCTGTAGTAGCAACAGCCAAAAAATAAAAATAAAAAATAAAAAACCAACAACAATAAATTGACAGGGTTTAGATGTCTATCATCTTAAAATAGCTGAATGAGTTCTTGCATAACAAATTGTATTGCCTATGTGAAAGTCTTTCCAGATAAAATGTTGACTTGAGAATGTGAAGTAGTGTGTTTATTTCAGTTCAATCTTGTAGTAGAATGGAGTAGGAGTATGATACTTCTATTATGTGCATGTAAAAGACACACAGAGGTGTCCACACCGCAGTACTGGTGCATGACTGAGAGACTGTTTTCGAGGCCAATGTGAAGTAGATCCAAACACAACACATCTTAAGTGGTTTGAAACATGACTATCTAAGTTAAGTAGCTTTCGTGGGACCTGCTAATGGCCAAAGAAGGAGTTAGACTGTAAGATTTTTTGAACCTCATGTGACCTTCAAGCTTATAGATTCAAATACCTGTCTTTATTTAAAGTGTTCACCATGAGGTGTCTCTCACCCAAACTCACTGCAAGAAAAAAATTGAGGAAATCTCAACCTGTGAGCTTTCTGCCTTGGTATGGGAAGACTCTCCTCCCAACATATGTCAGTGTGAAACCCATGACACCTGTCTCTCCTGTCAGTCTGTCCAGCACTATGTCCTCCACCTGGGGCCTTCTTTCTGGTACAATGAAGCTTCGGCCCTTACACCCTTTCTTGAGGCTACTGTCTTCGAAAAGCAGTATGGCGCAGATAGTCTGGGCTTAAGTTTAAGACTTAAGATAATCCTGACAGCTGGAAAGAGGCAGCAGTCCAACCTTGAGGCTCAGGAAATCTCAGAACCACTGCTGATACCAGCCAATGTTTGCCAGGGTTAAAAGATTTTGTGGCTTGTTATATACTTCACTACAGTAAATTCTTTTGGTCCTCGAGAAAGCACTTCACTCCTATACTCTTGCCTTCCTATGTATCTTGTATCACTAGAATGCCATCATTCCATAAGGTTTAATTCTGAAAATCTCAGTAGCTTCAAGCTTACTACACTAAAATATCTTATTTAGACCATGTAAATGGGTGCATTTTTGTGTTTCTTAATGGTTAGAATGAATTCTGTGTCCATTTGGCTTTGAAGGAATGAAAAGGAGTGTGTTGCTTTGTTTATAAGCCAATGCCTTGAGATAGAATTCACCCCAGTTCTCAAGGGTTCCACTTTGGTGAAAACAGCTGTATGGGAAAGCACTTTGTATGCATCGGTAAGCCTGGGAGACTGGCTTTGCATACACATCCAGGGCAAAGCCTTTGGTGTGTAGCCTGAGAAAACATTGGACTCTCTAATACTTACCTTCCTTATTTTCACAAGTGGCTATGGACAGCTGGATCCACAGCTTCAAGGTTGCACAGAGAAGCATATATATTCAAAAGATCGTGGGGAGGTGGCTTAGTCAGAAGGTACCTGCTGCACAAACACTAGGACCAGAGTTTGATCCCCTGTACACACTTAAAAAGTCAGGTATGGTGGTGGCATGCCTGTAATCCCAGCTTCAGAAGGGTGTGAAAGCAGAAACAGGAGGATTCCTGGGACTTACTGATCACCTGTTCAAGATGACCTAGTGAGATCTTCACTGAGAGATCTTGTTTCAAAAAGTAAGGTAGAGAGCAAATGGATAATATACCTAACATTGAATTCTGGCCTTTACATGAATGCTAACACATATGCACATATGTATACATACATACATACACACACACACACACACACACACACACACAAACCATGTATACATATGCACATTCATACACACACACAAAAGACAATAAAGCCTAGTATTGGTATAGGTAGATAAATAGCAACACCTATTCTGTTTCAAGGATAAAAAAAGTAGAGTTTCAATTTTATGAAATGTGGCCCCAGAATTTATGTCAGGCTAAGCATCTGAAGATGAACTATTTGTAAGTGTAAATCAGTAATCATGTATGGATACAGTATTAATTATAAGAACAATTCTAACACCATTCTTTCAGGATGCTCTGAATTATGCAAAGTGATCCTTCCATTCTACAGGTTACTAAGAGACAGATACTCATTGTCCATAAGTCAAGTGAAGGTTTCTGTCTTGTTCACCATTTCAAATTGGGCATTAGATTTGTCTTAAGTGACTGATGGACTCAGACGGTCTGGGAGAAATGTGTCTTTGAAACACTATTTAATACAAGGAAAACTCTGGAAGTTAGACATTTCCATAAGCAACACAATAAACAGCACTGCAAAAAACTTTATAACATACTTGGAAGTGTGATTGAGTCTTCTACCTAGGTTGCTAATGGCAAAAGTTTCCACAAGCACAAAGGAATTTTGTAATCCAGATGAATTTATACATTTTCTTTTTCTTTTTCTTTTTTTCTTTTGAGACAGGGTTTCTCTGTGTAGTCCTGGCTGTCCTGGAACTCACTCTGTAGACCAGGCTGGCCTCGAACTCAGAAATCCACCTGCCTCTGCCTCTGCCTCCCAAGTGCTGGGACTACAGGCGTGTGCCACCATGCCTGGCTCAATATATACATTTTCTAATTGCTTAGTTTTCCCCAAGAAAAGTATCATATGCATATTAATTATACAGAATGATTGGTTTAGTTATACTTCCTTACATGTTCGTAATATATTTTGATCACATTCATGACCATCTTCTGTTCTCCTCCAACACCTCATGATCCCCCTTCTATTCTCAATTAGTTCCTATTCTATATCTGGTGTGTGTGTGTGTGTGTGTGTGTGTGTGTGTGTGTGTGTGTGTGTGAGAGAGAGAGAGAGAGAGAGAGAGAGAGAGAGAGAGAGAGAGAGAGAGAGAGAGAGACCTCCAATGAGTATCATTCAGGTTGCTTGCAGTAGGACGCATGAATGATTGTTTATAGAAACATGAGCCCCTTGCTAGTGAAGACACCACTGAATAAAATATTTCTCCCTTCCCTGCAATGGTTAATGGAAACCCTCGTGAAGAACTGGGGGCTTATTAGCTTCTCTGTATACTGTGCCTGACATGATGTGATGGACCCCAAACTTATGCATCTAAACAACCACTAAACTGCCACGTCTCGATGAATACATTCTACCACACCCCCCCACCACCACCATCTCTCAGTACTTACATCCTTTCTGCTCATCTTTCTATTGTTGTTCTATGACTCTGGGGGTAGGTTGTGCCACGAATGTCCCACTTTTCCCTGAGCATTCAGCAGTCAGTTATTTCAGCAATGTGACCGTTATTGAGTGTAGGTTCTGATGATTGTTGAAGCAAGAGCAGGGCTGTAGTTGTTAATTCTACCTGCTCAGTGAGGTCTTCCCTCAAGTCTTGTTGCTCTCCTTCTCCATGGAGTTGCAGTCTTGGCTACTGAGAGCCAATTGGTAGCAGCTAGACTGGGGCTCTATAGCTGAATTCAAGTAGATGCTCATTCAGTCTTTTTGCAAACAACTGTAGTCTGTGGGTTCAGCCTGTGTGTATGTGACAAAGGCAAAGATGTGGAGTGGAAGTGTATCCAGACAATGACTATAGAAAAGCCACCTGAACAGAAATTACTGTGATGTCACAGTTCAGAGACTTACATTTTCCTACCAACAAAACCACAGGGAGCAGGAGACATTTTTATTTCTTTCAGATCTGCAGAGCGGCTGAGCACACACCCACATCTCACATACTATGGTTTCCTCTTGCTGGAAACCATACCAACTAGTTTCAGGGGAAGCTCACTAACTGGGTGCTGTGTCTTCAGACAAAGCTAGTTCAGCACAGCTCCTCCTGGACCTTGAGGTTTGATCTTACCTTTGGGAATGATTCATGCTCCTCCTCAGCTCTTCCTGAAGGAATCGTGTGATCGACTAAACCTACGCCTCTGTGTGTCTGTGTGTCTGTGCTCACAGATAGAACAATAGAACAACTCACACTGTAACAGTCTTATAAAGCTTAAGGACAAATTATTTGTACATACACCTAGCTTGAGAAGAAGAAAATGGCTTCTGATTTTCATGAGGGCATGACAAGAAGCCCTCTAAGTATGTTCCCGACTGTCCGTTCAAATAGGAAGACATCAGATAAGTGGCCAAACAGGAAACAAACAAACAAAAAGCAAAGGAACAGCCCTGCCACAGGCCAGTGGCTTTTCTTTGTCTACAGCCGACTGTACTTCACCATTTATTCTTTCTGCACAGCAGTACACCATGAGTGGTTGCTCTGTTGAGGATTGAGGATTTAATGACAAGAGAGACCAAGGAGGAAAGTATCAAATTTACTTCTTAAGCAAAACTGGGCTCTACCAAGGGCATGGAAGATGTGGAGATGGGGTTTATGAAAACAAATAAGTGCTACATTGAGATACCATCTTGGCTTTGTGTGTGTGTGTGGGGGGGTATTGGTAGGATAATGTGGATTTTAAAATATGTATTTGCTAAATTATTTAAGGTTTTCTTTTAAAAACTCATTGGAAATCCATCTGAAGAGTTATTTTATGGCGTGAACTTTGTGACTGCAAAGATCTGGCAGCCAAATACTACGTGATGTTACAGGAACATTTTGCACCCTTATAGGTTTCTATGCAAATTCTATTTAAGGAAAAATTTGCTTACATTTTCATTAAACTCCCTTCGCTCCTTTGGTAGCATGTGTGCTTAGGATAAGAACTTTGAGAAAAAAGGAAGAGCTAGCTGATCTTTGACACCAGAAGTCCAAGTATGTGTCACAATTACAGGACGTGTGATCTACTTAGGATGATCAAGCAGTACTTGGTGCTATTAAGTGAGCAGAAAAGTACAGGTGCCTACCAGACACCTGCTTTTTAGGCACAAATTTTCTAGTAAATAAAATTATCTTTTATCAGATATAATCAATCTGAGAAACAGGAAGCAATAGTTAATCTAGGCCTAATATCTCTGGACACTTTATGCAGTAGCTGCTCCTCCCTCCCTCCCTCCCTCCCTTCCTTCCTTCCTTCCTTCCTTCCTTCCTTCCTTCCTTCCTTCCTTTCTTTCTTTCCTTCTTTCTTTCTTTCTTCAGGTGAAAAGTCTTTGTTTAGCTCTGTACCCCATTTTTGATAGGGTTATTTGGTTCTTTGGGGTCTAACTTCTTGAGTTCTTTGTATACATTGGATATTAGTCCTCTGTCAGATGTGGGGTTGGTGAAGATCTTTTCCCAATTTGTTGGTGGCCGATTTGTCCTTTCAACAGTGTCTTTTGCCTTACAGAAACTTTGTAATTTTATGAGGTCCCATTTGTCTATTCTTGCTCTTAGAGCATAAGCAATTGGTGTTCTGTTCAGGAATTTTCCCCCGAGCCAATGTCCTCAAGGGTCTTCCCCAGTTTCTTTTCTATTAGTTTTAGTGTGTCTGGTTTTATGTGGAGGTCCTTGATCCACTTTGAGTTGAGCTTAGTGCAAGGAGATAAGAGTGGATCAATTCTTGACCTCCAGTTGAGCCAGCACCATTTGTTGAAAAGGCTATCTTTTTTTCCACTGGATGTTTTCAGCTCCTTTGTCGAAGATCAATTGGCCATATATGTGTGGGTTCAATTCTGGGTCTTCAATCCTATTCCATTGATCCACTTCCCTGTCACTGTACCAATACCATGCAGTTTTTAACACTACTGCTCTGTAGTATTGCTTGAGGTCTTTCTTTCTTTCTTTCTTTCTTTCTTTCTTTCTTTCTTTCTTTCTTTCTTTCTTTCCTTTCTTTCTTCCTTTCTCTCTCTCTCTCTCTCTCTCTCTCTCTCTCTCTCCTTCTCTCCTTCCTTCCTTCCTTCCTTCCTTTCTGTTATTGTAATTGACATATATACATTATTTACATATTTTATGTTTCTGTCACTAAATTATCTTTGTCTTTACCCTCTAAGCAATTGGCCATGAATTTAGTCACACTGCACATCATAGAGAGACATGAAGATCTCAGTGTGGCCGGGGATCCTTTGGCCAATTCTTAGGCTGTCTTTGCCTCATTTCAAGCATCCTCTGGCTTGCTCAGACAAGTCCTTTATCTGGAGTTGACTTGAGGCTGGCAGGGGTTGGGGGAGGCTCTTGTTCAAGCTCTGCTCTGTTCTCTTCTTGGGACCTTCAGAGACTCCAGACTCTCTGAGAAGATGTGGTTTGAACCTTTTGCTTTCAGCTTTGACATTCTTTGACTTCTATTCTCAGTATAGTGGAAATTGTGCTAATGAATAAATAATCAGAGGATTGGAACAGAATAGGTTGAAGGAGGAGGAGAGACAGGGAGGAGAATGCACACACACACACACACACACACACACATATATCCCTGATTTAGTTTTTAATTTCTCATTAATTAAACACAATTTACAGTTTATTTCCTCATTGATAGGCAATAAATGTTTCTTTTAATTGATAAAAACTGTAATTAATAACCCTTTGAATCTTTTTCTGGTACCTATATAGTAAGTTGGTGAAACTGATACCAGCTTGGAGCTTTGAGGCCATCAGGATCATGGTTCTGCATGAATTTCTGGGTTGCCAAGCCGAGCTTAATCATCTTCCTTGTGTGTCCTATGCCCATCTTAGAAGTCCAGTGTTTACTGTAGATTTAGCATAGGAGGCTCCAGTTCAAACTTGCCTCTGGAAGTGAATTTCTTCTTGCAGAATGGCAGGAAAAATCAGACCCTTTCTCAGAGATTCCCTAACATAAATAAGATTTGGACTTGAACTAAGCCTCCAGAAACATTCTGTTTTTTAAACCTCAATGCTAACCCTGATGATCATATATTATTTAGAAGGGAATTTATACCACCACACTGTGGATACAACACTTTGCATCACACAGCAACTCTGGGAGACAGCCCGATGTTCTCGTTTATCATATCATATTTTCCTGACAAAGAATTTGAGGCTCAAAAAGTCACCTTGTCAGCCACGTTCCTTGGGTTGTAAAACAAATCAAGGACACCATTTTCTAGCCTGTCCTTCTATTCAGTGTGTGAGTGTAGTCCTTTTGCGAAAGTCTCTGTTGATGTCCGTTATACCACAAGATGCTGATGCATGCCTTATCCCAGAAAACTGTACGTATCGAACCAATTGCTTCTCACATTCTTTCCTTGAAACTATTTCTGCTGCTGCTGAATCTCCTTCCAGGCCTAATGAAGGGCTGACTATGATGTAGCATTTTCTAACTATCTGCCAAATATTTAAACTTCACCAGACTCCAAGCTATCATATTGAAGCACCCAGGCCACCCATTAAATTGTGACAGCCAAGCACTAACAGGTTTGCTAAACACCATGAAACTCTGCCATGACCCTTGTGTAAATCAAGCTACGTCCTGAAGGGTCTGCAACATTTCTATCCAAAGTCTTTTCCTTTTATTTTTCCACCAACATGTTTAGATTGGATTGGATGAGTCGACGTGAGAGATGTAGAACTTTGCTCATCTTCAAGGAGATGCAACCACCTCAGCTGCAGAAATTGTTTGCCCAAGGCAAAGATGCATCATTTAGGGATCATAAAATTCAGGGAAGGAACTGCTTGGGAAAGAATCTAGTGGTTTATTTGGGGTTTGATAAGTCCATTGAGGAGTGAAATCTTTCCTTAGACGTAAGCAAATTCTTCTGTCTTCCTCTTCATTTTAAGCCTCATTTCTATCTGATTTACCTCCTCAAACTCATTACACAGGCAACCCTGAAGATACTGGAAGGCATGAGAACTGTTTCTTCCAGCTCTCTGGCCTTTCCTCAACTTCCTTAACACCACATCTTTTCTATTGTTGACTGTTATTCCCAAGATGAATGCTGATCACAATCAGCTATCCCTTTCCCCTGAACTGCATAATGCCTGTCTCCAATAAAGTGAATTTCTGGACAGTGTTATAAATCATTACATATTAGACTGTATGAGCTAACTGGAACTTATTGGTTATCCTCACAAAGGAATTAGTAAGAGAGGGGTCAAATTATCCTTGGACATCCACCAACAAGAATGATGTACATTAGTTGTGAGAGAAATATTAATTTGATAACGTTTTATAAAAATGATCTTAAATATTGAATTATATATTTTTCAAAATATTTTTCAGTCAAATGTGTGTGAGGAAGTAAGAATAATACCACAAAATTTTTATTCATGCATTTGCAATTAGAAATTATAGTCTTTGAATGTGTGATTAAACATAGCCTACTGCTAAATACATTTCTGACTTAAAACTTGTGAAATTATGTCAGATAAAAATAAATCTTCCTTCCATTCCTTATTTAGTCCATAATAATTATGGCAAATAGCACCTGTGTGCCAGCTTTCATTCCAAAAGATTAGGGTTATGCAGATTTTCATTATTATGGAGTTAGAAAAAAGGGTCTTGTCCACCCAGGCACTCCTTCATAAATTGAATAGGGTTTGCCATAGGGTTTCTGAATTTTGAGTGCCTTGCAAGATCAGAGTCTTTGTAGATCAAGAGCAAATGAATTGGGATCTATGTAGAAGTGACTTTTAAGTGGTATAGGAAGCATAGTATTTGTCTATAACCCTTTCATGTTATAGATGCTTCATAAGATTAAATCCCATTTTACAAAAAAAAAAAATGGATCATCTTTACTCATCCTCATCTGTTCATTTATTTATATGAGTAATGTGTGTGTGTGTGTGTGTGTGTGTGTGTGTGTTTGAGACATGCGTGCGTGTACACACACAGAGTACAGAGTGCAGCTTGATGGAATCGGTTCTCACTTTCCAGGAACTGTATCCAAAGGATTAAACTCAGGCCATCAGACATGGTGGCAAAGGCCTTCACACACTGAGTCATCTTGCCAACCCTATTACACTACCTTTTAAAAAATTGTAAGATGTGGAAGGGGCCTTATGCTTGGGCTTTTGTGCAGTCTTACTTGATTTATGAGTGAGGGAAGAGCCACAAAGCAGCAGACAGACAAGACCATGTGCAAGCATGGTGAACTTTGGATTCTCTAGGACTCTCTGTCAGGTCTCAGTTGAACCTTTCCTGCAAGAGCCAAGCACAGGGGCATTTCGGCTACCCCCTCCCTCTGCTCCTTCCTTGAGGTGTGGTCTTCATAACCTAGCCTCACTTCAAGCTCTCAATCTTCCTGCCTCAGCCTCCGGACTGCTAGGTTACCTATATGTTGCCCCGCAGGTGTTGGCTATTCCTCTTGAATACACAGTTGTCACAGCAAGACATAGAGACTTTATTTTATTAGTGCATTTCATTGATTTCTTTTCTTAATAAAAATGTTGAAAGTTTATAAAGTGCAATCCTGTATTTTTGGTGTCTACAATCAGTTTTATCTTTCATGGGAATCCTATGACAATATCCATCAACTTTGAGTTTGTAAATTAAAGTTCTTGGGACTGGGATTATAGTACAATAATAGAGTACCAGCCTGGGATGTGTGAGGCTCTGCCTCCTGTCCCTAGTGCCTCAAAAAGGAAAAAAAAAAGAAAATCTCTGTTACCTGTTCCATCAGTTAATTCCATGGGTTATGTTAGCATTTTCAAACTGTCTTATTTTTCAATGGAATAGTCACATGAGCTAGCATTTCACATATTAGAGCAACTGCTCTTTATCCATCAAAATCATTACTACTTATTGTTCATATTTTTACTGTAAGCTACAGTGATAGACCATATATATGGCCAGATTATAGCTATACATAGATTGCATCAAAGTAATATTTGCTCTATGAAAATAAGATTGCGATGTCTCATGGGGAAAACATCACCTGTTTTGTTCATAGAGACAAGCCTTCTGGAATTGTGTTTGTAAATTTTTAAAAATGATAATAGCAATAGGACTAAATAAATGCTTATAGAATCTTCCTGTTCTGGGTGTTTTGACGTATGGCCCTTTATAATGTTCACTTAACTCTGTTTTGCAGACAAGCGATCTTTTGTGTAATAGACAGATCAAAAAGCCACGTGTCTTCCCAGCTCCTGAGGCAAATGAATGAGGAAAGGAGGAGTGAATGCAAGCCTGAAGTAGGGCTTTCCCACTACTCTACGGTTTTCTTGCTTTCCAGAATTTTAACCTGCGATTATGTTCTACATTCGTTTTAAGTGAGACAAGAAAAAAAAATCAGTTTGTGTGTTCTATTTTTGAGTATTAAATTGTATTTAAATGTGTGTACATGAAGGCAAAGAAGAAGCCACTGGCATAATCACCATAGAAAACGTGAATATCTAAAGTACACAAATGTATACTTCTATGCAATACATACCATGATTCAATTTAGAAAACCCTACTAACACCATACGATATTTGGCTCTGTGTGCGAGTATGTAATGGATATACTGAGAACCTGTCCGGCACTTATTCTAACGGAGACTAGACTCTACTGGGTGCAGAAAACAGGAAAGACGACTGGCTGTCCAGCATCTGAAAAGAGTGGAAGACTTAACAGCAAACACATCTGCTTCAGGTGGGATATGTGGGTATTAGAAGCAGGGATGTGCCAATTGCTGAGTTTGACATGAGCAATCAGAGGAATGGGGGTGATTGCTGAGTCTGCACAGGCCCTGGCAGAGAGGGGATAACATCTTGAGTAGCCCTCCAAAACCCTCTGAAACTATGTTTGGCATGACAGATAGCAGAAACTTGGATGTTGTCCTTAGTAATGGAGTGACATAGGAGGTTGATGGGCCAGTGGAAGATTGGTGGATGTAAGAAACAGAACTGTGTAAACAATAGAATCGGGGGAGGGGGGTGGGGAATGAAAGGAGAGGTTAATCACAGTTTTTATATTTATGAAGTATTGGGCTGTTTTCGACCAAATTTCCAACAAGCAGTTTATAGAACTGCAGGTAAAATTAATTATTAAGTACTACATTTACTTACATCTTTGACCATTGAGCAAAGACCTCTGTGCACATTGGATCTTCTTATAAAACATGGCATTTGTGTTATTTCCACTCTGTGAAAAACACTTGGCATTCATATTTGAGTAGAAATCCATCATGGATCAAATTGTATTCCTCGACTAACATCAAGAAGTTTCATTTAACAAGGTTGGTTTGTTTTTCTACATTCGAGCATTCAGAATGATACCATTTTGAAACCCGGTTTTCTATCTCCCTATCTTCAATGTGCGAAAGAGACACCATTTTCAATTATTTTGGAAAGTTTAGACTCTTCAGCTTTCACAATGCAGTGTGGCACTAGGGGCAGGCATGTGTCTTTTGAGGTGTGAATTTGTTATTTCTATTGTTACATCTTCCTTTTATCCTGGGAATCAGCTGCAGTCCTAATTCAGACAGTTCCTTAGCTATGGGAAGCATGTGGCAAAATATGCTTCATTGTCATGGTGATGTTAAACTAGGGGGCTGTGCATAGGCTTGTTACCTTCAAGTAATAATATTAACTGAGATTCATGCTAATTGAAACAGACTTGGGATAGTGGGATAGCTCACTTAGTGAAGGCACCTGCCACCTGTCTTCAAAATGTGTTTCATCTATGGAACTTGCATACAGGATTCCTGCAACACATCTATATGCGCGCGCGTACACACACACACACACACACACACACACACACACCAAATGAATAAAAGCTTTAGACTAAAGGAATTTAAGGCCCTGATAAAGATTTTAAGCATTGTTATGAATGTTAAACCCTTTTAAATTAAAACATTCCTCTGAGGCTGGAGAGAAGACTCCTATTTATTTCCCAGCACTCCCACAGTAGCTCACAGCTGTCTGTAATTCCAGTTTTAGGAGATCCAGCACCATCTTCTGGCCTCATTGACTGCTATCCTCATATGGTGCATATACATGCATAAAGGCAAACACACACACACACACACACACACACACACACACACACACTCTCTCTCTCTCTCTTTCTCTCACTCACTCACTCCTTGGAAGTATTGCATGGAAGTATTCAAACTGACCTGGAAGAAAGGCTCTGGCTTATGTGTTAGGTGTGACTATGGAGCAATAATAGGAAAAATTTATAGTGCAGAGTATATTTGGTGTGAGCATAAGAAGAATCCCTAATATTTTAGCAATGATTATTTATCTTGTGTTACTTGTAACATGTTATAGGTACAGTGGCTTTCTCATGCTGAATGGTATTATGTTGGCTGTCAGAATACTGGAATATCTTAGCACTAATTGTTCAGCAGAAGAAAAAGACCATTGAAAAGTCTAAAGATGACGGCAGAATTGACACAAACTCAATTCAAGTGTTTTCTAGTGCCAGTTCTTTCCACTCAACATTCTCTTTGCAAACAAATGCCAAGTAACAGCTCGGAGCCTTCAGATTGTTCTCCGAACACAAGGACTCACTCTCTTTGATTGATCTCTCAGAAAAAAAAAATGAAGATAAGTTTATCTGCTCAAACATTTCCAATCAATGGCTAATTGAGTTCACTCTTGCCCTCTGGAGAACTCCAGATGTCTGGTCAATTTCTTTCCACGCAGTAACATCAGAGGTTCAAAATGGCATAAAGCAAAATGGCAATTTGTAAAAGGCAAAAAAAAAAATTCTCTATGGAATTTTCAACGGTAGATTGCCAATGCTTCAGCCACTCTGGCTGGTATTTTTAAACGGAGCTTGTGAAAAAGGAAAGGATGCGCTTACATAATCATCCTCAGTTATTTGAAGGCTGTGTTGACAGCATACCATAAATTCCTCAGGTTTTTACAGTTGAAGTAGATCTGAATTATTTTTAATTGAGGCGCATGTTAAATCCAATTTCATAGTTCTTTTTTTATTTTTTTTCAAACAAAAATTATTAGAAGGATAATTTGCATGGCATTACTTAGGAACTGCACGGCTCACGATACATCTGCTATTCACTGATCCTTTGGTCTTATAGTGAGTAAATCTTTTAGGTACTGGCCTTGGGTTTCTTACAGGTGGGCAGAAGAGCCAGCTGCTTGGGGTCTGCACTTGAGAGAGCTGTGGGTTGTCTCCTACTGCAGTGTTAGAGTGAGCCCAGCCATGAGCTTCACTAGCTGACATGGTCTGCATTACAGCAGGTCTTTCAGGATACTTCCAATTATAGCTTCAATCTTTTGTTCAGTTAAACACCATTGCATCATTTATCAAGAGAGCCTCCAGCGAAAGGTAAAGCAGATCTCCCATGTTTACACCAACGGATATAACTACATCACATTTTTGCTATCCTCAGGGGCCCAGCACTGTGACTTGAGTTCCAGATACAGTGGCTATACTGCAATTGGGATCACTTGGGATTGTTGAGAGCCATCCTTAATTTTCATGAGTGACCCATGGTAAATTTCTTTTCTGGTGTGAACATAACAGAAAGCCAGATGCTCAGGAACATAACCAGGAAAAGGTTTTATGGATCATGGTCCCAGAGACTGGGAAGTTTTGAAATTAGTATTAGCTTCTACCTATAGAGGAAGGGGGCTGGACTTCATCCTTCTGTCCAGACTCTGCTTCCTGGTATAGTCAATGCATTCCATAAGCCAATGGGCTAAATCAGTCTGAAGGTAGAACCTTTATGTGCTAATAGCTCTCTGGAGGTCTCGTCTCCCACTGTCTTTCTGGTGGTCCCACCTCCAAGCATGGGCAGACTGTAGCTCAGTTTAGGTGTGAGTTTTGAAGAGAAGACTTAGACAACATATTTTGAGACATAAAACTCTGTACGTTTTAGAGATAATTCCAAATTTTTCATTCATATTAATAAAAGGTAACAGTCACCCTGTACTATTTAAAGCGCTGATATATGCCATGACCCTGCTCCTAGCATCTGCTGAGACAGAAGCTCAGAAGTTCTTTTCATTCCAAAGCTCAAGACAGACCTGAATCTCCAAGGCTGGCTTTGTGCCCAAACAAGTCGTCTATCTACAAGACATACCATCACAGTAGAAGAAGAAAATGTCACGAGAGCCCAGATTTCTGCAAAATTGCTTTAAAGTAGCACATAAAGCAGCCTGAATCTAGATCATCTTCAACTATGTCCAACACATAGCAAGGATTCAATAAATGTCAGATAACTATTTCCAGTGACTGATTCATTTAACTTTAAATAGTTCACATATTTATTTCCGAAGTCCTTTATAATATGCCCTAAGATAATTAACTCACTTTTTTCTGATTTGTCAATAAAACTATTTGTAGATTTCCATGCTTTATAACTTATTTGCCTCCTAGAGATATTTTTAGGCCTACCATTGAGAACCGTATCCAGTATTTGGAGTAACTGGGATCCCCACTATGGAAGACTACTGCTGAAATAACTCAAGAGATGAAGGGTGAACAGATGCATGGCAAAGCATGAGGAAAGGCCCAAAATAAGGTTCCAAGAGTTAATGTAAAGAAACCCTCAGGCCCAAATTCTATTTCAAAACCCCATCATGTATGTATTGGTCCAATCAAATCAGTCTACGCCAGTTCCCATTAGGGAGAATGATATGTACTTAGCAGTCCTGAGTCTTTGAGCATAAAAGGAGTTTTGTCTCCAAGTCGATCTTTGTCTCATTGAAGAACAAAGTTGACACTAAATTGACTTCAGTGAGGAGCCACTGTTGACTCTTTAAGCCTCCCAAAAAGGCATCTCAGAGGAAGCTGTAAGATTCCTTTGTGAAGGTTGTGCCCTGCCTGTGTTCCCAGTCAGTGCATCTGTGTGTAGAAGTTGCTATTGATTTATTCATTTTGTTCTGTGTTTGTGAACCTCTCTTCTCAACTCTAGAAACTGGTCTTTAACTCTTTGGGAGAGAGGATGGATAATGCCACTGATCCAACAGATAATGAAAGCCAATCCTAGAATTAAGAGATTTTTTTGATCTCTGATGCCTATAGCAGCCACACCCAAATGCCAGGATTTGGTAGGGCATGGGATATAGAACCCCCAGGATCAGTGTAGGACATTCTTTGAATGATTAGAAAGCTTAAAGAGCAAGGTATATGATAAGTATCAAGTGGATCTTCTTCTGTAATCTGGAATGCAGATTCCACAGAATCTACCTTCTCATAAGTAGTTACTAATTCAATATATGGTTTACCATTTGGAAATGCCATGAAGATGATGCTGTTTCCTGAAGGGACCAAGAGGAATTTTAGGGTGTCAGAATTTTAATCAAAGAGGCACTTCAGACCTAGGCAACCATATAAAGAATTTCAGTAGAAACATGTACTGCTTCTGGCCAGAAACCATTTGAATTATTGAAGTAAATATTAGTAATGATAATTTAACATACATTTCCTGAAACATAATCATTATTTGGCAAGTACTTTTGCATGCTCCTATGGGGTCAGACACTGTTTAGCTAATTGTAAGTTCTGTATCCTAAAGTGGCATACTGTGATGGAATCAGAGCTGTACCTCTGACACAGTCCTGAGTATATGTTAGCATTTCAGGAGACGGTATCGTTTTCTTAAAAAGGAAAGTAGAGAAGATTGATGAAGAGAAAAAAATCCAATTCTAAATAAGGGAGGTCATCTTAGTAAAAAATTGTTTCCCACACCCCCAGAGGGTAGATATTTA
Organism: Apodemus agrarius; assembly: GCA_964023405.1. Taxonomy (NCBI): domain Eukaryota; kingdom Metazoa; phylum Chordata; class Mammalia; order Rodentia; family Muridae; genus Apodemus; species Apodemus agrarius. The sequence goes on along the minus strand of OZ030023.1, from coordinate 12,987,539 downwards.
CAACCTTCTTTTAGTAACAAATAATGATAAGCAAGTGGTATCCAGGAAGCTGTATAGGGTAAGGTAGTCCTTAGGATTTTGTCTTTTAGTAAACTGAAGTATTTGGCAGATTTGAATTAAGGTACATATAATGATTACTTTTAATTGTCAACTTGACAAATTTAGAATTATCTGAGAAAGGTGACTTGGTGAAGGCTTCCCTAGGTGAGGTCAGACTTTGAGCATCTTTGTGAAGGTTGTATTGATTAGCCTGAAGACCTGCCCAAGGTGGGCAGCACTATTCAGTGGTCCTGTTTCAAGTAAGAGTAGAAAAGACAGGCTGAGCCAGGTGTGCATATGTGAGTCCATGGCTGTCTGCCCTTTACTTCTGTATGTAATGTTCTCCCCCACTCCTGACACCAAGACCTCACTGTCATGATTGGCTTTAACCTGGACCCAGAACAGAAAGACCATTTCATCACTTTTGTTGACATAAAATAAAGACCACAGATAAGATGGTCAAGAGATTTAAAGTAGATAAATATCTACAGGGAGGGACCTAGAACCCCAAGAAGTGTGAGAGAGATAGATCTCTAGCAACCAGAACAAAAAGGCTGCCTTGTCCAGAGAGAGCACATGAAAAGCTCTGGAAACTTGTTTGACTTTGCACACATTTAGTGATAAAAAGGAAATTCCAAGAAACTACCATCCTCCGCTGACTGCATAGCAGGGTCTGGAGAGGTCCAGAGAGGTTCTGCCATTAATCTCTTCAGGATGTTTTTATGCAGTGTTTCAAGAATCCATTGCCTCCGAGTTCTTTTTAAAAAGACACAACAGCAGTGTTTCATGGCAATAATGTGGAACACAACTTACTTGGAAGCACTACCATAGAAACCAAGGGGAATTTGCAACTTCTTTCCACATTATCATAGGATATTTAAAAATCTATATTAAAGGAATCCAGAGCTCCTGCTGTAGGTAAAGCCACCCTCCGTTCAATGTGATACCTGCCTTACAGCTGCAGGAGGGCCTTAGCTAACACAATCAGTAAAAATTGTGGAGTCTATAAGACTCATATTTTTAATTTGTTAATTCCCCCAAGACACAAAGAACAGAGGAAAGAACTTTATATAGTTCCCCACCCGCCAAATGTTCTTCTCTTTGCTGAATGCCTAAGAAGTCAATACATTATCTATTTTCTTTGATTTAAAGGACATGCATTTTCAGACATTTGTCAGTAACATGGGATATGTTTTCCACATGAAAGCTTTGCTTTTTCTCTTTGCACTTTAAAACGGGAAATTGGTGATGGCTTGTTTAAAAAAAAAGGCTTCATTTATTTATTGAGTCACTAAATCTAATTAGGTCTATTATTCTTAAGAAACTCCATGGTAACTCACCCAAAAGACTGATTCACATAGATCCCATGCTTGACTAGATTATTAGGCCTGCAGCAGAGCTCAGCGCTAAAAAGCTGTCAGAATCTCTATTCATTTCAAGAGTTTAGAAATTAACTGTGGGAATATTTCTGGCTGAACTTCGGAGGGCCTGAATGCAAAAGTCTCGATGTCTTCAATGCCTGCTACACTTCACCTCAAATACCTTTAACTTTGCTCTCCCTCAGTGATGGGCTTTATGAGAGCTGCATCCACTGGTCAGAGGACCTCTTTGTGGTCGTTAAAAGCAGGCACATATGGAGCAATGACATCTGCCTTTCATTTGATTGATTTTCACAGCTAGAAATACGTCTTAAATATTAAAACAATGGTGGACGTTTTGAACAGCTTTCTCTTGGACTATGCTTTCTAATGTTGCATCCTATATGTGGTGCGTTTGTGAAGACTATGTTGTGTCAACCACAGGACCTACAACTAATAGAGACAAATCATTGCTTAGAGAATATAAATACAGAAACACGAATGCCCCCTCCCTCAGAGCCCAGGAGAGGCAAGTTACTGATCATGAGCTACCAAGTACTCTCTGCTCTGTAATATCAAATGAGTGCTAAAAATCTTTCTCTCTCGACTTCGTGACTGGTACCATCTGTTGACATCACACAATTATGGGGGGAAAATAACATCTTACTGAGGAGAGAGGAGCAGAAGGCGTACCCAAGTAAGTGATTCAAATGCTCCTTGGTATAGGCAGTGGCTTCATCGATTTGCACTGGCTATTGTGAGGGCTGGCATGGTAGTGGCACAGAACAAGTGAGTCCGATGGTACTGTTGATTGCTTAGCATATGCTTGTTCTGCTTGGACTTCTTCTGAGTTGAAAGATAAACAGGAGGAGCCCTGGTCAGAGAGAGGGGGAGGACACATGACAAAGAATGGCCACCAGGTAGCAATTATTTTCCTTTGCTTTTTCCACATTTTACTCTAGGAGAAATGTAACTGCTTGCCTCTCTTCCTGGCATTTTCTTTCATGAGCACTGTTTGATAAGCTATTTTTAATCTTTTACAAAGATGCCGAAATCCTGATCATTTTCTCATATAAAACCCTTGACAAAAGCTGGCAAAAGCAGGCGTGTCCATTCTGATGTAGCTTTCCTTTCTTAAATTATTGAAGTCCAATGAAGGAGCAGAAACAATCCATCAAATGAAGTTTCTGATCTTGGTGACTAGGGATTTGTATTTAGTTGTTTATTAAAAATAAAGTTTGTAAGAAATCCCTATCTTTTTTTCAAAAGATACCTAATTCTTATTGTTTGTTGAGAACCATTAGCTCATCCTTTTGGGGTTACAAGTCTGACTCTTGTTTTCCTGAAGGATCACAGTGACATGTATGTTGAGGACTGATATAGAGACACGTGACTCCTGACACGCTTCCACACTGCTGAATCTTCCAGTCCACAGATAGTGTTTCTCAGTTGTCAGGAAAGGTATTTCATTGAATTACCAGATTATGTTTTCCTCGGTTTTTCTTGGTGGTAGTCCCCCCTCCCCGGGCAGGGTTTCTCTGTGTAACCCTGGCTGTCCTGAACTCACTTTGTAGACCAGGCTGGCCTCAAACTCAGAAATCTACCTGCCTCTGCCTCCCAAGTGCTGGGATTAAAGGCGTGCGCCACTACTGCCTGGCTTGGTGGTAGTTTATTACAGATTTTACAGTTGCATTCTGGTTCATTTAGCTGAAGTACCAAGTCTATGTATTTCTTCCCTCTCAAGGAGGGGATCATTTTGCATCCTCATATTTTACCTCAGATTTTCTCAAACCTCTACCTGAGATTTATCTCTTCAATAAAGCTGTTAAGAGTTTGGATAGACAAGAAGGGGAGCCCATGTCCTGCCTCAGGAAATGTCTTTATTTTATGGAGATTTCCCTAGATGCTGGGCAGAGCAGCAGGTGGGCAGAGTGGTATCTCTGTACCTCGCAGTGAAATCATCACCCGCTTAAGCAGCCTGTTCCTGGACTCCTTTAAGAAGTGCTCATAAAAACTTTCTTGGCATGTGAGAACATTATACCATGAGTAGTTGGACACTCATTGTGTTCTCTGCCTCCATCTCCTCATATAATGTCCTATGTAATCACTGCCATTTGCCTATTTGATTTCATGTATCCTGAATAAAATAATCTGTGTCTGAAATTAATTACGTTTGTGTCTCTGTCTGTCTTGGTTGATGACTAAGACACATAGTGTTTGTCCTTTAAGTTGAGAAGGTGAGTTTGTTAGTTATTAATGAGGACTCACTCTGGAGAAGTGCCTGATGATTAAAGAACTCCTTCCTCCTTTCAAAAAATAAAACCTTTGATTGGTTTCCCAGAGGAAATTCTAGAGATTGTCAGTGTTCAACTGGGACATTTTCACCATGACTAGCACAACCCTCTGTGGACTGCAGACCACCAGGTCAGCCTCAAAAACTGTGAGCTCTTTACAGCAGTGTAGAGCAGCGTTCAGGTTAACGTTGCTAATGTGTGTAATTTCTGTGGAACACCAAGCAACCACATTCTGGACCCAAAGGCCCTGACTTACCTAAAACATTTTCCATTGTGTAAAAATCCTAGGGTGGCCAGTTTCCAGTACTATCACACCACACACACTAACAGCCAGCATCATATCCTTTGTCTAAGAGAATCTGTAGCTATCAGCCACTTTGAGAGAAATTAAGAAATAAGAGTAAAGGGTCACGTGATGCTTAAGAAGTAGTGATTTGATTACTAATGGCTTTAGCTTTTCAAGTAAAATTATATGTAGTGATAGCTGTTAACTTCGTGTTTTCTAATTACTGTTTTTTTTTTAATTGATGGTTGGCAAAAAAAAAAATACTAAAAATGTCTTTTTCTCATGAGCAGGTCAGAGCCCAGCTGCTTTTCAGGAGCAGTCCAAAGATTCCCTTTAATACTAATCTGTTGTCACAGCTATTTAGGATGCATCTGTACATGGCAGTGAAGATGAGGAAACCTTCCCTGAGTTCTGAGAACAGGGAAAAGCCAGAACAATCAGGATCACTTAATTTAAACACACAAGACAGTCCAAGTTTCGCTGACCATTTTAATCAGGTAAATTGAGATTAAAAACAACCTACAAATTCCTCGAGTAATAAGTTCGTCCATCCAGCTGGTTACCACCATGAGAGGTGGAAAACAAACAAACACTGAAAACTCTCTCTCTGTAGGCAGTGTGGGAAATTCTGTGGCGCACTGGATGATGTGAACACGGCTGCAGCTTGAGCTGATCTTTGTCTCTCCAAGCTTGCAGCAGTTATAACAGTTTAGGGTGGATGTCTCCAACCATTGCCTCACACAATTCGAATGAGTAATAGGACTCAGCCGGAGATATATTCTTCTTTCAACATGTACAGATCAATGTATGTGTCATGTAAAATACGGTTTTATAAAAAGAAAGCCTATCAAGGTCGAAGTATGGTTTAGTTTACAATTTCTCTCATTACTCCAGGTGGTTGAATTGAGTCATCCTGCAAATCAACTATCGACGTCAGCCATCTTGATGGTGTGAAGTGCACAGGGTGCTAGCCTGTAGCCTAACAGCTTCAAAACAGAGGAGAGGGGTGGGGGTTGTTACTTTTGAGCTACAAATGGAAATGTCACCTTTGGGGGGGGGGTGGAAAGCTTCCGCTATTTAAACTCTGTCTGTCTCTTCAGTGAGACACTTATCACCATCTCTTGTAATTGGTAATTACTGGTAAAAAATAATTCCTCGAGCCTCGACTTCTTGAGGTTGGAGAAGTCATGTTTACAGGTTGTTTTTTTCTTCATGCCTCACACCAAGCAGTTGATCCTGTCTGTTGTTAGTTTGAACAAATCTGGGCAGACATATATGGAACAAATATGCTTGCAAACTGGTAAAATGGCACCCACACCTTTCTAACTGACAGGTGTCAGGCTAAAGTGTCTCTATGTGCTGTGCTTCTTAATGTCAGTGGACTTTCCTCACGGCGGGGGAGCTTTTCAGATACTGAAAACCTTGACCCAGAGTAAAACCCAGGGCAGGCTGACTCACCACTAGGACTCTGTACTGAGAGTCTGCATTTCCAGCAAGATTACAGGGAGTTATTCCTGATACAGGTTCCTCATAACCCAAACTTTCAGCAAGTCACTGAAGACAGGCAGATTCACTTAACAGGTATAAATCCCCACTCATTCCCAGCAAGTTTAGCATCTCATACAGATAGGATGAAAACAAGTTTAGTTCTTAATTCTAACAACATTCCTGTCTGAATTGGCACTTTCAGTCGTTTAAATTTTGGGGTTAGGTAGCAATTAGGTCTCACTGATCAGTTGAGCATGAGCTGTATAAGGGTAAACTTCAGATTGCGTAGCAACAGCAAGTACCATACTGTGGTCACCAGGTTGTCCTCCTGGTAATGAAGTCATTACAAACATGGCATCCTCATTATGCATTGATTTGTCACTGATGACACAGGTCTGACCTAAAAGGTGCTTCTCTGCTTAGCTGGTAGACATTGATAGTTTCACTCAGTTCGAATAAGCAGGCTTTTGCTTTCATTGTGACTGAATACAATTTACATCATTTGGAAATAATTTCAGAGCAGGAAGCTTCTGAAAATCTCATTGTCAAACATGCCTTGGGTCTTCAGGATGTGTTTTTCTTTGGAGAGGTAGATCCTATGGGTTCTTTTTAAGTCATTTCAGCTTTTCTTAAAACACATTCATTTATTCATTCTTTATGGAAGGTTCTAAAGGGCTTTTTTCTTTTCTAGACTATGGGATGAATATTTCTTTTAAGTAGTATCATTTTTTCCTGCTTTGACATCTGTTCCTATATTATTTGGCCATTCCCCCTCTTATGGGAAAACATAAATGTAGCTACAAAGACATAGCTACAGCATGAAAACCTTATGCCGCTTGTTAACAACTCTATTGCCTGTTAATCTGTGGAGAGGACACAGAGTTTCCTTCGTAATCTCTGTTCTAAAATGTCTGTTACATCACCACCCACACTGAATGGTCTTGCATGCAAATACTCAGTGTTTAATTATTATTTAGTTTATTTTCATGCTGATTACACATAGTCATTGGTTTATATAATGCTGCTCCCATACAGGCATTTCCTGTTTGCCTCATCAGACTCTCCAGACCTCCCCCTGCTCCTGTGGTTCTACCCAGGTCTCCATCCACTTCAGCCTTTCTTTATTAATTTTCTGAGGACCGCATGGGTTTCAGGGGGGAAAAAAGGAATACTGTGTAAAGTTTTAACTCAATCTACTTTTTTTTTTGTTTTGAATGCCTTTGCTGTGGTTCTGAGGCATTCAAACTCAGAACCCTGTCTCTGATAAAGTATTCCACTCCTGCATTACATTCTTTATATGGCAATTCAGAAACAAAACAAAACAAAACAAAACAAAATTCTAAAAGCTTCCATCTTCACAGCAAATTCTCACTGGAATGATTTTTTTTTTCTGGTTTTGCTTCAGATAGATTTTAGAATTCACATTTGAATTTCTATTTGAATAGTACTATTATAGCAACGTCCAAGTGTAAATGGAAGAGAGATCTATACAACAGACACTCTTACAATTAAAATTTTAAAATTTTTATTGAAAGAAATATTAAAGCAAAATAGAATTTCAATAATTAAGGAAAAATTGAGTGCTGATGCCATTAAAATCTTGTGTTTCCTTTGGAATCCAAAACAAATGACTCACTAATTTTGTGTTCTTTTTTTTTTTTAGTTTTTAAATAAGAAAATGTGTGCCTTCTTTAATCCACACATGCATTATTCAATGGTCCTCTTTAATTGGAATGTTTTCTTCCATTTAAGAGAAGGTTTAGTTCATTAGCATTTTTAGAAATCAAATTTCTGTTATCACACCTGTGACCACCACAGTCGGTTACATTTTTCCTTGCAGAAATGGCATGGCCCAAATAGCAAGCAATATTTCTCAATTTGTATCATGATGAAACTGGATTGGTTTGAGGAGTATTAATTTCATAGGGTGTTTATTCAAAATATCTAATGAAATTAATGATATTCAAATCTATTCATTTTCTAAGAACATTCTGCAGAATACATTTCATTGGTGCATGTTTTCTACTTGTCATATATAATTCAAAACCTGTAAGGTAGATTCTGTTTAAGTTGACATATCAGAGTTCTGGAAAAAACATCCCTCTTTCTCTGACTCTATAAGTAAAGAAGACATGAGTAATTTTTAGTACCTAATAAAACTCTGAGCTCCCCACACAGCTAATGAACGCTGATGATTACCACACTGCAGGCTAAGAAGAATACAGGTTGGAAATATATTCAAGAAAAGACTGTAAATAATTCAAGAGTAACATGGAGAGAATGTTTGAGCAATGTCACATCCAACAGCTTTACATTGCCTACCAAGAATAAGAAACCCAGGGAAAACACTTCCTAGGTGACCTCACACTTCATCCCAGAGGCACTGCATCAGTTACTTAGCAGGCTTTGTTTGATTTTCCCAGACATAGGGAAGGAATCACACCTCAGTACGAGAATGGCCAGGACAATTAGCAATTAAGAATGGAAATAGCAAGTGTAATAGATGGTGGCTCAGAGGTCTGGGATCTCAGACCATTCTGAATGGCAATCTTCCATCACCAACAAGTGGGGCTGCATCACTCCTACGTGAACCTGGACAAGTATGGAAGGAAGAAGTCCACAGGAAATCCATGACCTGAAAGAAGGCATGATATAAAATCAGGGGGCCCCTGGAGAAGAAGTTTAATGTCAGAGAAAAGCACGTTCCTCCTTGTATACGCCGGCTTCATAGTTGACCAGTATCTTTAAAAGAAGGGACTTGTGCCTTTGACAATCATTACTTAACAGTTTCCCTCCTTTACTATTTCATCTATATGTGTTGGAGCCAGCCATTTTTAGATTTTGAACTATTTCTTGTCCCATTCCCTGCCGATGTTTTCCTTTTGTTAGGAAACTTCAAACTCAACAAGCACTTCAGTTTCTGAGACGAGTGGTACTTGAGGTTTTAACCTTTGCTTGCAAATCTGGTGCTCATTTGCAGGTTGGGCAGGTGGAGCAGGTGGAACAGGTGGGACTAAACACAGTCCCAAGGATGCTGAGACATGAACATGGGGCTTGCTTCACTTTCTTCTCTGTGGCGGTGACAAACTCTCCCAGCAGTAAGCAACTTGGAAGAGAGAAAGGGTAGACTGTAGCTTTCAACTCCAGGTTATACTCCCTCCCTGCCAGAAAGTCCTATCAGCCGAAGCCTGAGCATCTGAGAAGCTGTTCACATCTGTCCCATGGTCAAAGGCAGAGACAAATAAAGGCATGGAAGCTTACTCGTGCTCAGCTCATTCTCTAAATTTCATACGGGGTCCTCTATCTAGGGGATGGGGTTACCCAAAGTGAGCTGGGGCTTTCCTCATCAGTTAACACATAATTCAGACAATTCCCCTCACAGGCCAACCTGATCCAGTCAATCCCAATCGGATGTGGAGACTCTCCACTCTCCCTTACTGAATGTGGTTGCACGCGGGTGATGAGAACTAGCTGTAGTAATACTCAACACAAATGCTGATTTGCTGCATGAAAGAACGTGGCTCTGGGACATCAGATATTTTCATTGTCTGTGTTGTAAAGACGGCATCCACCTCCTGCACATTGTTAAAAAATGTAAAATACTGACACAGGATGGTTTCACTTTGTCCTTAATGTATTTGACATATTTTAAGTTAGTAGGACTTTAATAATGGCACTCGCATTACTTTTCTGTAACTGAAATGTCATACTTTGTAGACAGAGGCTAATGCATGCCTTGTTTACTGCACTTATAAAATTGAATTGTGATCTTTAAAAAGTGTCATCAGCTTTACTTTAAAATGGTATTATTCTTTGAGCTAACCCTCATTTATATATTTTACTTACATTTTAAGAGGAAACAGACTTTTATAGACAATTTTAAGCATTTGACAGAAGAGTCACCCTCTCCTCACTTAGGCTAACTGTAAAGGAATGAAGATTGTTGCTTGGTGGACCTACTGGTTTTCTATTTTTATGCCTGTGTGTCTGTTGTATACATTTGAGTCCAGAGGGCAGCAAATCCCCTGGAACTAGAGGGTGCAGGTTGTTGTGTGCTGCCCCATGTGGGTTCTGGGAACTGCAGTCAGGTCTTCAAAAGGAGCAGTAAGTGCTAGTGACCTCTAATATTCTAAATATATGTATTTTTAATGTAAGGCAATGTTATACTGCATTCTAGAAACCTAAGTGTACAAAAGATTGTGCAGTTGCAGTATTGGATTGTGAGTCTTCAACTTCATATATTCCCTAGAGCATGACTCTTTTCTTTAAACCATTTGCTTTAATTCCAAAGGACAATTATCATGAATTGGATCTTCTTTGTGCTATTCAAAATCCTATTATAAAAATAGCTGAAGTCTTTCAATTTTGCTCAGTGTTGACTAAAATATGAAGGTAGAGAGAACTATGAAGGTTTATGACAATGTATTTGAAAATTAAGAAGATATGGACCATTTCTAAGAAATTCTAACTTATCAAAGAGATGCCACTTAATTCTCTTTAATGGTTCTGTTGAATCTTGCGGATGCCTCTTCTTGATTGGGATATGCTGGAGGATTGGTCAGAAATTTAAGGATACTAAGTGGTATTGCTGGGCAAACACTAAAATGCTTGGCAACTAAAAATGTCTCACATCTAGCTTTATGAGTCCCAGGAGGCAAAATGGTCCCTGGCTGAGAGACACTGAATAACCAGTGGGATTGAATAGATAGTGAGGTACTGAGACTGCAGAAAATTCAGGAGAGTTTCCAGAAAAAAATACCATAGGATGAAACTCCAGATGAGTATTACTTGTGTATTTAAAAAAAATAGGGAAGAAAGGGCCAAGTGAACTTTGACATTAAAAACAGATATAGTTAGTATGTAGATGTAGTTAGGGGGTCACACATGTCCCCGCATTCATAAATACCATTGCAAAACAAAACCAGAGACACTGTGACTTAGTTATAATAGGATGCAATGCCATACCAGGTGGATTTCTACCAAGCATATAAAGGAAGCTTAACAGAAGACTCTTACACTTACCACATTTACTGAATAAAGTAGAAGAGAAAAGTCATCTGATCTAGGAGGAGCAGGAAAGTGTGTGATCACAATTTTACACTGTTTAGAATCGAGACATTTGCAAACTAGGAACAGAAGGAAGCTTCCCCAACGTGATAAATTATATCAGCCTTGCTATATAAAGGGTACCTAAAAATTGCATCTATCCCCCAAAAAAATCTACAGGAAGCATCATTCTTAATGGAAACACATGGTCCTATTTTAAAAGTCAAAATCAAAATTATACCTACTATTACCTTTTTAAAGAAACTCTGTATTAGGTCTCATTTCAGGGCCATCAGAGGCAAAAAAGTATATAGAAAATCTTAGAGTTAGGAGTAAACAAAACTAAGGTCATTGTTATCTGAGTAGAAATATTCTGAAGTGTCTCCACACCAATTATTAAAGTGTGAGATTACCAGCCTTGCAAATATTGCATATTTGTTATTCACATCTGTGAAACTTATTTTAATTGTTATAATTTTACACACATGCCCCTTACATTCTGATGGTGCTACTCTGCCAGCCCTGTCCACACATGTCTCTCTCACATTCATCTTTGCTATGTGAGCCACCAAGTTTAACCAGAGCCATCTCTATGACATGCACTTGCCATCTGCTGGAGCCTGATTGGCTCAGCAGAAGACACAGAACTAAAACCATTAGTTCCTGGCTCTTCTAGAATCTATCATTAGCCAGTCATTCAGATATGAAGGTTGGGGCGCTGTGAGCTCCTCTCTTCCTTGATTGATTGTTGGTAGGGCTCATACTGTATGGACCTGGTGCAGGTTGCTTTAAAATTAATGTGAGTTGAAAATTGCAGTGGCCATAGTGAGTCTAGGGAGTGCCATTTTATAGCCCTTTATCTTATCTTCAAGATTTTACATAGTTCTGGCCCCTTCTACAAGGTTCCCTGAGCTTTAAGGGCATTGGTATAAATAATGTGTTTAGGGATGGACTCCTACTTGTTATTTTTTCTCTGTCTTGGGTAGCCTGAAGTCAGTACTCACTATTGTTTACTCTATGAGTCAACTCTGATTTCAGCTGGAAGCTGCTTTTGTTATGGCACACAGATAATATTTAGAAGGTAATTTCTTGCTTTGTCAGTTAAGAATCAGAAATACACATGGGACCATTGCCTCCCCAGACTCAGGTCTTAGCTGAGTTATAGCTCCATGGGTTGGTGCCCCCACCCTTTTGGAGTAGGTGTTAAGTACATTCCCAATGCAGTTGGTTGCCTGCCCCCAGGATTCAATCTACTATTTCACAGGTGAGCATATCTTAAAACTAAATTATAAAGTTACCATTTCAAGTGGCTAGAGAATCTAATGCTACAAGATGTATATTTTATAATATATTTGCAAGAACACTATGCAAAGCTTCACGTGAAATTCAAAATATTATTGATGAAAAACATTGGAAAATTAGAATATGAAAATATAGAATAAGTGTTGCAAAAACTTTAGTGTGAACTAAGACAGGCATTACCAACAGCTTTAAGGAATTACATATTGAGTTCTATAAATGGATCAGTCACATAGTTGGGCAGGGTGGCACATGTTTGTGCTCCTAATACTCAGGAGGCCGAGGCAAGAATATTATAAACTTGAGGCCAGCCTGGGCTACCAAGTGAGCCTTTGTTTCTAAACAAACAATTTCCTAAGTATCCCAGTGCATATGTGGGTCAAATGTCACTCCAAAAATAACAGCAAGAGATTCTGCTGGAGACTGATTAATCAGAGTTAAGATCATTTTGGGAGAATAAATATGTCAACAATATACAAGATAAGAAATAAGCACAAAATGAACGGACTAGGTAAAATCCCTTCTATGAAGTTCCAGAGGGAGCTGGAAGCATGGTTCGGCAGTTAAGACCAGTGGCTGCTTCTGCAGAGGGCCCAAGTTCAGCTGCTAGTACCCAAATAGATGCCAGCTCTCAACCATCTGTAACTACAGTTCTAGGTGTGCAACACCCTCTTCTGGCCTCTATTGGCAAGCAACCCATGTGGTACACAAATATGCAAGTAAAACCCTTATGTACATACAATAAAAATAAATAATGTTAATAGTGATTAGGAAAACACTGTCAAGCTAAGGAACTATGTGATGGTCCACACACAGATGGATTGAGAGAAAATGCAAAGTAGAAATTCATTTCAACTACTGCACGGGGGCAACTGGCATTCATATCTGAAGAGACAAGATCCACCTCCTAGGTTTCCTATACTTTTGACCTTATTCTGACTCTTCATGTGTCCCCCCCCCCTTCGGAAATGAAACAGCCAACAACTGTCATCAATTCCCCTTCCTCTGTGCATTTTCTCTCCCCACAATCAATATTCCAGTCCATTTCTCCATAACCCAAGTTCTGTCTGGCATCAAGATTCTATTTTACCTCTTTCTGTTCTATCTTGGCTCCTGTTTGCTCTGAATACAGATGCTGCCAAATCTTTCTCCATAAAAGACTATTTTTATCATATAGGGCTTTTTTTGAAAAGGCAACTACAAAGCCTCTTCACTATAACACCAAGGTATATTCTTCGTATTAAGCAATTAGATATAAAACTTATTTGTAACTGTCCATGAGGTCGAGAGAAGAAAGCTGGGATAGAGTTATGGAAATTACTTAGACAAATTTTGCTTGAGACTTGGACTATGGAACCGTGACCAGCACAAGTATTTATAACTGCCACTGGTTACAGAGGAATGATAATTTTCAAACAAATGCAGATGAGCTTTGGGCGCAGAGCATCTGCTCCTGTACATACTGGCCAGTTTCGCATATATTTTAAATTCCTTTTTCTATTTATTTCGTATGTGTTAATTTTTATCTCTTGTGTGGAAGTTATATATGATTAAGATCTTACTAACTTCACAGAAATAAAATTAACCTTGCTTCAAACTGTGGATCTGGGATCCCTCCAAGTCTAAGCCTTTTCTGGACAGTTACTGTTCTGTTGGCTTACCTAGTAGCTTGGCTTTAGACAAAGGGGGTCAACTGCGGAAGAAAGGCCAGACTTCCTTTCATACATGCTCCTGATGCTGAATCCAAGATCACTAGCATATAGGTCACTTATGACCTCAGTGTACAGCCTTTGCTGAGCTCCCTCAGAGAACATCACAGATATAAATGCTTTCAGCATCTCCAAATTTCCCACCCTCCCCAACACACACATATAGTCCCAATTTATTTCTACTGGAAGTTATTGGTCCCCAGGTCTGCAATATCTGTACTACAGCTTACCCTGTTTATCAATATCATAATAGGGTCCATGCCAATTATCCCTCATGTCACCTGCACCATCTAGTGCATGTTTGACAGGGATACTGTGGATGTTATAATTATGGGCAATGTATATGAGTGGAGTTCCACTTTTAAAGATTTACCTGATTATGTACATGTCTATGTGCATATGAGTATAGTTACTATCAGAGGCCAGAAGAGGGAGTCTGATCTTCTGGGAGCTGTAGTTACAGGTCCTTGTGAGACACTCTCTATGGATGCTTGGAATTTCCATCTCTACAGACCAGAGTCATCGTTTCAAATATGTGAGAACTGCCAATCTGCACATTTAACAGTCAGAGCAAAAACAACGGGCTTGATGTTGGTTAAAATACAAAAATATAGAAACTTACATATACCCTACAGTGTGATGGGGACAGTACATATACGTGTTGGTGGAAGGTCTTGCAGGGAGTTACACTGATAAGTCAGGAGGGAACTGAAGACACAGAGAAAGCAGAGACATTTTCTTTCTTTGGGGAGGCTGAGCCACGGCTGAGCAGAGGAACTGTGGTGATTCCTGGAGAGCTGAAAGTGTTCACCTCAGGAAAAGGGAAAACAGAAAGAAGGGTCCACTGTAGGGTGTTACCTACTGAATGGTGCAGTAGTGACTGTGTCTTTGGCAAAACAATAAAAGCACTGGGTGTGACAGTCCAGGTTGACACACGAAGGTTGCCATATGCTCAAAGCTGTCCTGTTCTACCTAGTGATTTCCACACTACCTTGAGCTGCATAGTAAAACCAGATTCAAAACATAAAAAGCCAAAGAAATAGTAAGCAGATGTTATAATTTTATGGGGGAATAAACAGAATATTTAGGTGTTATAATCTATAAATATAGGAAGTAAAGAAATATTTTTTAAAACTATACTATTTACTGATCAATTACAAATGTGTAGTATTTTAAAATCTGTTCTATTTTGCTTTTAAAAACTATTAACTAATATAGGCCAATCAAATAATCAGGCTATAATAGACTGTAAAATTTAGATTTCTCTAACTTCCTGGTGGTGTACAACAAAGTGAAGAAAAGAAAAAGCTGGCAAAACTTAAGTAAATCTCTACATGTATAGACACAATTTTGAAAAAGCTAAGTCTTTTCTTTCTGTTATAGAAAATAATCAAGCAATTCCAACAGGGTGTTTTTGCAATGGAGTGAGTATCATAGAAGTCTTTCCCTAGCTCACTCACGTGCACACACACACACACACACACACACACACACATGCACACACAGACACAGATGCACACACACACACACACACATGCACAAATGGCTGTTATCTTGAATAACTAATTTGGATGGTCTTTACTTTCTAAAGGCAATACCTTTTGAATTAGATGAATGGAAACCGGGAAAGTAACTGGGATTCCTAATGAATATTTTGATTGTGGTTTTTGTACATACTGGCTGAAATGTTTAAGTTGATTGTAAAACTAACAAATAATAAACACAGCACAAAGATAAACTCTGGATTTCAACATGATAGGGTCTGGGAGGGTTTTATATTATAAAACACAAACAAAATCAGGCGGTGGAGAGATAGCTCAAGAGCTAAGAGCACATACTCTCCTTACAGAGGACCTGAGTTTGTGTCCAGTACCCACATGGTGGCTTACTACCTCTGTAACAGTAGCTACAAAGATCCCTTGGTCTGGCCTCAGTAGGCATCTGCATTCAAGTACACACCCACTCACCACCACACACAGTTAAAAATAAAAGAATAAAATCTTCGAGCATTCAAGTGAAAAATATGGTTTTCTTTCTCAAGATTGATAGCACTTTCTGATATTGCTTTTTTTTAAAAAAAAAATGCCTTCTTGAAAATCGCAGCTGATAAAGAGATTTTTGGGGGACAAGGGGTCATTTTCTTCCAAGGCATGACCATTGATAAATTGCCTTTGCCATAGTAAATAACCTCACACTCCAGCAAGAAGCCAATTAAACTTGGTGGGTCACACAGAAAATCAAGACACAAAAGTAGGAACAGGGAGTCTTTTGGGGAAGAAGGGTTTCTGTAGTGAGAGGGGTGTGGTGAGGGGTGTGGTCACTTCACCGCCCAAGTCAATGGGAGGTGAAGTGACAGAAATTCAGTGGATAAATGTATGACAATTTCAAACAAAATTTAAAAGAAGAGGACGGGTGGGTGGGGGAGGGGAGGGGAGCAGGAGGGGCTGGGAGCCCATATGATGGCAGCAGCAGGATCTAAAGGAAACACCTTTGAGGCTACCCTCACCTGTGACACAAAAGGAAGGGTCATGGTCTAGAATTTGAAGAAAGTCTCTTGGCTTGGTGGCATGTTCCTGCTGTTAGCAGGTATTACAACCCTGGGCATTCTCTGAGCAGGACTTGTGTAAATTTTGCCTGGTTGATGGGCCTCACTTGCAATGTGTTTGCTGTCTTGTCTATTTGCGAACATAAACACTTTTGAGATCTAAGTGAGACTTTCTCTCTGAAGACCTAGGATGGAAACCACCAGCAGACAGTTCTAACAGGTATCAACAGGCATCCCTTCCAAGGCTGAAGAGCTAAGCGTAGGAGGAGGGGCCTCACAAGAGGGTGCATGGCCTCCTTCTAACTATGGCTGACAGGATGCTCTCCAGTTCACAGAATCAGAAATACCCATTTCTCACATAATTGGAGAAACTTAGTCTGTGCAATGCAGCTGCTGTTTCCTACTTACTTCACCTGTTTTAAAGTAAAGTTGAATAAAAGCTCATTAAAAGTCAACTGAGAGCCTTGGAGTTCCCACTCAAAGGTGTTCACTGTCTTTACATATTCTCCCTCCAACACCCTCTTTATATGTTGGCCAAGATAATCTTAGTGTTAAAGTGCCTTTTCCAAGCCAGGCTTCAGACACCCACTGAGTTGTGCTTGCTGTCCTGGTTGAGCCCCATCCTCTACCATTGACCCAAGAGTCTCTGTGATAAGAATTCCCCCTTTTACTTTCCCTTTTCCTGTTCCCTTTCTTCTATCACCTACCTCCATCTTGAAGCACCACCACAGGGTTTAGCTTCCCAAACTCTCTGCTGCACATCATCTGAAAACTTGTACAGTTTTCACAAGTCAATCATTTTCCAGTTTTCATGAGTCAATCATTTTTTCATTGACAAATAAGCAAACAACAGAAGAGATTCTTTAGGTTCCAAACACTTCAGAGGATGCTTAAAAATCTGTACATTATCTCGTTTGTGCCTACAAATAAAATCACCATATAATACAATAGGTATTGGAACTCATTCTTCTTAAGTAATTGTCATTTTGACCAAACCTTGACATTCCCTTCCCAGTCAAGCCATTAGCTTTCTTCTTGTTTCTGAGTTCAGCAATTTAACCCAATTAAGACCACCATGATTTTTGCCTTCATTACCTGGCTTATTTTATTTAATCTAATTTCCTTCCTGTTTATCTACTTTGGCTTGAATGGCAGGATTTCCTTTCATTTTAAATACTGATTAGTATTCCATTATGTAAATTTACTGCACTTTTATCCATCTCCTCACAGATGGATTCCTAGCTCGATTCCACACATTCTGCATGTTGAAGGATGAGCTTCTGTGGCTACCTGAGGTCAACTTTAACACAGGGGCTTCATTGCTTCTGGCTATATGCACAGCAGTAAGGTGCCTGGATAGACTGCTTGCTTTATTTTTGATATTTTGAGGAACTGCCATTCTGACTTGATAAGGACTTCCAATGTAAACTTCCCATCAACAGTGCATAATGGTCTCCCTTTCCCAATAAGCAGAGGTTGAAACAGGTCCTAAATCAAATAACAGAGTTTCTACGAGGCAAAGAAACCTGCCCACAGTACTTGGAGGAAGACCCTAGGAAAGAAATATTTACAACCTCTCCTTCAAGACACTCATGGCCAAACTGTGTAAGGAACAGAACAATGCAGTATCAAGAGATGGGAGCAGAGTCTAATTAAAATGGACAAGCATACGTGTATTTATCCAAAGGAGGAATATGAGTGGCCAATGTGTGTGAGATGCTATTCTAACCCATCAATCAAAAACTATAGTGAGATAGTGTTTCATATCTTCTCGAGTCCACAGTATGGGGACTAGAGATGTAACTCCACCACAAAGGTGCTTGTGAATAACCACTGAGAACCCTGAGTTTTGATCCTGTGTAAAAGATGAGTGTGGTGGTATGGATCTTAATCCCAATGAGGGGAGACAGACACAGGCAGATTCCCGAAGCTCACTGGCCATCTATTCTAGAGAAATTTTCAAGCTCCATGTTTAGTGAGAGACCTTGTCTAAACAAAATGAAGTGGAGAGAGACTGAGGAAGGCACCAGTTTTGAGCTCTATCATGCATACACATATAAATACCCCCTATCCCACCCACCCATATGACCATGCACATACAAAACACACACACACACACACACACACACACACACCCCATGCCAGTCCAGTGTATGTTATGAAAATGATGAACAGTGCTTTGTTCTGTTTTTGTTTTTTCTCAGAAAAACTGTTTTCTCTCTCATGGATACACTACCCATTTGCCACCAGTCTTTGTTTTCTCTATTATTTTTTTGGTGCTCTACTGGCATTAAGCTGAAGTCCTGCAATCCAGCCCCTGTTGCAGCTGTATCCACAGACACCTGCCCCCACCCCTGCCCACATACAGATTCACATGCACTGAAACACTTTCTGTGAGAGCCAAGAATATCCGAATGTTTGCCTTATCTGACATAGTGCCTGGAAATTGCCAAGCATCGGCACAAAATAAATAAATAAATAAATAAATAAATAAATAAAAAGGAAAAGAAAAGAAAAAATATTTTTTTCTGGCTATTTTTAGGTTCATCTGTTTTACCAGAAAGCGGGGCCATTTTGCCTGTATTACTTGTTCTTGGCAAATAGGTGTGTTTTGAAGATTTTTTTAAAAAAATTATTCTGTGATAATTGTAGAAGAAAACATTGTGGAGTTACTAAGATACATAATTCATGAGAATGATGTGCCTCCTCCCTTCCCCCAAATCTCTCAACCCTTAAAGTCTAGCAAAAATGTTCTTGAAAGCCACAAAAAGCTCTTTTATAGTCCAAAATTTGCAGAACTCCATTAGTAGCCAAAAACCGTAATAATAATAATAATAATTCTGCTGGGTTTTACATCCCTCTGACATTCTTGTTGCTGTGCTTTGAGGCTTATTTTCCTATTATTATCCTAAATTATCTGTTGCCACTAACAGCCATGAAAGTTTAATTATTTGAAAATGTATACTTTTTTGTTAAGATAATATTTTGAGTATTTTATTATAAAAACAGCTCTGGGTAGAATGAATCACAGATGCCAGGAGAGCTACTTAAAAGAATGTGGTGAGAGAAATACACCCAAAAAATTTTAAGAGGAGATGGCTAGCCTTTAAAGACAAAAGAAAGCCAGTCAAAGTGAATGTGTATATGTGTGTGTGTATGTGTATGTGTGTGTGTGTGTGTGTGTGTGTGTGTGTGTGTGTGTATGTGTAACAAACATTTTCCTCTAGGGAATATCACACTTGCCTCAGGTTGAGAAGGTATGACACTGTCCACACTTTCAAGAACCAGGGACAGAAATATCTGTTTTATCTTCTTCGTGCCCTTCAGAGACATTGACACTGTGTAGACACCGAGAGGACAGGTTCTCTGTTCATGCCTGATCACATTGACACACAGAGGAATTTGGTGCAGTTGGGGACTAACCATCCTATCTGTCGTTCTTTTGTGTCTTTTAAAGCTCCTTTGTCCTGCCCATCAGAACACTTCTGTCCCCACTATTACTCATCATAGAAAAATAAAATCTTTCATATGAGGGCTGCAACCTGAACAATTTTCCTTTGAAAAGTCCCTGAATCTGGACCAAACAGGCATCCTTGCACTACAAAAATAACCTTGAGAGGTAACTAACTCTAAGCACATGAGTGGCACACAGAGGCTCTTATCCCCGGATTCTTCCTTTGGCACTTAAAACAAGTTTTCATCAATAAAGTACAAAAAGAGAACAAACACTTTGGGCACAAATGGCAAATAAAATTTATGTTGCATCTTTATGTGAATCTGTGTCTTTTCTTTTTCAACAAAGTAAATTTATCTAGGAGTTAGGGCTTAAGGTTAACAACTTAACTAAACTAGCACTGAAATCCATTGACGAAATCTAAGGTAATTTAGATTCTTAACACAAATATTAAACATTCCATTGAAATAGTTCCATTGAAAATATTTAAAGCCAAACATGGATTTCGGGAAGTGTAATTATAACAAATATCTGGTCGTGGAGGTTGATGAAAACAAGCTTAGTTTTCTAGTGATCATGGCTTGTAGAAAAATTCTACTTTTTTTCATTTACTTTGTTTTGAATTTTATCTTTCCACTAATGTGTGTGTGTCTTCTCCTTCATGTGAGCATGTCTTCTCCTCTTAACCATTTTTGTTGCATGCTCCATTGGCCTTGAGAAGACTAGTTCCC
Organism: Apodemus agrarius; assembly: GCA_964023405.1. NCBI lineage: Eukaryota > Metazoa > Chordata > Mammalia > Rodentia > Muridae > Apodemus > Apodemus agrarius. The sequence continues at coordinate 12,967,290 of OZ030023.1, read as the reverse complement.
CATTTCAGCTTTACCTGTACTTACTCATTTACACTCCTATGTATTCTCTTTAAAAACTAAAAGCACAACAATATAAGGTCTGCTATCCAATGATGTAAAAGCAATGAGTACATTGTACCTGATCTCTTTCACACGGACTCCTAATGGATCTGCAATCCTTATTCTCGGGCTCTTTGTGGTTAGGACACAACCCGGAAGACTTTGTACGACAGTCCAGAAGCCATCTTTGTAACTGTAATTACCTCTCCTTCCTGCTCATGATTATTTCAATTTCCCTCCACTGTTCCTTTGATTAAGCCTCCACTCCCTAATGCACTGTGCTTTGGGCTCCTATTATTCCTCACAGTTTTGCAGATTCATCTATGGAGTTTCTGCAAAGGCAGCATAAGTGCCCTTACTGGAGCCATTTGATGTCCAAGGCTCCCTCCTGGGAGCAGGGAAAGGACACTTCAGTCCAGCGCCTCTTCCCACCTCAGGTCATTGTGTTGGTTGTCACTGAGAAGATCACTCACTCAAGACCTCTCCTGTTCTTCTTTCTTCCTGATTACAGAGTTCAGCTTTTATTGTCTTCTACTAAATTACCTCCAGACCATGCTCAATCTTGTTTAACCAAGACATGAACACTGGTGAGACTGGCTTCTTTAATTTTATTGAAGATGTCATGTGGAAATATTGACTTTGCATATTTGAGCGGCAGAACCAATGAGAGTAGGCTTATAGCTTTATTGCTTCAAATATTGAAACAAAGTCAAACTTTTTGCCATGTAGAGTTATAGCCATTCATTTATTCAACACATATTTAGAGACCTAATATAGAACGGATACTGGTTTGCTGGTTACTTTATTGGATTCAGACTTATTTATTATGGGTCTTTTATTATTATTTCTAGAATTTTATAGCCACTCAAACCAGCAATATGAACCAAGACTTACAACCCAGGGTCATTGAACAAAGAATAAGCACTGGTTATGGTAGAGTGGATATTTAGGCAAAATGAAGGCACTAAGGTTCTGGCAGTTATAGGGTTAAAACAATGACCTATGAAAACTGTAATTGGGATGGTCTGTTTTCTGCCCCAGTCTGTCCTATGAATGCTAACTGCAAAGTTTATTCCCTGTAAATATCAGACCTGCCCTACCCAGGTATCCTTAGAGGGAAGGGGCAAGGGGAGGACTGAGCCTGGTTGTCATTTCCTGTGTCCCAGGATGCTAGCTCTCCTTTCACAGGGATTCATCCTGCATCCTAAAATGCAGGGCCTACCTGCACACAGCCACCTGGGCTGCAATTCTCCAAAAGAATTTCCCTTCCGGTCGTGAAGGCAATAGTGAGGGCTGGCATTTACTCCCCTTCTGGGCTAACAGATCTCTTCTTGTTGGTTTTGAAATTAATTTTCGTTATCTTGACACAAAGACCCAAAATACGACTTTTTATTTTTTGTTCTCACAGGAACAGGCGGTGAGGAGGCAGAGGCACTTACAATTTACCAAAAGGGGGATACTATATTTAAACAGCATATTAATACACCATGATACAGCTGGGCAGGCTGTGTTCCTCCCAGCGAAGGCTGTGGCTCTGCGCAAACTTACTAGTGCCATCAAGCATGTGAAGTAAGCGAGTGCAGCTCCTCGGCATGTGCAGGCAAGAAAGGAAGGAGAGGGGAAAGGGCAGGGGTGGGGTGGGAGGAGACTGGGAGAGAGGAAAAGGGGGGGAGAGGAAGTGCAGAGGGGAGGGAGAGAGGCTAGTAGGGAGGAAGAGGGGGGAAGAAGAGGGAGGAGGCAGAAAGGGAGGAATGAATGGAAGATGGAGAAGGGAAATGGGGGGAGAGAGAGATGGAAAGTATTTGAAATGAAATGAAGGGGAAAAAGAGGAAAAGCGCACTGGCTGTCATACTGACCAGCCAAGATTTTAAAGTGCCGGAGGTCCCAGAAAAGCCATAATCTAGGTGTTTACCTCAGGTGAAAGAGAAAAGAGCATCCTTTTCCTCATCAGCACACAAGGGTATTTTCATTTTTCATTCGGTTTGTAAAACCCATCTTCCGTTCTTGCATTTTGTTGCTGTCAAGACTGTGCCTCTGAGGAAGGCAGGGACTTAGCAACTTACTGAACCGGGTACTGGTGTTTAGAGACAGGCAGACATGCAGGCAAGGACCCAAGGACCGGCTGCCTCTTGAAGTGGAAGACTGCCTCCGAGAAGTATTTGTAACTTGAGGTTTGAAATGACTTCAAAACCTGTGTCATTCTAAGTGACACCAGAGCCCAAAGCCCTCCCTGGGATCAATGGGATCAGAATCCCGAAAGCTCCTTGAAACATGGAAGCCCTCACAAATGATGCCTTTCTTTGCCAAAATGTGGATATATGAACTTTCCAAGAGAGTACACGGTGTACTGAGTGCTTTATTTTCAATTAAAATCCAGTTAATTCTTTTCATTTATATTTTCTTTTAATTGAGAAAGGATCTAATGAAGTAGTAAGTTATTATTTTTTTAAGATGAACTTCCAAAGAGATTTGGAAGACTGTCACACGTCCTCAGAAGGAACAAATTAAGCACACAGATATTCTCTACTCTGAAATCAGAATTTCAGAAGTGTTTTTTTTTCTAGAAATATGTCAAGTGGGTAGTTACTTGATACCAAATGTTACTTTTTAAAAACAATTTCATATAAAAGCTAGTCTTTTAACGAGAGTTGAGCTAAATTTAAGAAGCCTCTGAAGAGAAGGGAATGAATTTGGTTTACAGTTTTAAATGTATCAGAAATCACAGTATTGGCTAAACCCATCTATGTGGGAGCCGCAATGCTCAGATTGAAGGCTGAACCAACCACCCCATTTATAACTGGTTTCAAAGAATGCAACCCTGCCTCTGTTTAATATTCAGCATGTGGATCTTAGCAACTTGCATTTTATTCATCAATAGGATATTATTTCCCCAAATTACTTGTAATTTTTTAGAAGACTTTCTTTTTTTTCACATTTTTTTAAAAAAATTTTTATTTTCTATATTCTTTGTTTACATTCCAAACGCTTTCCCCTTTCCCAGTTCCCCCTCACCATATGTCCCATAATTCCTCTCCTTCCCAACTATTCCCCAATCATCTCCCCTCCAGGATTTCTCTGTTCTGGGTCTACAAAACTGGATCCAATCGTTTCAGGCCCAGGGTCCTCTCCTTTCTTCTTCTTGGGAATCATTTGATTTGCTAATTGTGCCTTGAGTATTTAGGGCTTCTGGGCTCATTAATATCCACTTATCAGTGATTGCATTTCATGTGTATTCTTTTGTGATTGGGTTAACTCGCTTAGGATGATATTTTCCAGATCTAACCATTTACCTACAAATTGCATGAATTCATTATTTTTAATTGCTGAGTAGTATTCCGTTGTATAAATATACCACATTTTCTGTATCCATTCCTCCTTTGAGGGATATTTGGGCTCCTTCCAATTTCTGGCTATTATAAACAAGGCTGCTATAAACATAGTGGAGCATGTGTCTTTATTGTATGCAGGGGAATCCTCTGGGTATATGCCCAGGAGTGGTATGCCAGGGTCCTCTGGAAGTGACATGCCCAATTTTCTAAGGAACCACCAAACTGATTTCCAGAGTGGTTTTCCCATTTTGCAATCCCACCAACAGTGGAGGAGTGTTCCTCTTTCTCCACATCCTCGCCAGCACTTGTTGTCTCTTGCGTTTTTAATCTTAGACAGAGGGCTAATATCCAATATATACAAAGAACTCAAGAAGTTAGACCCCAAATAACCAAATTACCCTATCAAAAAATGGGGTACAGAGCTAAACAAAGAATTTTCACCAGAAGAAATTCAGATGGCCGAGAAACACCTTAAGAGATGTTCAACATCATTAGTCATCAGGGAAATGCAAATCAAAACAACCTTGAGATTCTACTTGTAATTTTTAATGTTTCTAAGATTTGTCTCTATTTTGTGTTTGTGTCCGTTTTAGCATGTGCCCATGCTAGTGTAGGTATCCCCAGATTCTGAGGTGGGGGTTGGGGGAATCACATCCCCTAGGTATGAAGGTACAGTCAGTTGTAGGCTGCCAATGTATGTGCTTAGAACCAAAGTGCTGTCTTTTGCAAGAACAGTGAGTGAAATTCTTAATCACTAAGTCTTCTCCCCAGCCACGTAGTATTTTTTTTTTTTGCCTTGGATTTGTAGATCATACACATGTTATATGACTGTTTGTTCCAAAGATATTCTATTGTCCAAATGACATTTATAAAGCATATCAGCCTGTAAGGTAACCACTGAATCCAGGGCTGGAAATCAGATAAAAATGATGCCACATCTTGAAGCATTTAGCAAGGTGAAGTCTGGGAATAGATTTCTGAGCCTCACCTTACCTCACGAGATGGCTGGTCTCTACCCATCACTTGTATTATTGGAGCACGTGAGAAACAGCTTCATAACTGCACACCTCCTCATTTTGCTTTACAGTCTTAAACAGAAATATGCATTGGATTCCTTTGTCCAAGTGAGATGATATGGGAGGGACTGCCATTTCCATCCTGCGTGGTGAAGCCAGCTTACATAGCAAAGCTACTAAAATGATGCTCAGTTGCCCTGGTGAAGGCAGCAGCATGTGAGGCAATGTTCCCTGGTGGCGGAGACTGCATGGAATGCATTTGTGCAGGGTGTGTCTCCATCAGGGCTGGATGGAGGATCAGGCTGTGAGCTTGATATCAGCAAATAAGTGCACCAAGAAGCAGTAACATTGCTAGGTTCCCTGATAGGATGTTGGCCAAAGGCAGAGTCATGCTGTGCCTCTCAGCAAAAGGGGTGGCAGGTTTACCCCACACGTCAAGGAGTAAGAGAGCTGAACACCCCTTCAAAAGTATCTCTACCACTACCACGGGCATGTTTAAATTTGAAGGCAGAAACACTATTTCAAGAAAGGAGATGAGTTATATGTCAGTCTTCTGTTTCTACCTCAAATAACTTCACTCCACTTAACATAAAAGTGAGCATTAACCCACTCCAATCAATCACATTACTCTAATAGAAAATTTGTATATTGGTATAAGTCCTGAGCTCAAACCTATCTTGAATGGAAATGTAAGCCAGGCATGCTTAGCTGTAAATTTACCTCTGTATGGCCTCCCACCAAAAGCAAAGATATATGTTTACTATGGATTTTACTTTAGCTCAAATCCCATTAGTATCTGTGAGGCTGAAGTTCAGTGTATACTATACACTGTTCAATGGTTGAGAACGACAAATGTAGAGGGTATTAAGCTGACTTCTCTATCTTCTAAGGTGACAAGGCAAATACATTTTAAAAATTGCCATTTAAAGTTCTGCTTTCTACGTGTATATTCACACAGTGTATTGCAGCCTGGTATTGCAACCCTCTTTTATTTCAGATTAAAAATTATCTGCTATTATCTGCAATATAAATGACCTAAAATGTGAATCCTGCTGTAGGGAATATTAATGTTTTGGAATTTGGCAGGAATTAGTCCCTACGAAGACAGGTGATAAATGTAGCTGTGTTCCCCTCCTTGCTAATCATAGCAGGGGGTGCTAAACCAGCTAGAACGAGTGCTGGTATGACTTGTTAGCACTCTCAGCTGCACGGTCCGTGGCAGCGTCTCTGAGTTTCTGCTCAGCTGTGCAGAGTAAACTCATAAATTAGAAGAATGTCAAGTTTCTCTTCATGGGCTCTTTCCTCTCTGTTCCTGATTGTGTCTCATGGAGTTTGTTCAAGTCCACACACTCATTGAACAAATACTTCTGAGACCTTGCTGTGTGCCAGTTCCAGTAATCAGAGATGTATTCATGACAGACATAGAATCCTTTCTCTTTGGTCGGAGTGCACAATGACTAAACGATCAAGGAAGTCTATGTAGATGGTAGTATGTGTACACGTGGGTGCACAGATAAGGTTTTCTATGCTAAGGGCTGTTTTGTGTTGGGACCCTGGGGTCTGGTGGCCTCTTGGAGAAAAACATCTAGAACATGCAGATGGCAGAAGCTGAGAGATGCACTCTATAGGTCTGGAGATGTCCACAGCTGCAGAGGCACAGCAGAGAGAGCTTATGAGGGGATTCCAGTAATGAGGTTCGGAGAATGTGGCAGTCATCTGCCTATCCCTGTAGGAAATGAGACAGGAAGCATTATTTTGGCTCACAATGTCAAGTATGTCAGTCCATGGCTATTTCAAGCCTGTTTTGGAGGCAGAACTTTGTAGAAGAGATCACATGACAATAGAGATGGTTACATCATGGTGGCCAGGATAGAGAAATTATAAAAAAAAGAAGCCGAGATCAAAACCTTGGGGTCGCCTTCAAAGCTGTACCCCTAAGGTCTCAACTACTACTGCCCTCAGAAGTTCAATTGCTCCAGTTTATAGCAGGTCGATGACGAAGCCTTCAACTTAAGACCTTGGGGAAACGTTTGAGACAAACCTTGTGAGAGTGGAGGGAGCAGAGCCAAATTGGGTATTATTTGCACACTTGAAAGAGTTTTACTTTTTCCCCTGGAGACATGGCAACTGACTGGGACTTTCCTAGTACAGTCCCATTTGAAGGACCCACTCTTGAAGTCATCGAGATAATGTCTAGCTGAACGTTCTCATTCTGGTGAGAATGTGATAGACAGAAATGACCTGTGAGCACTGGGAAATTTCAGCCTGCTCTGAGGGCCACCTTGACACCACAGGTCAGAAGGTTTGATTGGGAGCATGATGAATGCAGGAGGTAGGAGCTCACGGTGGTCAGGATGTTTAAGGAGATGCATGCCTGTTAGCTGTGTGCACAGAGGTCTCATTTGGCACTATTTGCACTTCAGTTTCATGCCCTTGTCCTCCATCTTCACTGCTCTTTACATGACTGAACTAAGAGTGGGCTTCACTTACTGTGTCTCCTTATCCAGGATAGCCTGATACAGAATCAGAGTCATTTTCAACCATAGGTGTAACTCTATGTGATACCCACAGGCTGCGCAGATGGATGGGCATCTGAGCAACCTTGATCCCAGTAGCTAAGGTCCTGAGTCCCACATGAGCATTCTGTACTCTAGGATGCTGACAGTTCTCCGTGCTCACGTTAGGATTTACTAAGTACTACATTTAGAGTAAATGGTATGGTTCCATCTGAGGCTCCACCAAAAGGTGTAATGAGTGTGTGCTTCCTGGGACTGTGGGAAGAAACTTGCATAGTCTGTTGCTGGATTTTTTTTAAACTTTGTTTTGGGTCTCAGTGAATGGGTTATAAGTCAATTTAAATAAATATTTGTTCACTGTGTCAAAACAGGAAAAGGATAAAAGTCTACTGATAACAAAATATTTAAATAGATTTGAAGACCTTTCTAGAGAGCAACACTAGGCAAGATCATGGACTAGTAGAAAGTAAACAGCACAGATAGGAGATAAATGTGCTGTGGATAAAACAAGGCTCAATGTAGACATCAAAATCCCCATTGGTTGTTGGTGTTAGCTAAGACAAAACAAACAAACAACGACAAACAGGGTGCTTGCCACATACGTGGTTTCACAAGGGATTTAAGGGTTGGGAAGCATATACTTTCCTAATTTTACATTTTGGTGTTTTCCTCTAATACCTTTAACACTCCTTGCTATTATATTTTGTTTTATTTTTACTGTATGTATGTGTTTGTGTGTTTTTGTATTAGTATGGGAGAGGAAGTGCATGTGTGTGTACAGAGAAGCAAAGATAAAGGTATGTGATTCCCCATGCTCTGGACCTGGAGTTAGAGGTCGTTGTGGTCCTCACAATTAGGATGTTGAGAATCAAAATCTTGGGTGTTCTAACCACTGAACCATTTCTATAGCATGGATATCACTTCTTTACCAAAGTAAACCATTTAACAGTTACAAAGATGACGACTAGAAGTGATGCATCAAATATATGCAGTGTTGAGATTCCCCAATGTCCTGGGAGATCTGGCTGAAACATTAAGGTGAGGGAATCTAGTCAAATGCATAGAGTTTTCAAATAGAGAAAATACTGTGGAGATAGAGCTTATAACAGAGTCAGAGAAAATGATATCACTGCAAATGATGGGTGTTTTATTACCCCTCTACTCAAGGCCATAAAACATTCATGTTTACATCTGATACATCCATTTATTCATTTTTCTACAAGAAAGAAACACGTGATAGCAGTTTGTTTTCTTATCCTGCAATTTAAATATTTCAAACTTGATGTGCTGGGACATCTTATGGAGTTCTGACATGTCAGTCTCACGAATATCAGCATTAATGTCATAAAACATCATTTAAGGAAACTCATGAACTGAAGTTCCCTTTGCAAAATGAGCATTTGTTTGCTTGCTTGCTTGCTTTTTTATTTAGATGCATTTATCAGCTCTTTCACTTGTGCTTGAAAGATCTTGTCTGGAAAGAGTAAACAGGTGGAAATGTACTAGCACTCAAATATGAACCTTTGACTTTCTGCATAAATACAGAGAAATACAGTGTGTGTGTGTGTGTGTGTGTGTGTGTGTGTGTGTGTGGTATATATATATGTATATATATATACATATATGTGTGTGTATATATATATATATATATATACATATATATATATACACACACATACATACATACATACATACTATACTGGGTGTAACAGGTCACCCTTTTCCAAATAAAAAAAGTCAGAAAGAGCACAAGACTAGAAGTCACTGTAATACTGTAATTGATTTTTAAATTATTGAAATTAATTTCTATAAGGTATCTATATATACACAGGTGTATTTCTATCTATTTCTTTCTCTATTCTATATTAGTTGTGTGTGTGTGTGTGTGTGTGTGTGTGTGTGTGTGTGTGTGCGTGTAGCCAGAGATAACCCTAAGCACCTGGTGATTCTCATGCTTCTGTCTTCCAAAATCCATTATTACATGCACATGCCACCATTCCTGCTTTATGTGGTGCTAGGTATCAAACCCAAGCAGAATTTGTGTAATCACTTTCTCAACTGAGATCATTCTGTAGCCCACAAGAATGTATTTTAGATGTTTTCTACTCTACCTATTAATCCAATTACAAATGGAATGTCATTGTAAACAGAATTCATGTAACTGAGAATGGATCTAACCAAATTATACATGGCATGCTCCTAGCTGGAAATTAAAGTTTACTTTGACATGAGCCATTCTTACAATAAAAATCAAGTCACACTGAATTCCACATCTCAAACTGTCAGTGATCATGTGTTTTCATATTCTGAGGAAGCCATCTTGGGGGATTTTCTTCATGATCCAAAGTTCAGAGATTAAACAACTGCAAACTGGCAAGACAGCGTGCTCTGTTTTGCTTAATTTGAAACTGGAGATCATAGTTGAGAAACATGAAGTATTGCACAACCTTTTAAAATGAGCCAGGGCACTTCCTGTATATAGTCACTCATGCCATTCATTATGCAAAGATGTTTAAAGGATTTGCCTAACATTTGCAGCTTGGAAGGTGTAAAGACCATTGAATTCCATGATGCAGAGGAGGTGTGGTTTTCAGAGAAGAGCTGTGTTCATTTCTCTTTTCTGTCTGTTGCTGTGTATAAAAACGTGTGATAATTTATCTTTGCCCATATTTTTAAGAATTCCAGGGAAGATGATTTCAGTTAATAAAATGCTTGCTACATATATCTGAGACTTTGAGGTTACATTCCCAACACCACTCAAAAAGCCAGGCATGGAGACCTGTGACTGTAATCCCAGCATCCAGAAGCAGAGATAAATAGGAACCAGAAGCTCATTGAATAGCCATCTTTCCTGCAAGGATGAGTTCTACGGTCACTAAGAATCTTGACAAATAAGGTGGAGACTGGTGGAGGTGGACACGTGATGACACTGATTTCCGACTTCCACATGTTTTCACATGTACACCTATGTGCATCATACATACAAATCCTAAAATATGAAACCTGGTGATCATAGTGGAAAATGAGTAATTCTCAGATAACATTCCATTTGTGGAAGTTCTCTGTGGATTTCCCATTTGACAGGTTTGAAGAGAAGTCTTTCATTCAAGACTCCATCGAGTCTGATCTCTAGCAAAACAAAAAATGGCATGGAAACTCCTCAGATCTTTAGTAGGAAGCTCTGTTTACACAAGAGAGCTAAGAGCTTTGGATGAGATGAGATATTTTGATTAAATTACCTTATAACATGTTTGCAATTTTCTTAGTCATATGAAGATAAATAAAACACGTAAATCAGAAAAGAAATTATGTCTCATATTTGCATTAACGGAGCATGTCAAATTCCTGCTAGGCATAGAAACTGCTGCATACTTTATTCTATATGAGAATAGCTACTAGCTCAGCTCAGATACTCTAGAGAAAAAGTGGCTCCTTTCAGGAACACACCACACCTCCCATATCCATGTCCATTTCAAGTGAATTCTGGTATAGAAAGAGAAAGGAAACAAAACATATTCCAAACATCTCTGAAAATATCATTAATTTCCGGGTTCAATGTGGCTTGCCAGCTGCTGGGCTTCCAAATCTGGGGTACCTGTGCAAGACAATAGTTCAGATGCAACAAGGTTCATGCTCTGCACTGTTGCTCCAGTCAATTGATTATTATGAATCGCCACTGCTTTAGTTATTCTTGTCTTCCTTACAGCTTCTGAGAGCTAAGGCTTAGGACTGTGCAACACTTCTCCCACAGGGCAGCCTTGGATAGTCCGCATCCCAGTCAGTGATGTCTTGTGGAAGCTTTTCCTCGTGCTTAAAGAGGATACCAGGTTGTGGGAGCTTTACAGTCCACAGCCTTATCCTGTGCACAACTAGGTTGAAAGAGAGTTCTATCAACCCTTTTTGTACTAATTATGTGAAGGAGTTCATTTGTTAATAGAATACATCTAATCATTCTGTATTGTGAATCTGCTATTAAATCACGAGATTGTTTACTTTCAGAAGCAAATATGCAGCCAATAAAATTTGTTGTTAAGCCGGGCGTAGTGGCACATGCCTGTAATCCCAGCACTTGGGAGACAAAGGCAGGCAGATTTCTGAGTTCGAGGCCAGCCTGGTCTACAGAGTGAGTTCCAGGACAGCCAGGACTACACAGAGAAACACTGTCTTGGAAAAAAAAAAGATAGTCTTCAAAAAATTGTTGTTAAATAGAAGGAGGTGATTGTGATAGTGGAGAGTGAGAAAGAGGATGAAGAGGAAGAGAAGAAAAAAAGGAGAAGAGGGGAACTGGGAAAGGGGAAAGCCTTTGGAATGTAAACATAGAATATAGAAAATAAAAATTAAAAAAAAAGAATGTAAAAAAAAAGAATGAGAAAGAGCATGAGAAGGAGGAGGAGGAGCAGGGGAAAGACAATGTAAAGGGTTTTCATGCAGAGTTAAAACCCATTTTGAAACACTAATCTCTATTCATGCCAACACAGCTGGTATTTTCTAATTCAGTTCCATTTAAGATATTCTCCCAAGTTCAAACCTCTTACAATTGTGCCTTCGCAGAAGCTCTCCATTTAACTCTGAAGAATGGTCAAAAAGAGTGATGAATGAAATTTCACTTTGATAACAGGAAGTCTTGTTCTCATACAGAGGAGTACTTAGAAGAAGAGGAAGACGGAAGGAGGGGAGCCTCTAGCTGCAGGGAGGACTTGAGTAGCTAACAGCTCACTTTGTTGCAATATTGAGGAGAAACTTCCTGGAGATCCCTTGGTGATGTTTGGCAGCTTTCTAAAGATGCTAGAAAAAAGCATGCAAGAACTCTAGGCTCTCAGGCTACACATAACAGTTATTTAAGGGTTTGTAGGTGTTTCTGCGGTTTTGTTCCCTGCACTCTGCAAAATGTTGAAGAGACCCCTCCCTATGAGTGCACACACATTTATACAAAATACTCTGTATATTTAGGCGACAGAATAGGGAGATCCTTGTGTATTTTAAAGATTATCTTAAAGAAAACAAGAGTACTATGAAATCACATTCTGCACCACATTTCATGCAAAATAATCATTACTTTTGAGGTAGCTTGAGGAAAGCTGAAATAGATCTTAAGGTATAATTAAGTTTTCCACAGCATTTCTACATAATAGGTCACCATGTTCTGTCCTCCCATTGTGGAGTGGCGGCAGACAGATTTCATTTGGACATTGCCAGAGGCCCACATATATGCATGACAGAGCTGGGTAGGTTACCCAGAACCCGCAAGGCTCTGAGCCTAAACCATAAACACAGTGTCTGAGAGGCAGTTGTAAATAACTGGATGGTCCATCCATGACCATCGAGTGAAATGATCTTATGGAAGAATGGTACTTCTCTACATAAAATAATCTTATCAGACTTAATTTTAAGAAACAGTGTATTTTCTACTGTGTGAGTTAACCTCTCAGGATGCATTTCATTTCCTCTTTAAGACTTCATTATTCACATTCCAATATTCTCAGTGAAGAAGTACAAAATCTATTGCTCAGGGAAGTTAGTTGAAAGAACCATGAGAATATTTTGCTACAACAGATTTATTAGAGAAAGACACAGATCCATTTGCCTAAAAGGATGTGTTTCCTCAACATCAACCTCTCAGGATATAGTCCATGCTACCTTGGAACTGCTGCAGGTCTGTGTGGCCACCTGCATGGTGAGCAACCTTCCCTCAGTTCAACATGCTCTGATTTATTATTCCCTGTAGCTTTCTTTACTGCACTAATTATTTATAGGTTGCTTTGGAGGGTTGTAGAGAGTGCTCAGCCATGATAGTTCTTGATCCATTCACCAGAATACCTGAGTTTGAACCCCAGCACCACCGGAAAAGCCAAGAATGGAGTCATGGGACTGTCACCCCACCCCTAGGGACATGGAGACACTGATTATCTCCAGGAGTGAAATGCCGTCAAGAGTCCTGGAGAATACAAGATAACACTTTCAATATTAGTTTAGAGCTATGGTTCTCAACCTGTGAGTTGTGATCCCTTTGGGGGGGTTGTCAGGTGATCCTTTTATAGGGGTCACATTTCAGATATGCTGCATATCAGATATTTATATTATAATTCATAGAAGTTGCAAAATTACTGTTGTGAAGTAGCAACAAAAAAAATTTATGGTTGGGGGTCACCACAGCATGAACTGTATTAAAGCATCATAGCATTAGGAAGGTTAAGGATCACTGCCCAAGAGATAGCCACGTTCCAGTAAGCCTTTCGCTTCACATAATGTCTCAGCAGCCATACTAGCTTAGGAGGTGTGCTCAAATAACATCACCCTTGAAGACACACTTCTCAGACATCTTAGGCAAGGTATTTGCCACAGAGGTGACGACTGGAGAGTTTCAAAGCAGGAATATCTGTGTTGGTTCAACTTCTCCAGTTCCTTTTCTGCTGCGAAGGAAAGTATTCATTCCCACAAGCATTAAAAAAGTATTGCCTTACAAAGAGTTTTCATTATGGTGGGTTTTTTTTTTATATATACAAAATGACTTTTGTCATTTTTTTCCTGCTACTCTCTGCTTCTCTCCCCATCCTGCCCTCTCCTCTCCAGGAGTCCCCGATTCACTCTCAACTCATGGAGGACTTCAGCCTCAACTCCCCTTCCCAACACCTTTCTCTCCTCTTGTAGTCTTCTTCCTATGTTGATAGACTAGAGCGTCCCCTGCAACCCTTCTTTACACACTAACAGATGTCGAAAATCAGGCTCCACCAATGAGAGAAAATATGTGATTTGTGTTCTGCACCACCTCTCTGTGTCCCACCACAGAGACACCCACCACCAGTGTCCATTGTTCATAACAGCAAGGGAATAGAAGCAGCCTAGACATCAGCCAACAGAACAGGTAAAGAAAGTATGGCCTATCTACACAATAGGATCTAAGTCAGCTGTTAGGGAGAATGAACTTATGAAAGTTTCAGGCCACATGAGCATATTTGCTATTCCTAAAAAACTGCTGCCAGTCTTCAAATTTCAATGCAAAAAACAGGAATGTGAACTCTGTAATGGAACAAAAACCATCCTCACTGGCACACAATTGACCTGAAGACTGGACAGTGCATTCGGGATTCCAATGCATACAGTTCTGTCACCAGGACATGCTTTACAAAAGACTGTGCCTTATTTTTAAGTCACCCCTGAGTACTGCCAACAATATCTGCTGATGCTGAGAACAAGTCCTTAATTCGGAATTAGCCTATGTTCTTGCAACCCAAATGTGCTAACATTCGATTTAGCTCCGTAATTGTGGCCATAGACAGAATGCCCTCAAAGTGTTCCTGTGGAGAGTACTCTACTTTCTTTTATAAAAACATTTTTATGCCCTGAGTTATCTTCCTGACTTCATCAGATGCCTGCTGAACACCACCTGTCTTTTTGGCATTGGGACATCCTTTGAAGTGCTGGCTTCGCCTTTCCAGGGCAAATGGGGTTCATTCTGTATACCCGGGGCCACAGGTGTGCTTCATTTGAGACTGGGGCAGGGATAGGTGGAGGCAGAGAGAAGACGCCCATGGAAGGGACCACACTGGACCTCCTACACTGACTCCCTGGGATGATCCACTCCTGCGTGGTACCTAGAATTTGCTGAAAAGATTCAAGCAACTTTGAAGTCGGCAGGATGCCACTGTGACAGATGGGTCTCCATGTGGCTATGGTGCCAAGTCTTCTATGCATCAAGTGTCTCTGCTGAAAGTTTGAGCCTCCGCCAGTCATATCCAAATGGATGTCTGTCTCCAGACCTAGAGAGGGTGTGTGAGGCTCCATGATCTTCCCAGTCCCACAGCCCAAGGCTCTAATCCACCCCTCCCTTGGGTCTGTTCAGGAAGCCTGGGAGCTCATAATTGAGAGTTAAATTGATGCAGTCATCATCCCTGCTTTCTGTTTCACCTTCTGCCGCAGACAGCCCGGGAAACCTCAGCACTGTCTCCTCTGCGTGTTGCTGGTTCATGGAAACTCTAGGAAGAAAACACATGCTGGGACCAGGCATGAGTAAGGAAGATAGCGTGCAGATTCTCCTAAATTGGATGTTTCAGTGCAAACACTTCAGTGTCTAAATGTATATCAGAATCTGTGTTTTAGTCTACATGGAAATGTTTCCTTAAGACACATAGCTACTTACAAACATAATCAATCCATGGAGGAAACTCTGTAACTAGGGTGTGAGGGGAGTGTGTTAATAAACGGCAGTGTATTACATTTTCTTTCATGTGTGCATATACATTAAATATAAACATATATGCATATATAATATATTGATGTGTGTATACACATATGCATATGTTATATATTTATATGTATATTAAAATCTCATATATGTGATGGTGAGTTTTTTGATTCCATGCCCTTCATTTGGCAGCCACAATCTGTAAGACCTAATTTAGCATGACCTTATTAGACAAAGGAGCTAAATAGCCTTTAGGATGTTTCTGAAAATGAATTACAGTGGCTCCTGCCCAGCATTTTGACATCAGGGAGAAATTATCCCATTTCCTTGCAGAGAGCACCTTCCATCTGTCTGGAGGGATATCCCTTGTCTTACTTGGGATGTCAGTCATGGCCTGTGGAATAGCAGTGGTTCAAGTTATGAATGTCCATGGGTCTGTCTTGTAGAATCTCTCTACTGCTAGCCTTGTACATGAATGGTTTTTAGCTTGTAATATAAGCTGAGAAAATCCACAGTGCTCTTGAAGATGAGAGAATCTAATTTTTATTACATTCTGCCTCTCTAGGCTTATTGGTATGGGTTGGATCCTAGCAGAAGATCTGCTGAGAACTTTACAGATGGAAGAATGACTGACTCTGTCCTTTTTATCTTATAGAATGTCTGAGGATAAAATACCTTTGTGCCCCTCTATAGTTTGTTTACCTCACTTGCATTAAGTCTCCACCTCTTTCTTTTCTGATTTGTAAGTATCACAATGTTACATTTTTCTCTTTCCCTTCAGCATGTTTTAAGGACAAACCATTCTAAGCATTGAACTTGAAGTTCAATGGGTTAAATATAAGTGTACATTTTTATATGTGCCTATATGTAGACATGCTTACATATTTGTAAATAATTCTCATATGTGTGATAGTGAGATTTCAGAACTCCTGACCTTCATTTCCTGGCCACAATCTTTAAGAACTAATTTGATATCCACATGTTCAAAATCTTTCTATCTGCTGTTTTTAGGTGCCAAATTGCTATTTGCCTCCTTCAGAAGTATTTCTCATGAATTGCAATATCATACCTAATACAAGAAATTATAATCACCGGATTTATAATTTTAAATCTTAATTGGATACAATTAATTAGAGCCCTATTTTTATAGATTCCTTTGATAATTACATTAATTAAGAAGGATGCACCATAATTGGGTTCTGTCCAAACAGTAATATCTCTGGCAGCTGCTGTCTAGAGAAGCCTCCTCATTATGATGCCCTGAAGAATATGGTGGAAGGTTTAGTGTGTGACTTGGCACTGTGTGAACGATTCTAGAAACACTTGGACAATTCCCTTGCTTAGTGGGTTGTCAGTGACTCTTCCTAAGATTAATTATATTCAGGAAAAGACTGAGAATGGAATCCTAATCTACAATATGCATCTGGTAAGAAAGAACATTTTCTGCTTGCTGAAACCATGTAGGTATGACCCATGACATATGTTGGAGACTTGCCCATGTATCCACTGATGGCATAGGTTTCCATTGGATATGAAGCTTTGGGAATTGTCATTCTCTAGTGATGCTCTCAGGTGATGTTTTTTATCCTTATCAGTGACACAGTATTCATGCAACCTCTATCCAAGGCATTGCCTAGGATTCTGGAGTCTATAGAGTCAAGGAGCCATTCTACTAGTCTGTAGTAAGGAGAGCTGTGTTGTAGTAAATGCTGGTGTTGGTCTTCCTGTTCTACGACAGGAACAGCCACAGGGCTAAAGGTTCTTCAGATTCTGGACATGGAAACAAGGCAGCAGCTGGAGGTGCTTCTCATAGAAACATTTTCTACAATATCTCCTTCCATGGCCCTCTCTGAAACACCAGTTCTTTTCCTGTCTCCCACATTTCTCCTACAGAAGCTGCTATGCAAATCTTAGGCCTGCAATCTTTCAATCTACCTGAAATATGCTGGCAGTTATTCTGTTTATCTTGAAGGGGGAACAAAAGTCTCTCGAAGAAAGTAAAAGAAGTGTGATACAAGGCCTAAATGTCAGCATTTTCAGCAAAGGGAAACTGAGCTCTAGCACAGGGTACATAGCTTGGAAAGGCAGGGTTGGGATGCTGAAGATGGGCGGAGACATACCCTGTCATTTAGTATGAGGGTTGTGAGTCTGAGCTCATTGGACGAGAGTATATGACTGTCTTTCACCTTGCCATTAACTCCAAACTGATAGTCTTCCTCCCCTTCAACCTAATGTCATTTTAGTTCAGTCAGCTGCCTCCACGTGTTTTCCTCAGCAATATCAGCGTTAGCTTGGAAAGCAGGCCTCCCCCTTGCTTGGTGAGAGAATAAGCTAATTTTAAGCTCTCTCCTTTTATTCTCCAAGGCTGTGTTAAGTACTAGAAAAGCACGGGCTTTGTGAGTACACCGTGCTGGGATTCGGTCTTCTCTTACTAATTATCTCATTTCTGGCAAGCTTCATTACTTTTCTGGAAGCTCGAGTATTCATCTAGAATCTTCAGAGATTAAACTATTTTTGCACGTTGGAGAGCTAGGGATCTCAGATGGTCTTGCTAAATGGAGGGCCCAGGATACTCTAGACGTTCAAAAGCAGCATGTCTAGTTCCTACTGACCAAGAGAATCATTGCTTCTTCCTCTTGCACGCTGGAGATTAAGGGGTGCTTGTTATCATTTATTCAACTGGGGCAAAGACAATCACCAGATACCTATTGCAGTTAATTGCCTCAATATGGAATCACTTGGCCTAGTGGGCTTATTTATGCATTTATTATAAATAGCAATAATGTCACTAACATCCCAGTAAGGAACAAATATCTGGCATTATGTAGATCATAATAATATATACATATATATTCTACTTAATGTCATATATACTTATACATATATGTATACATATAAATGCACCATCAATGATAGTCATACAAAAAAAATGCAGCAGTCATCACTTGTCCTAATTTGTTTGTGTTTTTACACAAAGTTGAAATCTGTATTGTGCTCAGAACACTGCAAAACACTTTTTTTTAATTGAAAAGTTAAATTAAGATATTGAGTCAAGAACCATAAATTAGCTCTCCTATTTTTCAAACTGGACTAGATGGAGAAGAATGCAAGCATGTGGATACCTTAGAGTCACCTCTTTCCAAACACCAACTGCCTTCAGAAGTATCTTGTACAACAGTCCTGCCTAAATGTGGATGTTAGTGAAGGTGAGTCTTCAAAATCCAATTGTTTTCTCTCCACACATTGCTGTCTATCTATAGAGAGATTCATGTACACAGATTTTTCTCAGTAGAAGAGTTGATTCAGGACTTGATTAAAAATCGCACCACAGTCCCTCTCCAGGGTTGACTCAACTTCAAGGTGGTTTGGGGATTTGCCAGCTCCACCCACTTCTGGAGGCTTTGAAGGTTTATTTATTCTAAGAATTATATAATCACTTCCCCACAGGAGCTCAAAGTGCTCTGTCAGGAGGCCCCTGCCATCCCTGGAGGCAGCTAAGGGCAGGTGTTGGTCATAGAATTTTACTTACTTGATATTAAGGAAAATTATTATGGACTGCTGGTAACAGTGACATAGGCCTAAATATCAATCTTGTAAAATCATGGAGGACTATTTCTGGGAAACAGATACTTATGCTGTGTCTGAAGTCATCAAATTATCTGAAAATCCTGCAGAGCATCCAGTAGGAGTCTCCCTGGTGACTTTCAGGAATAGCTGTCATCCACCTGCAGGTCTGTGCAGTCACTCAGAGCACCTGGGACCTTATCCAGACATTAACAGAGGCAGGTTGACAGGAGCATTTGGAAATGATTTAAACACAGAGCTTGACAATTATCAAGTACCTTTAATTATCAATCAGATAACTGAATTATTAACCAAGTGGCTAGATTTTCCTGTTTCATAAAGAAGGAATTAACACCCACGATGCCACATTTCGAATTAGTCATCAGAAAACCCTAAATGAGTATACATTTCCTCCCCAAGCCCACATATTGAAATCTAGCTTTCAAGGTGACAGTATTTTAGAGAATACTTGGAAAGAGTTAGGGTGCTATCTCTATGCATGGATGTACACAGTGTGAAGGCTGAAAACCTTCCACCATCTGATGGTGTGGAAAGAAGAGGTGATCTATGAACCTAGAAATGGCCTGCCTCAGGCACAGACCTACCAGCATCCTGAGCCTGGACTTGTAGCCTGTGGAACTAAGATATAACTGTGTGTTGTGTTTAAGTGAACTGGTAATCAAAGTTTTATTTTTAAAGTTTTATTTTTATAAAAACCTACATAGACTGATGGGTAATATACAAATCTCATAATATTTTATAAATTGTACGATAAGTGGTGATTTCTCACTGTTGCCAGTTATTTCATGTAGCACAATATAATTTAAAATAAATTTTGAAAACTGAGCCAAAATCTGTCCAGTCTAATATGGAGAATATTTATCTAAGTGGAATGCCCCATAACATTACAACTAAAATTGAAACACAGGAATTTGAAAAAAATCCATGTTTAACATTAGTTCTCAACTGATACCTGAATTTGTTAGTCATAGAAACTATTAGTTATTTTTCAATTGTAAATATTTCAAAAATTGGCAAAGAAGTCATCAAATTTGTAGTTATCAAAATCTGTAGTTATCAAATTAAAAGCAACAATCACAATGAAGAGATCATTGCAGTTTGACAATGAAAAACTAAGTGAAGTAGAAAAGAAAACTCATGGCTTCTCATCATATATCAGAGAAATGGGTTCTTGGGTAAAAATGATACCTAGAAATGAAGAGAGACATACATGTTCCATAAGTCATAGTAATGACTTCTCTCTTCCCAGGAGAATCGGCCACCAACCCATGTGGAAGGGATATTAAAATAAGGACTTTTCATTAATTGTTAGAATAGTTTGAATGCATTAGAAGACTTTAAGAGCACACAACTATTGCTTTTCCTTATAGGCATCCATGCAGAATGGGAAATTTCACAAAGATCCCGTTCTTTTTTCTAAAAAAATAATTACTTATTTTACTTATTTAAATTCCAAAAATAAATAAATAAATAAATAAATAAATAAATTCCAATGTTGAATCTTTCCAGGTCCCCACTTCCAGAGTTCTTCACCCCATTCTCTCCCCACTTTGCCTCTGAACTCCAAGAAACTAAGGCACCATCCAAAGAGATCCTCTTCTTATTTTTGGTTTATCAAGTACATGATTGACTGGTGTGAAGTGTTCCAGGTCTCTCTCAATAAGAAACACATTTTCCCCAGGTGAATATACTTGATGGAAAGACATTCAAGAGGAAGAGGTCTTCCTCAAGGGGAAAGCTGTTAAGGGCTATTCAGTCTCACGAGTTGAAAAGTCATAGGAAATAAATCTTAAGACTATGGACCATAAAGACGAATAGACTAATAAACGGAAGCAGAATAAGAACATTACAACCAGGAAAACATTCAGGAAAAAAAAGAGAAGAACTGAAATCTAGAAAACTATATTATCACAGGCAGATAAGAGAGACAGAGTCCCTAACACACTATCATATTGGACTACGTCAAAACTCTGCCATCTTTCATCCCACACAAGAGGTTCCTGTGCTGTGTGCATGGACTACAGATAAAAATTTTAACATAGATTTCTCTGTGAATATGGAATCTAAACGCTATCACCTATGGTTATAGAAATCTTCAAACATAGCCCTTCCTTGCCAGATGAAAAAAAATCTCTACATAAAGGTCTTATTACCCTTAGTTCTTATTAACCAGTACAGACAAAGATAGAATAATCAAGGAAAAATACAACAAACAAACAATAGAAATCAACCAAAAACAAAGAAACCAAAGAAACAATGTAACAATATATTCCAATTTGGCAGACATTGGCCTTGCTAGAGTGGGACTTTAGAATGACTAATTTACTAGACAGGATACTTTATAGTAGTCATGGTTGTTGTATTAATACTGTAGATGTGAAAGGTAGACAGTATAGAAGACAGACTATTTGACATAGTCAAGTGACAGACACATTATGAAAAGAATAAACACATTTATGGGGCATAACAAGTAGATGGGTCATGGACATAAACGAAGGCAGGAACTTGGCATTTGTTAGCTGGAAATGTCCAAGCAGAAATACAAACAACACCCAACAAATAAACAAAATAACTCAAAACACCAAATCATAATTGTTATAGAATGAAGAAAAAAATGAGTCTTGCTGCATTCTCAACTAAAAACAGAGGTCAGAAAAGGTCAAGAAAAAATAGATATAATGAATTCAAAAGAATTACAAGTCCAGAAGCCAAGAGTCCACCCAAATAAAGTTATATGTGAATAGCAGAAATGAACCAAACACAGGACAGATAAGCCCCAGTACATAAAGAAAACAGACTCCAAGAATGCATCACACAGAAGAATAAAACTTTTAGGGTAAATGATTTCATAGAGCCTGGCCATGATGGGGTTAATTCTGTGAGAAGCCATAATAACTATTAACCACAAAGTATCAAATTATGGCAAAATGGGAAACAGGTATATTCACTGTGGAGTGGAGAAGTTGAAAGAGTTGATTGTTGATAGGTCAGTAAGTCCTCAAGGCAGGAGTTTGAGCATCAGCATTAGTTAGCTCTGTGCCCTCCTCTCCCTTGTGGAGTTTCAAAGAGATCCCCTTCTTATCTTTGGCTTATCAAGTACATGATGGACCCCTGGACAGTGTGAAGTGTCCAGGTTCTAAATTGCCAAAGCTCATGGAATACTCATCAGGGAAGGCTCCCTTCTAGGCCATAAAACAAATATTTGAAATTTCATAATAATGATACTACTACTACTACTGCTACTACTACTACTACTACTACTACTACTACTACTACTATTATTAATAATAATAATAATAATAATAATAATAATAAAAACACTGTATAAACAAAGTATATTCTGAGACTACAAAACAATTAAAGGAAATGACAAACAGGCAGCTGCATAAAGAAACAAGAAATCCCACCCAAACCTCCGGAATGTTGGATTTAGAAACAAAGATTCTAAATGGAGGAAACAAGTTTCTATGAATTAGAAAACACTGAGATAATTTAAAACAAAATCCAAGTAAACATTTGAAGGAAGTAGAAAAATATTTATAAGGAAACATATTATTATGTATACTAAAAATAATCTCAAGCCTATATCTGCCCCCAACCTTTTGTGTCCAGAGAACAGGAACTGAGGGTCAACCATAGTTGAAGTGGTCACAATTAGAGCACACACCACTGATCCTGTAAACAGAGAAGGCATTGGGACATCTGTGGAACCCAAAATGAGTCTGAGGAAGGATTTATAGCTGGCAAGACTCTAGCTAGGTGAATGAAAAGGAGGAGAAGGGATGGCCACTATCAGACATGCAGGGCATCACGGTCATTGCCACCTCATGGGCATTGAGCTAGTCTATGCCTGCAAGATTTGACAACATGCATGACTTGGACCAGTGATTTGAGAGATTTAAAAAGTAATGCTCACACATTAAGCATATAGAGTCTGTCTCCCTAGTATTCTTGTGTACTCAGCTTACGGCCAAGAGAGGACTTACACAGATAGCTGTTATACCACATGTGTGAACTTGCATGGAAGCATGTGTCCCTTTATGCTTACATGTGTGAACTAGCATGAAAGCATGTGTCCCTTTCCTGCTTATATATGTAAACTGGCATGAATCATGTGTCCCTTTATGCTTACATGTGTGAACTGGCGTGGAAGTATGTGTCCCTTTCCTGCTTATATATGTAAACTGGCATGAAAGCATGTGTCCCTTTATGCTTACATGTGTGAACTGGAAAAGCGTGGAAGCATGTACCTTTTCCTGCTGTAGCATCTCATTCATCATAACTGAACCCAAGAAAGGGATTGCAGGAATCCACTCATCTCTTCATTCAAGGCATCCTTGAATTTTGACTTGTCAGATTTGAAACTCAGTTTGAAGATATATTTTAGAGGAGGTACCTTTTCATTAAGACACTCTGCTATCTATTCCAGGGATGTGAATAAAAGACGTATTATTTGATCATGTACTCAATGAGTGAGGAGCTTAATTCTTAGAGAGGGATATTTACAACCAAGAGCCAGGCTAGGTTTCACATACCTGAACATCCTTTACCTCAGGGCTACCCTAGGGTTCATATGCCTAAACACCATACGCCCTTTACCTTAGGCTTAGCCTAGGGTTCCCATACCTGAAAAAGCCATACCCTTTACTTTAGGTCATAAGTTGCTATTAAAAGTTCACAAAGCAAAGCCACTCTTTTAAAGGTAACAATTTCTAAATACTATTCCATTGCTTTTCTAAACTCTTGGGCAAATATGTGAATCTATTTCCTGGGACATACTTACATTTTCTAGCAAATGTTCTTAACTCATTATTTTGAAACAGGTTCATTGTTATTTTTGGCTACAGATTTAATTAGAACCCATGGAAACACCCAATGTTGTAAGGGCACCAGGAGGGTAGAACAGTTTTAATTTTTATTTTACAACTGAGGATATTGAGAAACAGAGTCATTATATTATATACCTTGCTTATATCATATATACAGTAATTGGTGCAAGAGGGATTTGAACTTGAGACCTTGCAATTTATAAAAGAAAAAGCATTCAATTATTTTGCCTGCATGTCAACTGTAGGGGGAAGGAGATTTCTTCCTTGACTTTTATAACAGAAGTCAACACCAAAGTCACATCAGGAAGTGGATAATAATCTATTCTTTAAAAAAAAAAGAAATATTTTACTCAAAAGATTTCAAAGCACTGCTGTGGGACAAAGCCAGCATCCTAGGGAAGTGATCTAAGGAGGTGTACCCTGCCTTTCTGCTCATAGACCCCGTACAGGGAGCAAGAGTTAGATCTCAACAGCAGTGTGTTATATGCTAAGCCTCAAACATGAGAGTAGTATCTCACCTTTGTGTTAAATCTAGCCATCAGGAGAGGCATGCAGATAACTGAA
Organism: Apodemus agrarius; assembly: GCA_964023405.1. Classification (NCBI taxonomy): domain Eukaryota; kingdom Metazoa; phylum Chordata; class Mammalia; order Rodentia; family Muridae; genus Apodemus; species Apodemus agrarius. Next base: position 12,943,230 of record OZ030023.1, on the reverse strand, counting down.
GTTTTGAATAAATGCAACTGTTACTTTATTTTTCCAGGAACTCATTTACAAAAGACAGATAGGAAAATGCCTGCTGATAAAAATCACTTTCACATTAACTCATGTGTGGACTTGAAGGTAGCCTCAGCAGAGAAACCTTAAGTGGAATACTACTCTAAAATGACATGATTTACAACATATAGAATGGAAAATAGCAGGAAACATATGAAACCATCTGAGAGAATCCTCCTCATTAATAGATTAAGTAACATGGTTCTGGGCTGGGGAAATAGCTCAGAAGGTAAAGTACCTGCCCAGACAGCCTGAGAACAAGAATTTAGATCCTCAGCCACACATGAAAATTGGCCAGGCCTAGTGACACATGCATACAATTCCCAGCTCTGGAGTGATAGTATCAGGGTGTCCTCGGACATTGCTGGCTAGCTAGTCCTTCCTGATCAATGAACTCCAAATTCAGTGAGAGACCCTGCCTCAATAATATATGATGGCGAATGATAAAGGAAGATACCAATGTCTGGAGTACACACACACACACACACACACACACACACACACACAAACATAAATGGACAAACGCATGGTTATAACACCACATACAAACACACTCGCATGCACACACACATATACACAAACATGGACGTCCATATACATTCATGTAAACCTGGTTATAACACAAGACACATGTATATATATATATATATATATATATATATATATATATATACAGACATGCATGTACATTCATGTAAACATGACTATAATACAACACACACACTCACACACATGCACACACTAACTCATACAATATGACACTTGGCCTATTAAGTCTCTGAGCCCATTCTACCTCTCAGTTTCACTGATGTTTAAACAGTAAAGCCCCAGAAGCCATGGTACTAGGAAGAATGTATTTATAATCAAAAGCAATCCTACAAAAAGCAATGTGTTCATTTGATAAAAGCGATTTTCTCTAGCAGCATTCACCTGGAAACAGGCAATACAGCATGAGCAGCCTGCAGTACCTACTGCCCTGTCATCCTTTAGACATGGAGAATTCTCCAGGAAGTTTTCATCCAGTAGATCAGTGCAGGTTGAATCCAGAAATCTCTTATATAAACTGCCACTGTTTGCTCGCTCTGGAGCTCTGGGGAGCCACCTCAGTACTTTCATAGGATGGGATTTTAAATATTAGAGAGTTTTTATTTGCAAGTAAGACTCCAGCAAGCATTTTTTGTGTTTTCTTGTTTGGTTTTTCTGAAACTGCTTAGATGGAATAATTGAGGAGGAAAGAGTGATGTCATAAGGGGCAGATCTGAGGGAGGGGGTTAGAAGTAATAATGCTATGTCTTTTTAAAGGACATGGAAGGCTTTCTTTGTAGAGTTACCAGGGTTGAATAATAATACGTGGAAATAATCTGGCTCTCATTTGGAAATGTCTAAATCAGAAGGTGGGAACCCTTGACATCAAAGTTCTTATTTTTATCCCTTGCTGCCACAACCCTGTCTCTCATAGTCATCCCAGTCTTTGAGCCAATGTAGTAGAAACATGATAGGGAAAAGCCACAGCCTTTTACGGTTTTTATGATTTTCTGAGTATTTTTGTAATCCTGCTACGTTGAAATGTTTCTCAATCTGTGGAAACCAGAGGCAGGAGGTTTGGTATGCTGAAAGTTCACCATACCACCCTGACACAGGGTTATCCCAAACCTCAGTAAATGTCTGGGATGTCTGGATAATGTTACTTACATGTATATTAAGGTCTGCCTCACAGACATAGGTGAGATATCAACTAGGACTTTTCTTTGGGGGTATGTATCGAGATGGTACCCTCAAGATGGCATTGCTTATGACATTTAGAAGGCAAGCATATTAGGCATTAGCAATTGCCACCAGAACAACCCTACCATGGCAAGAACGTGCTTGAGAGCTTCAAAACAGCCTTCTTATTTTTAATACTCTTCTCTAACAGACAAGTAAGTCCTTTGCACATTCCTCAATGTTGGTTGAAGTGGCAGCAAAGGGCCATGGTCCAAAGAATCCTGGGCAGCATTCTAGGATTTCTGCTCCTGGGGTCAATGACTTTCTTCAATAAAGAAGCTAGACATGTATTACTGATACAGACCTGCCTGCTTAGACTGTGCCTGCCAGTCTCTGTAGACCCAGGCTGTAACCATTCACAATCTCTATTGACGATTTTATGCATCAGACTTAATTTTTTCTAGGAATGTCTTTGGAGACTACCACCGTGCATTTCATTCTGAGTGTCTACTATATTGGGCGTGTGGCTGGCCACATTCCGGCACTCAGTTGCTTATTCTCTTATGTGTTTTCAGATACTCAGATTGGGCTCAAGGCTCCCGAGAGGGGTGGTATGGTATCAAAGAGAGGTACGAGCCTTTGCCCAGGACACCTGGGGTTTCTCACAGGCTCCAATTTTGGGGTCTCCCTGCTTCAAATCACCAAAGCCATATGTCTGAGATGCTGGCTCTACCTTCTGTGCAGAGTGTGGTTTGGGGATAAAACTATAAAGCAAATGTTTTTCTGCATGTCGTTGTGTCTCTGTGATTATAACAAGCTATTGTCAGTATTTTGTGGGAAGTATTTACTGTACTTTCAGTGCCTCTAAAACTAAAGACTCCAAAGCCTCTGGGATTGGTGCCTGGTACCCTGCCTAAATTTAATTGACTGCTAATTGTCATTTGGCTAGAATTAGAGACTCAAAGAGAATGGAGATTACCCCGCAAACAATTCGAGTGTATTTCACATCAAATTAGGGCTGATTCTCACAGCTTTTTCTCTTGTGGAGTCTCTTTCCCTGTCTTACAATTTTGCCAGTCTTCCGGGAGTTATCACAAAACAAGACATCAAAGCCTGAAACCATGTGGTTTGATTATTTCTGGAACTATCATTTAGTTATTGATGGAAATTCATAGACTAGAGAAGTGTCCCTTGTCCGGCATTGACACAGATGAAGGGGTCAGCAAAGGGCTGAGAACTTCTTCCTCTTGGTTCTGGAGAGCCCACCTGATCCCACAGCTGAGGCTCCAATTCCTTTCCAAACTTTTCTGCTGGTTCTTGCTGCATGCTGCTCCTTAGAGATGTAGGGGCAAGTTGGCTCCCTTTCAATGAAACATTTAGTTCCCTAAAACTTCTTCAGAAATGAAGAGTTTGTCTGTCTTTAAGCTTATCTCATAATGTGGCATCCTTTGACAACCTGATGTATGTAAGCATTTTATTTGCCACAGAGCAGCTTCTGAGCTTCTAAATGTATCTCCTGTTGGGGGTATTTGTATTTAAGTAGTACTAAACAAAAGGGTTCATAAATAATTAAAGGCATCCATCTCCACAGTTGCTGTGTGCCTTAGATCCTTATCATTCTCCTGAGGGTAGGCGTCACCAGACAGCATGGACAGGAAGCCTTAGGAACTGGAACCACAGACATTCACTTAAGAGCTACGTAACAAAGGCAGTTATTGTAGTTACAAAGTAGTAGCTCAATGGAAATCAAAAGGGTCAGTTGTGATTCTCTGCAGGGAACTGAATTGCTAACCAAGGTAGGCTGCAGGTGCTGAGGTATGGGAAAAGATGTTGTTTTGAAGGTAAAAGGTTGCATTTCCTCCAGGGAAATAAGCATCCCATAGAGCAGTGGTTTTCAATATTCCTAAGGCTGTGACCCTATGAGACATTTCCTCATATTGGGTTGACTCCTAATCATATAAGTATTTACTACTTCATAACTGTAATTTTGCTATTGTTATTCATCATGTTAATACTTGTATTTCTTGATGGTTTTAGGTGACCCCTGTGAAAAGTTCATTCCACCCCAAAAGGGGTATGTGACCCATAGGTTGAGAGCCATTGCCTTAGCGTTTCCTTAGTTATGTTCATTATATCAATACATGATTGAAATGGTACCTAATACTCTGATAGATTGTATATCTTTAAAAGAAATTTTCTATTTAGTGAGCTTTAAATTCTAATGCAGTTATATATGTATGTACACACACACACACACACACTCCATCTGGGTTTAATTTCAGCACTCCAGAGTACAGGCAGGAAGATCAGAAGTTCAAGGCCAACCTCACCTACATAGCAAGGTTTAGGCCACCTGAGACCCTCCCTTAAATCTGGAATGAATTAGAAGGAAATAAGCATTGTTTATCTACCATTAAAGCACAATTTAGCTAGCTACAGAATCCCATGCAATCACATCATTTAATATTAACTTTCATGGTAACACATATTATAGAATTTATACAGATTATGATGTATTTTTACAGTTAATTTTTTTGATAGCTAAGTTGACCACAAATATTTTGCTTCAAAGAGGAAGATTTTGAATATGGTAAATATTACTTTGGTTTAGATGCTATTTTATGCTTTTCTTGGGGAAAGGAAATTGTTTGGCTAGGTCATACACAGGCTTGTGTTTTAATTTTTCTAATTCATAGTAAAATTTGAATGTGCATTGTAATCACTGAAATGCTATTGAAGAGATGTTGATGTAGAACTTTTGCCATTGAAATCTGTAACTAATGATGTTTAAATCCCATTTCTCTAACAATGTACAAGAATAAAATAATGCTTGTGATTATCTGTATTATTCAGCCTAGTGCAAGTACTAAGAAGCTATTTTGTCTGTGTCTTAGTGCCTATTCTCTCTTGTTTTTAAATCCCCCCTGTGTTTGCATTTACAACAATACCACTTTAATAAAGTCTACACTTGTGGAATTTATGTAGGCTGTTTTTAAGTTATCAGTATAACTTATTTAGCGGCTTTAGTAGTCAACAAAAAATTGAAATGTATTTCCTTGAGGAAGTCACATATTCAGACTACTTGAGTAGTCACATATTCAGGCAATCAATGAGCTGTATGCTTATTGCCCTCAGAAAGTGGAATAATTAAAAAATAGTTGAAAGGGGCCACGAAGATGGCTCAGCATATAAGAATGCTTGTTCTTCGAGCATGAGGAACTGAATTTAAATTCCCAGAACTCATGCAAAAAGTTTGGCATTGTGTCTGTTACCAATCCTTTGAGCCTTCTTCACAGTGGGGGTAGAAGGATTTTGGAGCTTTCTATATGACAACTTAGTTTAAGATTTAGTGAGAGATCCTGTCTCCAGGCTGTAAGATAGAGGGTAATAGAATGAGATCAAGTCCTTTCCTCCAGGTACGTATGGGCACAAGTATACACACAAACATACACAAGGGCCACATGTACATGACACAAATGTACACAAACAGTAAAAAGCAAAATTTCTATTTATTAAGAAAGCTATGCTGAATGCCTGTCAGTGGCGCTCAGTACAGCTCCTATATCTTATCAAGAGAAAGAGTCCTCAAACTTTGTTATTAAATATAAAGTGGAACATGCTAAGTCTGTTTACTGTAATCTGTTGCTTGCATGAAGTGTATGTCTGATTGCCCATACCTAAAAATGCAAGTGATAATTAAAATTTTGCACCATTGATGCCTACTCCACAGAGGATACATGGAGTGAGTCACTCTTTGTCCAGGAAAGTCATAGAATTCTGATATGGGCATATCATCCATTTGTATTTTATAAGATACTGACTTTCATGCCATGTGCACATCCTGACTTTTCACAAGTTAAATAATGTAAACATAAAGTAAGAAAGAACTGAAGGAGAATAGGAACCTAGCAAGGAACAAAGGTACTGAATACTTCATGATAGCATTCACTCAAAAGGCAGACTCATATACAACTCCACAGTAAGCCAGTATTTGCATTATAGATCAGATTAAGTTTTTAATTCATCTCTTCAGCGATAGTGAAGTAATTCCTTTGTAACATAGCTCAATATTTAATTTCTTGTCTTATGCAAATTAGTCAATACAAATTCAGTCATTTGGATCCATCTTCTATATGCAGGACCACATTGCCACAGATGAAATAGCTTCATGGTTCACCTTGGTTTATGAGCACATGCCTCTGGAATAATGTCTAAAGTTGAAATTATGGCTTTGCTTTCACCCCCATTCATGAAGAAGATCCTTGTTTGACTAACCAAGCTTTTGATGTATTCAGGTCAAGTAGCACAGAACGGTATAGGGGAGGGCAAAGATGGTTCCTCTTATCATCCACCTGCTGCCTTTATTCCAACATAGCTGCCAGTGTGTGCAGCGCCATCTTAAGAAGCTTCCTGGAGCTCTGGGAAAATGTTCATTCTGAATTATGACAGTAGTGAAAGAGCCCTTAGAGTCTTCCAGAAAGGAGAAGAAATAGCAGATGTTTTTCTGCATTTATCTATGAGGATTCCTGAAAGGAAGCATGCATGATAGCTGGACAGTACTTGCCCTGCTGGCTGGGTTCTACTGAAGGAGATACACACCACCCACCAAACAGAAGAAAGAAGACACACACCTGTTGCCCTGTCATATTGTAGTATCAAGAGGAAAACTAGTGAAATCTGGCCAAGGAATGTAGCTTCTGATCAGAAACTAGAAAGATATACTTCTCTAAAATGTGTATAGTTATATTTTCTGGTGTGTGACAGTCTGAACAAGTGAGCACTGGGTGGTGTGAGATCAGTAAATTACTGTGTAAATTACTGTCAGCCCTAGGGTGTCAGGATAGGGAAGGAAGAGAAGAAAGTAGAGTACCACTTAGGAAGTAAGCCTTATAAGTAGGCAACGGATATAAGAGTAAAGTATCAATGATGAAGACCACATCATTTCTTGCATGAACATTGGTAAGTGATGCAACTATTCAGTCATGGGGAGGGCTGCTTCCAATTTTTCAACATGTCTGGAGGAGGTTGCTAATTGGTCGGTGGAGTTTAGAGGGAGCTAGTGTGGGAAATACCTGTCATTGAGTGCCTTCATACCAGGTAAATGGGATGCTTGGCCACTATGAGACATGTCTGTGAGAGAAGAAGATGAGATGAAACCATGCAGTTAGGTGCAGAAGCAGAAGAGATTCAGAGATGTGCTGCAGACAGACAGGTGGGCTTTGAATAGAAGAGGACATGGTAAGGATATAGAAGGGTTCCACAGAAAACATACATGTCTTATGAGTTTACCTGATGACAATCTCCTGAAGTTCTTTGATACTCAGGACCTTAATACTAGGTAAACACTAGTGGGAGAGATGTCCCAAAGCTTGTCTGAGAAAGAGGAGGGCTTTGTCAATACCATAAAAATTACACATTAATTCTAATTAGTTATGTGTCTGCCTACCTCGTATCTTCTTGAATCCATTCATATGACAAACTATCATGTACACCATGCCTTGTTTTTAACCCAATAAGAGAAAGCTTCCCTGCAATACTATACTGATGATTAAAAAAATTGCAATTTCAATTAAGAGTTCATTCAAGACATGGCTATCTCAAATTTTTCAAGCAAAGGAGACAGCATGCCTCTCGTACCCAGAGGTGACTGATGTTAAGTAAAACGTGGATTGCATCTCAGTGTTAAGACAGCCACAGTAAGAGAGGCGGCTGAAGCAGATGTGGGACCACTTTGCAGTCTCCGCATGACAGGCTGAGGTGAACTGAAGTCTTACAGTGGCATCAGATACATATGAGGGAGGCCTCCCAAAGGAAGTGATGACACTCACAGAGCTGACAAAGTCTCAAAAGATAATGGGTAACAAACGTTACTGTTCTTGGTATTGACTGTGGACGTACATCTCAAGGAAAATGGGCAGCAGAATTCACTCTTCTGCATATAGACTATGGGTGCACATCTCAATTCATTTTCCAATCATATAAAATTTCTCTTGAGATAAATGTTTTTTATATTCTTCAAATAACTCGACCATATGTTTCATCTCTATTTGGAGCAGCCTTAAGCCTAGGCTATTAAAACTTGCCTATAGTTTTGGAAGGGGATAAACAGATGTGTGTTTCCACTACATTTTAGCTGTATATGCATGAGGAGCAGTCTCTCATACTCTCAAGAAAACATTCCTGAAAGAGGCATTTCCTGTACAGCTTATCAGTAGAGTGTATTAACCAACCTACTCTGACAGATGTCCAGTGACTAAGCAGTTTAAATCAGGCAGAACCAAAAACTACCCAACCAAGCTCTCCCAAAAGGGCAGACTTTCCTTCAGCACAAAACCATGACTAGTCTATTTTCAGAAGGCATGGTTCCCTCCATGATTAAAGATAGTTTTGTATCATAATATTAGAATGAAATGTATCATTTCTAAGTGTAATCTCATCAAATCATGAGTCATACATCTTACGTGCTGTTTAAACTTTTAAAGGGACATCACTTTCCTGCCCAAACTTTTAATTTGTATAAAATATAAATTTCTTCTTCAACTTTATTTGGTAAGTAACCAACTACCTTCTGACAGGGTGCTGAATTAGCATTGCTTTCAAAGGGATTTTCTGGAGGACTGTCATAAAATTGATTCCAATTTCCTTTTTTCTCATGCTCACCTGCCTGTATAATTTGGCAATTTTGATGAAATTTTTCATTAAAATAATTTCATCTTAAACTCATGTTTATGAGCCACTCTAAGCAATCTGATATGCTTTGTGAGCTCATGGTCAACTTGGAGTCAAAAGCAGAGATGCATTAAGACATGTATTACTGTCCTGCATTGGGACAGAAGAGGCACTGCCTATGTTGGAGCTGCTATTAACTCCTCAAGCGTACAGGGTACCTCAGTCACCTTGGTCCCTGCATCATCACACTGGAATTCAGAAGTATTAGGTGTAGCATACAAATCACAGCTAAAAATCACAAATCAATCAGATGCTGCCAAAGATACACTTTGTCTCTGAGAGTTAGGAAACGGGTATTTTGCAACCTGAGAAGACACAGCATTCTCCAAGCAAGCACCTGTTCTCTTTCTGCATGCACCACCATCATCTGCTTCCATAAGCATCAGAGGGCCATGTATTTTCCAACTCAGCAGGCAAAATGTTTAAGAATACACGCATATCTTACCTACATTTTGTGTTACAATTAATTTGTTCCTGAACACTCCTTAATAATTAAATTACCAGCTTAAATGATTTCCTCTAATATTAGGGCAGTTGTTCCAAAACAAGGCACAAGCAAAAGCCCATCTCTTGGAATGAGATACAGACTTCAAATACCAAACTCCATCCTCTTCTGTGGCCATGTTCCAAATCCTGCAAGAAGAAGATGGGGGTGCAGAGCAGAGGTTGCGGAGCTGGGCCAAGAACACCCACAGTTGTAAAAAATATCACATCTTGTTATTGTTTCTAGAAGGTCTTGATGATGAGGCTGGTGAGTGGAATCCAGTGGAAGGTAAGGATGAGATGCAGACACCATAAGAGCTTGTTTCCTTGGTTTTAATTTCAGTCAGAAAAAAAACCCCTAAAACTCATGTTCATTCATTCTCATTCTCTCTCTCTCTCTCTCTCTCTCTCTCTCTCTCTCTCTCTCTCTCTCTCTCTCCCCTCTCCCCTCTCCCCTCTCCCCTCTCCCCTCCCCTCTCTCCTCTCTCCTCTCTTCTCTCTGTTTTAATTTCTTCTACCTGTTCACTTTCTCCCTCAAATTGAATTCCACAAATTAAAAAAAAATAAAATATAAAAAAAATATAAATAAGACTTAAGTAGAAATGTGCTTCTATTTTTTATGTGTGAACCAATATTGGAAAATAAAACATAAAAGTCATTCTGTCAGCAAAGCCATGTTGCTATTGTGAACAGGAGCTTTTTCCTGTACTTATGACTGATCATTTCTGTACTCTAGTAACAAGTGTACTGTTGTAAATATTACCAAGTAAACAATTTGGTAAATAAAGATATTAGGAGGGAATAGAATCTAGAATATCCCACTGCAGCTTTTAAAGGTTTTCTTATCAGTCAGTGGAAAGGAGCCATTTAATTTCTCAGCAGGTCTCATTCATTGTGAATCTTGCTTGTTCAAACTGATTCAATCACCTTCTCCCTAGATCACGGTCTATACAAATAGTTTGCATTAGCGTGCTTGGCAAGAGTCTTCTTACCTTTACCTTACCATCTTTTCTGTTTCTTTTATAGTTGCTAAATGAAAATTTAAAAATGTACTTACTATTAATGAAGGATAACTGAACACAGTAGAAATGGGGCATGGCTTTCCTCGGCCTCCATTGAATCTGCAGTTTTGTCTTTACTGCATGGACCGGAGGATTTGCTTTTAACACAGCACATGCAGTTCAGGAAATAATCAAACTGTAAATGACAGATGCTTCATAAGGCCCAGCCAGGATGTTGCCACGTCTAACCTCTAAATTTAATCAAAGTATCATACCAGTAAGTGGATCAGATTGTGAGAAGTGAAAGAGAGAAGTTCAGGGGACAGAAGATAAGAGCCTTCATTCAGGCCTTGAGTTCCAAAGTAGACAAGAGGGAAGCACGAAGAACCCAAACTTATCATTATAAGTCTTCTCTGCCTTGGTCTAGGCGCTTCCACCCTCAGATTCTCATGATATCTGTGTTGACAGTCCATCATTAGGCACTTTCCATACTGTAGAATCTTGGGTAGTCTTATGACTGTGTGGCATCTAAAGTGTCACGGTCTCTCAATGATAGACTTGTGTCATTGGATATGGAATCAATCATGTATGACTAGTTCCTAATGTTTAGTAAAGGGGAGGGGGAAGTAGTCTGTTTTCTGTGGGATGAGGAAGGAATGGTTAATGGATGCAGTGAACATGGAGAAGAGACAGTTTCCTCACTGCTAAGATTTTTATGCTTCTGTCAATCAGCAGTTATCCTTGACTCTCTAAGAAGTCGTCATGAGTCATGAAACTTATTGGATCAAGAAACAAGTCATGAAAGAGGCTATTTAGGAGAAGAAATCATCATGGTGGTAGAAGAGAGCTAATTGGAAGAGAGTAAAAAAAAATGAGAAGTTCTGTGGGGGATAAAAGAGTTGTTGGGGATGCTTACTTTGGCATACATTATATACCTGTATGAAAGAATCACATTAAAACCCATCCTGTGTGTTTCAAGGGAGCCATTAAAAGCAGTCTATATACTGTGAAAGAACAGAGGATGGAGGAAGGCAGCAAGCTACACAGAAACCACCAGCAGCAAGGCTCAGTGGGAGGCTGATCTCACATCCGGACAGTCTCTGCCTTGGACCTTTTAGTGAGGAAGCTTGAAGCATTGTGTGTGCTGCCATCATCCCCTACAGATGAACCTGGCAAAGAATTAAAGAGACATAGATGTGCAAAGACCTGGCATGTTATAGTGACAAGATCTCCAGTTCAGGAGACTGTGTAAAGTGTAAAAGCATAACTGAGATTCAGTGAGAACATGGTTTTTGCAGTAGATGAGAGTAACGACTAGTAATTACGAAATGTATATGGAATGTTCAAGCCAGGGTTCCTTGGACACTCATGTCACAGACAGAACACTGCACTTAGCATTTTAAACTACAGGTCATGAGCTCTGGTGTAAAATACCCAGATGATAACATAGGCTGATATTTATCTTAATTGTGTATAGACACTGAGTCTTTTCCTACAGATGTTGACTCTTCTAACCATTGTCAAATAAATCAAATTTATTTTAAGTAAAAGTCCTTCAGAAATCAGCCCATGAGAGAGAAGCCATTCAGGCAATATTGTCAACAGTGCTAAGTTGGGTATGTTTTCCATGCAAAATCAAAGATCAAGAATTGTACAGAGCCGGGCAATGGTGGCACACACCTTTAATCCCAGCACTTGGGAGGCAGAGGCAGGTGGATTTCTGAATTCCAGGCTAGCCTGGTCTACAAAGTGAGTTCCGGGACAACCAGGGCTACACAGAGAAACCCTGTCTTAAAAAACCAAAAAAAAGAGTTGTACAGAAGTTTGCCAAAGCTCACCAGGGAGGGGGTTGTAAAACAAATCGCTAGGGGAAGATGCCCTGTGCGCTGGGACTCCTGACACTGTGTTCTAAGTCTACTGTCTTGGAAATGTGTGTTCTCAGTGGGGGTTTGTGGGCAATAACATGAAAGGTCATGGATAGAATCTTAACACAATTCAAAAGCAAACTGGCATAGGACAGTTTATCTGTGATGGAATAAAGAGAAGATCCATTGGCAAAGATAACTCCTTAATCTTTTTGTGTACCTGCACATAGTGCACATGGGCACATGAACCTAGAGTCCAAGCTGACATTACAATCTACATCCAAGCATGGGAGGCTGCCCAGTGATAGCATGCTCACTAGCATGTACAAAACCCAGTGTTCAGTTGTCAGCATTGCAAAATGATTTCCTCTTGGCAATGAGTGATAATTAATGGTTACTCTTATTTTATAAGTAGCGTTGAGGATGCCATTTTTAATCCCAACATGAAGCCCAGGACAGGACAAGAATAAGAACAAGACAGGACTGTTAAGTCTAGTGGAATCCACATAGAGCAATTAGAGGAAAAAGGAGGAATGCAAACTACACTGAAATATTTCCTAAAAAATAAAATCAAATGAAAACCTAACACGTAGAAAAAAACTAAAGCTGATTTTTTCCCACACATTCAGAAAAGAACGTTGATGTGCTGAAAAGTTAGTGAAGATAGAGAAGAATGAAGGAGACAGAATCTGTTCCTACCCAGAAAAGGAACAGAAAATATTATTCACAGAAAGACTTTGTAAAGGTATAGGGTCCTGTAAAGGGTTTATGCAAAGAAACCTGGTAAACTATATAAAATGCTTGACTCTCTAGAGAAAAAGACAATACAAACAGGAGAGAAAATGCTAAAGAGGAAAAAGGGTAAAATGTGTCACACTGGTGGTGATGCTGAAAATTGCACTTTTGATGCTATTAAGTAACCTCTTGGCATTAGAGTGACCATGTGCGATCATGGAGATGGGCTGCAGGTGCCAGGTGGTATTAACGTGACACAAGGATATAAACCCTATGACACTGTCTCTGAAAGGAGCAGAGAGGCAGTGAGAGATAAGCAGCTACCCAGATTCACACCTGCGTGGCACACGCACCTGCCCCACGATGCAGACAGTTGAAGCTGCTGGAAGAAGCAACCTCCCCTCCTGATAGTAAGCCGTGTAGGAAGAATTAGCATGCCAACAGACACGTGGCCGCATTCACAGAGCAGTTGGCATCTGTGTGCTGCCTTTTGAAAAAGTCGAACATATTTACCAATACGATAAGAGAGTATAAATGTGTGTTTATCTAATGTTTGATTAGGAGATTATTCTGGGTTCTAGAAAGACACTCTAATACATCCTAGGCAAGTCCAATATTGGTACAGGTTGATACTGAAAACAACACGATATAATTAAAAAAAAACTCGAGGAACAAATTAAAAACTCATAACAGAGAATTATCTTGGAAGACATATGTAATAAGTTTATAAACCCCATAGAAAAATAGGCTAGAAACATATGAAAATAGCCAGACATGATTAAAGCGGTAGTATGAGCACTACTACAACTATTTAGTTGTTTAATATAGTCAATTCAAATTTTTAAAAATATTAAGTAAAAAGGAATAGCAATAAGTTATCATTTCTAGATATCACATAGCAGAGGAGGAATTCGAGTCAGTGGCGAAGATGATAGAGTACCATTTCTAGATATCACATAGCAGAAGGAGGATTATTAGTCAGTGCTGAAAAAGATGGGGTAACTGATAGTATGTTCATTCACTTTCATTAAGTTTTTCATATGATGTATTTTGGTCATTTTTCCTCCCCTAGTTCCTTTCAGATCCTCCCCACTTCCATACCCACTCACCACTGTTCTTTCTTCCTCTCTTAAAAATATAAACTAGAATAAAAGCCAATTTAAAAAAAGCTCAAATATAAATGAGAACAACAACCCAAGCCCTCAAACAACACAACATAGGCCTTACAGGTCTATCTATCTGGAACTGCAGATTCCAAGTCCTGATGTCATACCACACCTTCACAAACAGATATTAACACTTCAGAAGCAAAGGGGAGAACGTCACCTCAGGTCCTGACAAATGGCTGCTGTGCTTTCTCTCAGGAACAGAGCAGCACACAGCAATCCCACCCCGTACTGTTGCTGACTGATAAAATAGGAAATGAGTCAAAATTTAAAATAGTAAAAGCAATACATCAACAATAGGCAAAATACCTGTGTAATTGCAAAGAGGCGATACGCCTAAGGAAGAGAACACTGGAGTTCATTATTCACCCAGTGTAAGAAGCAGGGGGTGGCCTGTGGGGACTGGTCAGTAGATGTGGTCAGTAAGGGTGGTCAGTGTGGGATGGACAGTATGTGTGGTCAGTAGGGGCTGCTAGAGAGGGGCTGGTTAGTGGGGGCTGGTCAGAAGGGGAGGGTCAGTAGCGGTGGTCAATGGGCGCTAGTCAGAATGGGCTGGTCAGTAGGGCTGGTCAGTCCTGGGAGCTAGTCAGAGGGTATTATTAGGGGTGGTCAGTGGGGGCTTGTAAGTCAGTGTTGGGTATTAGGGATGGCAAGGGGATTTTGGCCAGGATGGGACTGGTTAGTGAGGGATAGACAGTGAAACCTGATCAGAGGGGTTCTGGTCATCAGGGATGATCAGTGTGGGCTGGTCTTTAGTGGTAATCAGTGGAGATTAGTCAGTGGGAGATGGTTAGTAGGATGGTCAGTGATGGCTAATCAGTGGGAGCTAGTTAGCAGGGTGGTCAGTGGGGGCTGGAGAGTAGAGCTGATCAGTAGGCTCAAATCCAAGGCATGAATTGATTTCTTTAATGATACTGTGCCTTGAACTCAGATAATACCTAATGTTTTAGCAAATGTTAGTGATGCAATGCAGTCGTCCTGGCAACCTTGAAAATATTTGTCACGTTCCGAAGTTAGAAAAAGACTCATGGACCTTTGGATGGTATTTCTATAAGCTACATTGTCAGGAGCAAGAAACAGGCTTCGTTAAGCCTGGGCTCTTGGCTACCCAGCTACCATGTTTGCACTCTTTTAGTTCCTGGCACTTTCTTACAAAGTGAAGGCAGAGTCAAATGCCAGCATGCATGCCCAGTATCACATTAAAATAGCGAGGGAGACAAACAAGCAGAAGACAATTATCTAACAGCAGCCACATATGAATGCTTCAAAGAGATCTTGGAAAGTCCTGTCATGGATTGAAATGAAGCAACTTTGTTAAATGGCAGGTGAGAGTTGGCGAGAAAAATGTGTTCACAAGGGAGAAGGTGCGAGGTCTGCGCTCCTCCCTTCTGCACTTCCACTGAGTCACAGTGTTGACAGGCCTATGGGAGTGGGGGAGCACTGGCTTCAATGGTAGCGGCTATTTTGGTCCCCCCCCACCCCTTTCCACATACATGTCTCTAAAGGCCGCCTCCTTGCAACTCCCATCCCCAATAATCCGCCATCTGTTTGTTTGCTAAAACAGGAGACAAAGGAGTGGATGGCAACGGGTGCAATCAGCAGATGAAACAAGGTGGTGTCTAAACAAATAATGTAAACGCATTTAATTAAGGCGGTCTTCACGGCTGCTAATTAATTGCTTGACTAAAATAACGAGGGAGCATCAGGAAACAACTCTCCGTGTTTCTTTGAAAACTATTAAAGTGATTTGTGTGCATTGATACAAGCCCTGAAGGAGAGCTGTATCATGCTTCCCATTTTAAGAAATCTGTTTCAGCAGCTTCTAATGAAATATTTGAAGCTGCGCTTAAGACATTTCCTAAAAGATATTTAAAATCGTAAGATGCTGTGGCTTTGAAGGCAAAGTCCCCAAAGAAAAAGATTCTTAATAATGCATTGCTTTAACGCATTAACAAACTTTAAGTTGCAAAAAAAAAATCTTTAATATTTAGTCATTTATTCAAAGATGCATCACATCTTTAGAAGTCCAGCTTGGTGATAGAACCAATGTTAATTTATTCTCTGAGATGCGTCTGCCCCAAAGAGTCTCTGTCTCCTTAATAAGGCTACAATTGTGAGCTTGATGGGATTAGTGCTATTTATCAGAATTGTGTGGTTGTGGAGATATAGAAATTTACTTTGGTATAACTATTAGAGTAAAATGTAATTGGCACACATTTAGATCACAAGGATATTTTCAGAACTTTACAGATTGTTCCTCAGATGGAGTAGGGGTTTGTGCAGAAGGAAGGCTGCTAAGCTTCTCTCTCCTGGTATTCTCTTAAGAGCACGATGGTGAGCCCAGCTATTTTGTGTCTCTATTTGCTTGGAAGCGTCTTAGTTTATGGCTTGCTTTCTTAATATCAAAGCAATAACAGAACAAGACCAACCTGGACCCTTTGCCTTACTTACTCTTGCCTGTGATGGTTCTGGAAGCTAGGAGGGGAGCTGGGGCCGTGGCTCACAAAGTCTTCAAGAACTCAGTACGCTCCCAAATAGAAAACTCATCTCACTGATGCTGAGAACATTACCCTTGGAGGAGCCACAGGATACACAGACCTGGAGGGAAAGTGCCTGTCC
The DNA here is from genome assembly GCA_964023405.1 of Apodemus agrarius. Lineage (NCBI taxonomy): Eukaryota > Metazoa > Chordata > Mammalia > Rodentia > Muridae > Apodemus > Apodemus agrarius. The sequence goes on along the minus strand of OZ030023.1, from coordinate 12,926,877 downwards.
AGTACTGTGACCAATAGCTACACATATTGTGTCACCAAGCTATAATCTCCCTCCACTTATAGACAACTGTTGTCTCTTCTTTCACTACATGGCTTTTGTCACACTTGTGTCATTCCCAAATACAAGTCTTCCTAAATAAAAAAAAAATGCAACCTACACTGTCTGCTTCTGTGTACGATTTCAGCGCTGACCACTTGTTTCTAGAAAACCAACTGATGTACTCTTCCTTGGAGAAGATGATTGCTTTCACTCTTAACATTCATTACTTTTATCATTCTTTAGTCACCTTATAGTTATTTATCTAGAGTTGAGGCCTTTTGAGCCTCCCCTCTCATGTTAGCATGTTAGTATATTGGTCTTATCCTTTTTCAGACTGTAATTAGGGAGACATATTGGTGTGACTTCATGCATGTAGTTTCTGACATTTCTAGGAAGCACAGTGTCACAGAAAACTCCCTGGTCCTCTGGATCTTACAGTCTTTCTACCCACTCTTCTGCAATAATTCCTGAGCCTTATATGCAGGACTTGTGTTGTAGATAGGTCAGTCAGACTAGACTCTCCAGCTCTGCACTGTAATTAGATGTCATAAAAATAATGTAAAAGGAGGGCACAGATTGGAAAGGAATGAGATACCTGAGAGGTTTTGAAAGAAGAAAGGGAAGAAGGAAATGGAGTAATTATATTATAGTCTCAATAAAACATAAGTGAAGAAAGAAAGAAGGGAAAGAAAGAAAGAAAATGGAAAGAAAGAAAGGCAAAGGAAAGAAAGGGAAAGGAGAGAAAGGAAAGGCAAAGTCAAAAAGAGAAGAAAGAAAGAAGGAAGTAAAGGTAGGAAGAAAAGGAAGGAAAGTAAAGGGACAGAGAGGGAAACGGAGGGAGAAAGGGAGAGAGGGAGAGAGGGAGAGAGGGAGAGAGAGAGAGAGGGAGGGAGAGAGAGAGAAAGAAAGAAAAGAAAGAAAAAAAGAAAAGAAAGAAAAGAAAGAAAAGGAAGGAAGAAAGAAAGAAAGAAAGAAAGAAAGAAAGAAAGAAAGAAAGAAAAGAAAGAGAAAAGAAAGGAAGGAAGGAAGGAAGGAAGGAAGGAAGAAAGAAAGAAAGAAAGAAAGAAAGAAAGAAAGAAAAAGAGAAAAGAAAGAAAGAAAAAGAAAGAAAGAAAGAAAGAAAGAAAGAAAGAAAGAAAGAAAGAAAGAAAGAAAAAGAAAGAAAGAAGAGAAAGCCAGGATTAGGGAGAGCTGAGATAGCAACCATAGCTACCTGCACTTAAATAAAGATGTAGGAGTCAGAGGGGAAGAAACTGGAAGTGGTTGCACAGGATTGGTAAGGATATAAGAGTGTGTAAGTATGTATACCATGACCAAGTGCATGGTATACATGTGTGAAATTTCAAAAATATAACAAATGGAAGAAATTAAAGCACAAGGCACCTGAATTGAGGACAGGCCCGGTGTACTAGCTCTGTGAAAAAGCATGTATGTACATGAGATGTTCATGAATACAAATAAATTCCTGAATTAAATGTTAGAGGAAATGTTGATTATATGCAGGTATTATAAAATGACCATCTTGTTCTGCAGAACTAGTTTCTGATTCATGAAATTGCTGTATCTCTCTCTCTCTCTCTCTCTCTCTCTCTCTCTCACTCACACACGCACGCATGCACACGCATGCACACACACACGTGAGTGTGTGGGTACATGTTTTTGAGGGGCCTCAAGGTCTTCCAGTAATTATTTAGCCAAATACAATGCTGATATGTAGGCAGGAAACAATGACAAGATGTACATTCTCCACCGACTTCTGAGGTGTCTGTGCTCCGATTGCCCTGGCTGGTCACTGGGATTCTGATCCTGTTTGTACTTGTGGGCACCAGTAAGTCTTGCTCTGGCTGCTGATGCACTGGGAGTGTTGAGTGTGCTCTGTCTGAAACAGCCAAGGTCTTAGCTAAGGCTGTCTTTTTTTCCCTCCCTTTTACACTTCCTTTTTTCTCCTAATCTTATTTGGAGTTCCCTTCCAACCAGACTTTGAAGGCTGTCATTTTTCTTTCAGTAAAAACAAAAACAACTCACAATGCAGCCCCCTCATTTGGCATCCCGAAATGACAACAACCTGGGTAACCATGTCTAAGTGTACAGAACTTGGCAAACAGTACAATATTAATAAATGGTTGCTGCATCATCTTCAAAATATGTTCAAAATTTGGACAATTTCCCATAGGATATGGCAGCATTCTCTGTACTGATATGGTGGCAAATCTTCCAGGAACTTCCCAGTCCAGAGTGGGTAGTGGCAGAAGCACAGAGTAGGACTCTGGTGATGGATTTAAAGTGTGAGGAACTCAGGAATTTCTAGTTCTCTATCTGTCCTGAAAAGCTGGTAACTTCTAAAAACAATCCTAAAAACCTTCTTGCTCTTTCTGAGGGTAAAAGGCTCCTGGTTTAAGGGACTAACACCTGTAGCCTAACAGGGAAGGATTAAGTAATGTGGCCTTTGTTCTATCTCAGCAGGAACTGCACCACTGCATGTGAGAAGTCTCAAGGAGAAAAAGGGACTCTTAGAAAAGTGACTATAGCATTTATTACTAAGTTGTAAAAAGTTTCCTATGAAAGTTGTCTAAGGGGAGAAGCAGAAAGATCCTCAGTGGGGAAAGGGAAAAACTTTCTACTCTAAGTGGAGAAAGGCAAAAAAAAATTCCTCTCTCTCTTACTCTCACATTGTCCTCAGTACTTATATATCTTTCAGAATACATGATCACATGTTACAAAGTTCATCACAAGTTCACATAAAAAATCAAATCATAAATTGAAATAGAAGTTTACAACAGAGAATGTTTATATGCATATCCATCACCTGTCACAGATCCATAGGTTCACTGAAGGTTGAATATCATAACTAAGTTATTAGTGAGGTTTTATATAGATACACGCAGTCAATATTTTATCTTCTGTTCTAGCACTAGTTCCCTTTATGACCTTTGGTTAATTGTTTTACAACCTCTTGGAATGGACTCTGAGTAGGAGAAAGTCTGGTTATTATCCAAGAGCAATTAACTGGTGACACTTGGGAGACTGGCAGAGTTCTCACTGCAGTTTTGACTATCTATATTTTGGCCTAGTATCAGTCCCACTATAAAAGAGCTGAATAATCACAGATATAAACTTAGGAATTCTTATAGGATCATCATTTGCCTATATAGCATTACTACAAGGCAGTACATCTTTGTGGATCTGCAGAGATCTGCTCCAAAGGGGTGGGCTAAAACCCAGTTATTGTTATATATGTTTAACAATAACAAGAAAAGCATATTAATAGCAGAAATCTCCTAAATTGAATCCCCTTACAGCCATGTACATGAAAGGTGAACCCGTCACAGATTACATAATCTGAAGCAGGCTATCTCAGGAAGATCATCTGCTAGTTATTAGCTTGTCCATTTTGGCTTCTGACACACTGTCCTTCCTAGTCTGAAGCAATCTTTTTATCTTATTTTGTTTGTTCATGATTAAGGTAGTCCTTAACCTAAGGCATTAATGGAACTAGTCACATGCTGTCCCTGGTATCCGGGTGTCTGCTTTCATTTATTGTCTTCAGTAGACAGTGAAGCTTGTTTTAAAGATTTGTTTATTTTACACATATAAGTATTGTGCCTAAGTGTCTCCCTGTGTCATGTGCATGCAGTGTCTCTGGAGTCCAGAAGAGGGTATCAGATCCTCTGGAACTAGAGTTACAGATGGTTGTGAGTCACTGTGTTTGTGCTAAGAACCGAATCCAAGTCCTCTGCAAGAAAAGCTTTTAACTCCTGAGGTATTTACAGCCCCAGTAAAGGGTTTTTCCTGACTCCATTATCTGTGAAATGATGACACCGTCTTTCCATTATCTGTGGAATGCTAACATTATTTTTCTTTCCCACATTCAACAGTTACATTGTGGTTGACAAGTGTTTTTTCTCTATTCATCAAGTATTTCATGATTAGTAAATGGAGTTCCATTTTAAGTGGGGATTTTTTTTCCCAGTCTTCCATTCATTTGTTCTTTTCCATGTCAGAGCATAGATTATAAGTTGCCATGGTAATTAATTTGTTGCTAAAGTTGTTGCACTTTGGTCTCTCTTGAATACCTTTGATTTGGGCACTATAACTTTTGATCTGTCCCATAACCTTTGGAAAATAACCTTACCCACCTAAATTGTCTCTAAGCCTCTCCTGTTCCTGCCCCATGATCAGAATTTTGCTCCAAGTACTCTGGCCCCTTTGATGGAGAAAAAATTCACATACTGACTTTGCTATTTCCTACTTATGTCTTGATGCTCCTGATCCTTTCAGAGGGCTGATTTGCGAACAAAGATATTAATCTTGCACATGCATACCCTCCTCCAACCCTGAGTTTGTATGAAACGTCTGACTTCAACTGACTATCCCCAAGTCCCATTCTTCACCCTCCATCCTTTATCCAATGAGAAGTATGGCTCTTGTTATACAAAATGCATTTATTAATGCTTTTCTAAAAATTGAAAATGCAAACTCATGTAAAGATTTCTAATCCATAAAACTATGAGAACAAATTGTGATTCAAAATACAGGATTTGCATTTTTCATCTTCGGTTTTACTTAGTCTAAATATTTCCAAAGTTTTTATGCTAAGTATTTATGCTCTTCTTGTTCCTCCCCATCTGCTTTAAGCTATCCTCATCTACTCTTGCAATATTGATCATTACTATTTGTGTGTCTAGTTGGCTTACACACATAATATCCTGGTAGGCTCTGTTTCTTTTGGAGTTGATTACAGTGCACATCACGACAAGCATGCACCGTTCTGAAAGGACCACACTGGATCTTGAGACTCTTTAATCTCTTCTAGATTACCCCAGCTTTTCTGGCTGCTTCCCCATCTGCCTTCTGGAGGCACTCATTCTCTTAGTTATCAACGTCACAGTTTGATTTTCACTGAAGAAGGAGTCACACTTATTTCTCTTACCTCCACTTCTCTACATCAGTGTCAGTGTTTCTCTGTCTTTGGATGCATCACACACTCATAGTCAGTGCTACATGCAAGTGCCTTTGTGTCAGCTTCTAGAGGATTTCTTCATCTATTTTAGTAAAGAGTGCCTTTCCTTACAGGTGCTAAAACAATTGTTCATAAATCATAATTTGTTCACTCACACTTTAAAGGCACAATTGAGGATATTTTCAACATTTTATAGTTACAAAGTATAGCTATGTTTTTGTATTTATATTGTTAGGTCTTTATCTTCTGGGAAGTTCCTAGAAGTATTCACTGGGCTAAAGAAAGGGGAATGTGGATTTTAGTTTGCCGCCTTACTTCCGGCATAAAAGGGGGGGCATAAATTCAATTTCCCCTTAAAGATTATATCTTACTAGACATAAAATAATTTCTTCACAGGCTTAGCAAACCCAAGAGTAAGGTTTTCTTTTTTCACCTCAATTTCTTCTATTGGTTGATTTAATAGCATAATGTAAAGGTCATGTTTATGTAACTGTCACTTATGTAATTGTGCTTAGTTATGTATGCAATTGAAAACTAAGCATCCCGTCAGCTTTAAAGGTCTATTTTCTCTCCTAAGTTCATTATGGAAAATGTCAGTTTCTGGTGTCAGGGTAGTAAGGTGTCCATGCATACAGTTGCCAAGCACCTGTCAACCGCTCCAAACCCACTCACTTGCAAAGATAAGCTTTCCCATTTTATTTATTTTGTTTCATGAAATTATATTGATAACTCATTTCAACTAATATTTAATCATCACACGTCATTATTCCATTAAGTGTATTTATAAGAAAAGGGATTTTTTATTTACTTAATATTAAGAGGACAAAGAATAAAAACACATGTGACTCCATTAAAAAAAAATGGGTAAAAGTCCTAAAGGAACTCCTTTCCAGGGAAGGAACTGACAGGAAATACAAATTTCAGAAGGTGAAACATATTGTAGGTCATTAGGGAAATGTGAGCAAAATCCATGACAGACATATTTGTCATGAGAACCAAGATCCAGACCCTGACCACAGCAAGCTCTGACACACCAGCCCTGTCACTTGCTGTGATAGACAGGCAGATCAACACCATTTGGGAAGACTCCATCAACTGCAGACACAAGTAATCTACCCTTGTGATCTCTTAATTATAATTTGCAGTATGGAGCTAAATAAACTGCAAACATACACATGTGTACACACACAAACATATATATGCACACACATATACATATGTACACAGACATGTATACACACAAACACACACACACACACACACACACACACACACACAAATCCTGCACACGTGTATTTGGTAAAAAAATGTGTAATCAATTGGCATGACTTTACCTACATGAATAGTTAAACTGTGGAGGACCAATAAGAACTCATCCATGGAATTACTGAGGAGAGTGGAACATCATCATTTAATTTAAAGAAAGAAGAAGATGTGGGACAAAACATGAATAAACAGAAGTAAAATGAGAGGTTTAACTGCAACTATGTCATTAATGTTGCCAAATGGGATTGGATTGATCAATTCACTTAAAAAGCAGAGAAGGGCTGGGCGGTGGTGGTGCACGCCTGTAATCCCAGCACTTGGGAGGCAGAGGCAGGCGGATTTCTGAGTTCAAGGCCAGCCTGGTCTACAGAGTGAGTTCCAGGACAGCCAGGGCTATACGGAGAAACCCTGTCTTGGAAAAAAAAAAAGCAGAGAAGGGATAATGGTATCCAATCACACCCTCTTAACAGGGGACAAAAATTAAATTGAAATTACAAATCTCCTTTTAAAGAATGAAATAAATTGCAATTTGTAAATAGCAAGATAAGTCTTTACTAATATTTACCAAAATAGAGTGAAAAGTAAAAAATGTTATAGATAGAATGAGATATTTTAAAGCTATAAAATTGACCATCCATCAAAACAGCAGAGCAATCACGAACACATAAAGAATTAACAAACTAAAAGCAAATACACAAAGCAAAAACTAATATACCTGGAAGACAGAGAAAAATAAATTGTTGAAAAAATATTAAGGATTCCAGGTGGTGGTGGTGGAGGTGCATGTCTTTAATTCCAACATTCAGGAGGCAGAAGCAGATGGAGTTCTGTGAGTTCAATGCCAGTCTGGTCTGCAGATCAAGTTTCAGGATGACCAGGACTACACAGTGAAGTCCCATCACATAACAAACACACAAATAAATAAATAAGCAAGTAAAATATTAAAGATTTAAAATCTGACTTTTACTGATAGATAAAACATGAATAGATTTAGAAGATATGGATCAGATAAATATTTGGGCTGGAGAAATTCTTCAGTGTTTAAGAATACTTGTTGCTCTTCCAGAGGACCCACATTTGATTTCTAGCACTATATGACAGCTCACAACTATCTATAAATCTATTCCTAGGGACCCAATGCTCTCTCTTGGACTCCACGGGCACTAGGCACATGTGTAATTCACATACATGCATCCAAGCAAAACACTCATATATTAAATGAAATCTTTTTAAAAATTGTATAATCTAACTCTCCAAAAAGTATCTGGGCAAAGAAATAAAAATTCTTATTTCACTTATAATTAATAGCAGAAATAATTTCCAAAAGACAAATATGTATAGAAATAAAGTAATAATTAATCTTAAGGAAATGAAAAATTCAGGAATAAAATTACTTTTGAAATTAAATGACACAATACTTTACATGAATATGATGATTATGTAACAGTGTGCCTTCATTGTAGATCACTACTGAGGTCCGGTTGGCAGGGAGATGCAAATCCTTATGCATACATTGTATGCATGGTCAAAATAAATGTCCCTTTGATGCCAATGAGAGAAAAGCACAGCTAACACTCTAATTGCATAGAAATTAGACTGTAAATGTATTAAATAGATAATGACAGAAGGAATTGTATTAACAACATTACAAAAATTAAAATATTGTAAAATAATAGCTTAAAAGCCAATGAGATTGATCAGTAAGTAAAGTCACTAGCATCAGAAGCCTGATGACCCACCCCACTTCAGTCCCGGAAATGCACATAATGGAAATAGAAAAAAAAATCAACCTTACAAAGTTAATCTCTGGTCAACTTTTGCATCTACAAAAATCCTGCACAAATGACTACATAAAACATTTTAAAAATTTAAAGTTATAACAATAAAGATGACATGAAGTTGTAAGGGGTTTGTGTTGAGGGACCTCAGGGTGCTTGTGGGGAAGGAGAAGAGTTAGATATGACAAAAATACAGTGTGAACATGCATAAAAATGTCAATAAATGAATAAATGATAAACATATAAAAACTTTACACCAATAAACAAAATAACTTAGAAGTTAAAAAATTCTAATAAAAACATAATATCAAAAGTGACTAAAGAAATTACATGAAATCTCACTCAAGCTATGCACTGTAGTTTTATCAGTAACACTCTATCCTCTCGCTCTGGAAAGCTCTGGCTGGAATAGTTTCTCAAGTGAAAGAATTAAAGCCAACTTTTCACACTTTTTCAAAGATGTAAGAGGAGAAAATAGTGCCCAGGGGATTTGTTAGGGTCCCTATAAACTTTATGCCATACAGTATAGCGTAGAGCTGTAAGCCTGCAGGTTCAGACCTACTATAATGTGGATGTATAATTCTTGTGTCTACATCAGCAAGACCAAATCAGCAACATGAAAAAAATAGATCAGAAACAAAGAAAGCCAGGTGGAATTCATATATCAAGTTGCTCTGTGTGATAAAAATCACTCATATATGATTGCCTGGATATTTAGAGGAATAAATAAATTATTGCAGTGCCTTGTGGACAATGGAAGTGTGGTGATACTAGTTTTTTGTACAGTCCTGTGTGACCTTTGCTTTATAGAAAGTTTGCCCCAGACTAAATGCTCTATGGAAGGACCATCTGTAAGCCCCATTAATAAACGGTTGGGATGGCATGATAGCTCAGTAGATAAAGATACTTGCCACATGAGCCTGGGAACTTGAACTTTTCCCTTGGAACCCACATAAAGATATATATAGAGAAGTGACCAACTCCAAAGCATTGTCTTCTGAATTCTACACCTATAATGCTGTGGCAAGTACTTATAATTATTCATAATAATAATGATAATAAATAAAAACAGAACTATCATTGTCATCATCATTATCATCATCACCACCACCATCACCATCTTAGTGCAGAGAAAAGATTGGGCAAGATACAAAAGCTTTTATAATCAGGTTCTCTTGACTAACTACAAGAATGGTTACCAATTTAATGAAGACCGCCCCCCCACACACACACAATGTACAGTTAGTTAATCCAATGTTGAGAGTCTGGGAGAGTTCATCTTAAGATCTGTAATAAGGCAAGGAATCAACACTTCATGAGATATTTTGGTAGTAGGTTGGATAAGAAAATTGAGTCATCCAGATAAGAGGGGGGTAGGAGTATGGGTGGGGAGATGGGGAAGGAGATGAAGACAGAGGCAGAGAGAGAGACAGAGAGACAGAAAGAGAGACACACACAGTAATATAATTTCATACAGCATTTATGTGTTTATAGCAAATGTTAAGATATTCAGATTAAAAGTTGTTATAATAAAAAATCAAATTAAAGAGTTCTGTTGCTACACCTAGACAAGGGACAAACCTTACTATGCAGTGTCAAGATGTTGTTTTAGCGACTGAAGGATAGAAATATTGATTCAAGGAGGAAACTGAGTCTAAAAATAACTCCTCACATTCACAGTCAATTGATATTTAATAAGATTTTTCAGCTATCCAAAGAAGGAAGCAATGTTCTTTTCAACAAATAGACCTTAAGCAAATAGAGTTCTATGGGCTAAGAAACACTGATTCTAGTGCTGACAAAATGGCGCAGAGGGTAGACATACTCACTCATCACAGAACAGTAACAAGCTGGGGACTGCCCCCATGTTTAAAGGATGGAAAAGACTCTCAAATGTTGTTCCCTGATCCTCCACTCATGGTGCTGTGCATGCATCCCCCCTCATGTCCCCTCTGTTTCTCTCCTTTTCCTACCCCTTTACTCTCCCTCACCCGCAGTGATAATCAAAAGTTCATTAAAAATAAACTTGAATAAGAACCAAAATCAAAAAGCCAGATATTGGATCACAATGATGGGGCACAATGCCTGAAGAGTTAAAAACTATAAAACTCTCATAAAGAGAATGAAAGCATTCAATTTTATGACCATGACTAAAATGTTACTATTGTTCTTATTTTTTGATTTCAGGTAAGACAGCAAAAACAAACCACAAACAAATGTTCATATTAACTAGATTTCGTCAAAACTGAAAATGGTGGCAATCAGAGGAGTCACTGGGAAATAAATAAAAAAAGAAAAGTGACGTCCAAATAGAGACCAACCTTTTCAAATCATGCACACAATAAGACAGTGTGTCTAGACTATTTTTAAAAATATGTAAGTATCAATAATTTTAGTGGCTGGTTTTGTGTGTCAAGTTGACACAGGCTGGAGTTATCACAAAGGCGCTTCAGTTTCAGAAGTGCCTCCATGAGATCCAGCTGTGGGGCATTTTCTCGGGGTTGTTGATCAAGGGTGGGAGGGCCCATTGTGGATAGTGCCATCCTTGGGCAGGTAGTCCTGGACTCTATAAGAAAGCAATCTGAGGAAGTCAGAGGAAGCCAGTTATATCCCTCCATGGTCTCTGTATCAGCTCCTGCTTCTTGACATGCTTGAGTTCCAGTCCTGTCTTCCTTTGGTGATCAACAGTAATGTGGAAAGTATAAGCTGAATAAACCCTTTCCTCCCCAACTTGCTTCTTGGTTGTTATGTTTGTGCAGGAATAGAATCCCCGACTTAAGATACTAATTAAAAAGTTAAAAAAATTAAAATCATTATTCCATAGAAATCCTTAAACATTTCCACAGGGTTCTGGAATGAATACTCCATCTCCTGAGAAACTCCGATTGCCACTCTAAATTTTTTATAGCCACAAAAACTACCCCTGATTAAAAAACAGATTAAAATAAATTTACTTTTATTTTTATTTAAAGTTTTTATACAGTATCTCTATCACAATCTTTTCCCTTCTCTAACACTTCTAATATCCTCCCCACCTCCCTACCCAACCAACATAGTGTTCTCTTTGCCCATAAAATAGCACAATACAACAAAAATTGTAATTATAACAAAAAGTAAGGCAAAACCAAACCAAACCAACCAACCAAACAAACAAACAAAAAACTTCCAAACAAAACAAAAGATCCCTCTCTCTGACAGTCATAAATAAATGTGAAGTCCATTTTGTATTGGTCAACTACTTCTAGCCATGGAGTCTGCCCTGGAGTGTGGTTGATATACCCCGTGATACTCCATTGGAGAAAATTGATTTTTTACTTTTCCAGCAGGTATCAATTTATGATTTCAAAGTCATCTGTACTGAGGATAGTAGAAGCAATGCTTCAATTTTAAGAGAAGGCTAAAAATTCACAGGAAATATATAGGCAATCCTGTAACATGTCATCAAAACAGATTTGAGAGTCCATTGACAAAATTACAGGACTTAATACGCATCTTCTTTTAATAATCACTCTGAGTGAATAGATATTTTCTGATGAGAATGCCTGTCTGTATTTGGAAGCTGTCCAATGCCACTGGTCAATAGAGAAATGTAAATCAAAACTTGTGATGGCTGTTATCAAAATAGAGGCAGCCATGGGTTTGGTAGAAAATATATTAGTAGATGCGTGTTATGTTAGGAGCTAGCGGAGATGCAGAATTACCCCTATCTTAGATTAATGATCAGTTTGGGAATTTCACAAGATGACAAGCACTAGGTTACCCTAGAAACTCAACAACCCTGTTCCTATGTAAAAACAAAAAGTAACAAATATCTATAAAATCTATTCAATGCCCAGCCCTAAATGGGATATTTGTATCCTGGCTCCAGTGCTTGTGACATTGCAGGAATAAAGACTAGAAAAAAGGTAAAAGCTGGAGTGTTGCTATCAAACAATGTTTTCTAAAATTGACATGCTGGGTATGGGGGTTTAATTTGATTCTCATAGAATCAGATATTGATACATATGCACATATGAGTGTGCTGACAGCCACTAATGGCCTCTACTTAAAAGGTGAGTTTTTATGATTATAAGGTGCCCTTTATATCAAAGCAAATGTGTTATGTATCTTTATTATATTTCTTTATTCTAACTTTATAACACCTCTACCAATATCTACCACACATCAATCCATTTATATCTCATCTATCTTTCTGTCTTCTAGTCTCTCATCTGCAACTATATACCTATAATTTATATCTATTTGTCTTTTTGTAAGTACATATGTCTGACTTAGTTCACATTACTATTTCTATCTTGAAACACCATGAACAAAAGCAACCTGAGAGAAAGGTTAATTTGGCTTCTATTACCACTTCACAGTTCATCATCAAGAGAATTCAAAATCAGAACTGAAGGCAGGGGTCTGTAAGCAGGAGCTAATACAAAAGCATAGATGACTGCTGCTTACTTGCTTCCTCTCCATGGCTTGTTCAGCCTGCTTTCTTACATAACACAGGACCACCATCCAGTGATGTCCATACTAGCAATAGGCTGGATCCTCTTCCATCAACTAAGTAATTAAAAGATGACCTAACATTTCTCTTTATTATGCATCTCATCTATCATCCTTCTATATTTGATTTCATCTTTGTTTTTATCTAACTCATTTATCTGTCTAGACTGCCACAGTTATGGCTATTCTATAAGACACAGCTGTGCATTCTTGTACAGGGAAAATGGCAGTGAGAAATTGTGATCCTGAAAATTTTACAACCTTTGTCCTGTACTTTAAAATAGTTCCTGCTATTCCGCACATTCTCTGCTAGAGTTCCCATGCGTTCCACAGGAAGTAAACAGACATTTCTTAGGGATTTTACTCTCTCCATTTTGTTTATTTAGTTGACTTTCATTTGGAATGCTTACACAATCTCTACTCATACTAGTCAAAGCATTTACCATTTGATTTATTCTTCCTATTTATTCTCTTCTTCCTCCATATTCTTAATTTAAAATGATCAACTAAATGTCAAATGAAAGATTTCTTATTTCTGCCTTAACAAAGAAGAATGAAATATCTACATAGGGTATTCTAAGCTGGTATCATCATTGTTATGACTATTAAAAAGGTGTATTCATCCTGCCCTTCTGAAACTCTCTCCCTGTTAAAGTGAACCTGTGACATGCTACACCAATGATGGCAAACACATGAGATAGTGGAGCAGAGCCATAGTTCATTTATACCTTTACTAAGTGAGGTTCAGTAGAAGAAAGTTTAGTGGAGATGACCCTACAGAAAAGTGGCTGCAGGGAATTCACTCACTAGATGCTACCAGTCCTTCAAACACATAAGGACCCCTGTAGTACACACAATCCAGAAGGAGACAAACAAAAAGGTTTCATATTTAATGCTATTGAGATCCCAGAGTGTTGGGAGTGGGAGGAGGAGGAAATGGTGATCTGAGGGGTGAATAGAGGTCACTCCTCCCCAGCATGAGAAGAATGAGATCATCAGATACTTGCACATTGCTGGGCTTATCAGAGCAGTCTTATTGTCCCAGAAAACAAGAGGGTTCATTGGAAATTTATACAGTTTTCTCTTTCAAAAACAAAAGTGGAAGTCACATGGATTGCTTGCACAGATGGCTAGTAATAACAGGACTGAGATACTCTGTGTCTGCCTGGCACTCAAGGCCATATTCACCTAATGAGATAAAACTGACCCTTGCCTCATAAGCTTCCCTGAGAGGCACTGTTCTCCCTTATAGAATTCCCTGAAAAAGGAAGACCAAGAGGTGTTCTGAGACCTGAGTTACATAAATGAGCTTATTGCAAATAGTGAGTCTCATGTGGTCTCCTGAAAGAATGTTCTATGAAGGTGTGCTTTGTAATTGGTCAGGTGTAGAGATGAGGCTAGGAGGTGGCAAGGGACCACCCCTACCATGTAGTTAAAGCTATGTCAACAGATTCTGTTTGTATATTAAGCACAATGTAGATATTAAGCATGAACTTACTAAGTAGATTATAAAAGCATGGAGAACTATTAGTGACCTTTGTGGGCTCTGATGTGGAGAAGGTATTTGCTGTCAATAGTTAGGGGGATGTGCAAAAGTTTAAAAGGACTTTTAAAGTATGCCAATTTTATCTGAAACCACATGCTGATGTTGAATTTCTCTCCTTGATATATATCTCTATCTTTAATCTGTGAGCAATATATCATGTAGCCATGTGTGTATGTGCCAGTTTGTCTTTTATATTTTTATTTATCTATTGAATTTAATCTATTGTCTACCTATTTATCTATCATATGCATTTCAACTATTCATGTATCTAACATCTATCATCTATTAATATACTGATCTCATTGCCTATCTCTATCTATCTATCTATCTATCTATCTATCTATCTATCTATCATGTTTATCACCATCAAACATCTATCTGTTTCTACAAACTATATATCAAATTTATCCATCCATATGTCCATATATCTACCATCTCCCAACATATCTCTTATTTATTGATCCTCTCTTTGTACCCATCTCTGTCATCCACCTACCTATCCATAAATCCATCCATATGTCCATATATCTACTATCTATCTACCCATCTCTGTATAAATCTGCCTATCATCATATCGCTAAGATCTATCTTTTCTTTATAATTTATCATCTATCTATCATCTATATATATTAGTTTACACCTTTCATTGTTAGCTGTTCCTTGGTAGTAACCCATTGTTTTGTCTGGTCCATTCTCATTTGGTTTGTATTCTGTAGGGCACAACAATGCATTATTGTAAAGGAAATGCTAATGCATGTTGTAATAGAGGACGCATGATTCTTAGAGTAAAAGAATATTATAGTATTGAATTTATGACCTCAGGGAGTGTTACACTACAGGTGAGAACCTACTCTAAGTAGAGAGACAGACCAATTTAGACAAATATACAAAGGACAGATACTTATACAGAAAAGAGTACACTTTCTATTGCAAATAATTGTTCAACTAACTATCCATTCACTTCCTCACCAAGTAGTTGCTGAATAACTACAATCTATTGACCACTACAGAGTCAAAGGGTAAAAATGTGACATGGCTACACTTAAAGAAAAACAATCTGGTAATGAGGTAATGCATGACACATACATTGGTACCTGTAGAAGACAATGGATAATGAATTATTCATCTATCCACCAGACAAGTCATTCAAACAAGAAAGTAAATGTCAAATATGATGGATATAAAATGTAAGTGATACTTTTCAGAGGTGCCAGATCATTTTGGAGGGTGGGGTTTGGCCATGCCATGTAGGAGAGGTAAAGTGGATCTCTGAGAATGAGAATGAGCAGACAGAGAGAAGGAAAGCATTAGTACTGACTACAGAAGAAGAGAAAACATGGATTCCTAGCCCATGGTGGGGGCTTGAGCAATTAAGGGGTGTGGTTTGCCTTCAATTTTCTGTTTTATGAAATAATTCTGAATAGCTTTGATCAGAGCTCTTTTGTGTAAAGGATGACAGGGGGAAAACCCTTTATTCCTAGCTTAAGAAAGAAGTGTTCAGAGAAGTGAATGCATTGAAGGGAGAAGATTTGTTTCACGTTATCTTGCTGTGTATACATGGCGATATTTATAGAATACACTAGGCCAACCCCAGGCACAGCAGAGAAGCAACTTTCCATCTTCATCCAATTACTGTGCTAGAACACTTCAAAGTGAGTAAATCTAAAATCCAATATAGGCTGTGGGAGCTGCGAACACAAGAGATGTGTCTATTTAATAAAGAGGATTTCAGAGAATAGGGCCAAGAGGAGAAGTGGCATTTAAAGGCAATTGTTCTGTCCAGAGAATCTATGGGGAAAGTGGCATCTGGGGAAATCACTCGTTCATGCAACATCATCAACTCTCCAGACATCTTTAAGGGTCTCCCATATTGTTCTGTCCTTCCTCTAGGAAGAGACAAGTGACTTGAGTGCTCAAATTTCAAGGTAAATTTGGATATCCTTGCTGTAGCTGGTAAGATTGCAATGGGGTGCGTGAGGTCCCCAAACCACCTCATCTTTTTCTTCATCCTCGGTGAACCACTTCACAGAATGAAAATCTCTGAATGATGACAGTGTGGTTGTCCTTTCAATTTCTTTCAAAAGAAGAATTCGATTATACGCCTAAGGACTATCTTGTACCATCTTCAAGAAGGTGGAGGCAGCATTTCTAAGACCTTAATAATAAGATTACAACTGTCAAAAAATAAATCCAAAAGAAGGGGAGATATTTTTCAGAGCCCAAGTGCATTGGTGTGGATGGTACAGATGGTCTGCTGGAGCTTACTAGGCTTTTCCCAGGCTCCTGTTCAGGTTACTGTGGCTCCTATATGACTTTGATTTTGACCATCAAAGCCCAATCTTTTTTATTGCTGGTTTCTTATACATGTGAAGTTTCCCTGGGTATCATACTAATTTACTTTTCTTTGATGTTTACTTGTTGTTATGAGGTAAGGCCTTTCTTTATAGCACTAGCCAGTATGGAACACACAATGTTTCCCTGGCTTGTAGGAAGTTAATGGAATCTTCCTGCCCATTTCTGACCTCCATGGGTATGGGTCTCACACACACATGCACGTGTACACACACACACACACACACACACACACACACACTTAAATACAATATGTCTTCAAAATTAAGATATCATGGGCTGCACAGAAGCACAGATCAGTTAAAAGCACTGGTTACTCTTTTTGTTAAATATTTATTTATTTACTTTATGTAGATGAGTACATCATTGTTCTCTTCAGACACACCCGAAGAGGGCATCAGATGTCATTACAAATGGTTGTGAGCCACGATGTGATTGCTAGGAATTGAACTCAGGACTTCTGGAAAAGCACTCTGTGCTCTTAACCACTGAGCAATCTCTCCATTCCTAGAACTGGTTACTCTTGCAGAGGGCCCAGGATTGATTACCATCTGTAACTCCAATTCCAGGGGATCTAGCATTTCTTTTGACCTGACCACATGGAGCACTGTATGCATATGCACATAATGCATATACACACAGGTGCTAATAATTCACTCATACAGGTTTTTGTTTTTTGTTTTTGTTTGTTTGTTTGTTTTGTTTTGTTTTTTGTCATGATACTTCACTTTGTCAGGGTAGTCTTTCTGTTTCTCTCATCTTATAGATCTTGTGTTTATATATTATGATTTCAGATTTTCTATTTATGGGGCTTGTGTTTGTGCAAAATATTTGTCACAGGGTCTGTAGATATTTCTGATACTTTTTCTTTGGCGCTCTCTCTGTCTCTCTCTCTCTCTGTCTCTCTGTCTCTCTCTCTCTCTCTCTCTCTCTCTCTGTCTCTCTCGCGCGCGCTCTCTCTTTGTTTGTTTTGCCCTATTCTAGCTTGTTTTTCTTTTATATTTCTTCTTCTCTTTGTCCTTCTTCCTCCCTGTCTTCCTAATAATTACTATTTTTAATAGATGAATGCGTGTAGATGAATGCTTGGTTTCTAATGAGAAAAAGAAAGGGAATGTATTTGATGATGGAAAGTGCAAGACTCAGGGAGGATTTGGAAAGGAAGATAGATCCCATAATCATAATATGTTGTATAAAAGAATATCTATTTTCAATTAAAGAAGACATTTATATAAAAATAAAATAAACAATTTTACAAAAGTAAAATTAATGTTCTGCTTGTGAAGAGAGTGATGTCATGTTTGAGTGGATGTCCGTCCATTCCCCCCCTTCCTTTCTAGTCTTGCTGTAGCTTATTGCGCTTAGCTTTCAAAACTTGGAATCATTTCAGTCCAAGAAAGGAAATGAATATTCCCATAACATTGAAATATGACCCCAAATGTCAACTGAGATGAGAACACAATAAAGAGGTCACAGTTGTCTTAGAAATCATCACAATTGGACCTGAAAGGATATCTATTTCAATGTTGAAGAGCTGCTAATGCTCTTACCAATGACATGGGTTCAGTTTCCAGCACCCACATGGTGCCTCACAACCTGTTACTTCAGTTCCAGGGTACCTACATGCCCTGCACACATATAGTGCTTATGACTCCTGTGAGCACATATGCATATGCATAAATACATAAAATTAATAAGCCAATGTTTTTTTAAAGAACCACTCAACAGCAGAAGAGACCATATAAACATGGCTGTGCTTTAAATATGACACAAATGAGACTTTTTTATTTAAATTTTTATTTTATATATCCTATGTTTACATTCCAAAGGCTTTCCCCTTTCCCAGTTCCCCCCCACCATACGTCCCATAATTCCTCTCCCCCCAACTATTCCCCAATCATCCCCCCCCCACCACGATTTCTCTGTTCTGGGACTACAAAACTGGATCCAATCTTTTCAGGCCCAGGGTCCTCTCCTTTCTTCTTCTTGGGAATCATTTGACTTGCTAATTGTGCCTTGAGTATTTAGGGCTTCTGGGCTCATTAATATCCACTTATCAGTGATTGCATTTCATGTGTATTCTTTTGTGATTGGGTTAACTCGCTTAGGATGATATTTTCCAGATCTAACCATTTAGCTACAAATTGCATGAATTCATTATTTTTAACTGCTGAGTAGTATTCCATTGTATAAATATACCACATTTTCTTTATCTATTCCTCCTTTGAGGGATATTTGGGCTCCCTCCAATTTCTGGCTATTATAAACAAGGCTGCTATAAACATAGTGGAGCATGTGTCTTTATTGTATGCAGGGGAATCCTCTGGGTATATGCCCAGGAGTGGTATGCCAGGGTCCTCTGGAAGTGACATGCCCAATTTTCTGAGGAACCGCCAAACTGATTTCCAGAGCAGTTTTACCATTTTGCAATCCCACCAACAGTGGAGGAGTGTTCCTCTTTCTCCACATCCTCACCAGCACTTGTTGTCTCTTGAGTTTTTAATCTTAGCCATTCTGACTGGTGTGAGGTGGAATCTCAACAAATGGTGCTGGTTCAACTGGAGGTCAACATGCAGAAGAATGTGAATTGACCCACTCTTATCTCCTTGTACTAAGATCAACTCCAAGTGGATCAAGGACCTCCACATAAAACCAGACACACTGAAACTATTAGAAAAGAAACTGGGGAAGACCCTGG
This sequence comes from Apodemus agrarius, assembly GCA_964023405.1. Lineage (NCBI taxonomy): Eukaryota > Metazoa > Chordata > Mammalia > Rodentia > Muridae > Apodemus > Apodemus agrarius. Next base: position 12,907,747 of record OZ030023.1, on the reverse strand, counting down.
AGGACATGGGCACAGGGCGAAAGTTACTGAACAGAACACCAATAGCTTATGCTTTAAGATCAAGAATTGACAAATGGGACCTCATAAAATTACAAAGTTTCTGTAAGGCAAAGGACACTGTCAGAAGGACAAAACGGCAACCAACAAAGTGGGAAAAGATCTTCACCAACCCCACATCCGACAGAGGGCTAATATCCAATATATACAAAGAACTCAAGAAGTTAGACCCCAAAGAACCAAATAACCCTATCAAAAATGGGGTACAGAGCTAAACAAAGAATTTTCACCAGAAGAAATTCGGATGGCCAAGAAATGCCTTAAGAGATGTTCAACATCATTAGTCATCAGGGAAATGCAAATCAAATGAGACATTTTGTTGCATTTTGTCAAATAGCCAACTTTCAACTGATTGCCCAGGTTTTAAAAGAATATTGTATGAATGAGTGTCTTGAAATATCTAGGTTTGAAGATGTGTGGACATATACCTATTGGTTTAAATGATTGTACAGAACCTAACAAAAAGCAATTTAATTGAAAACTGAAACATTACATTATTCAAAGTCCCCAATTTGTAGGAAATAGAGATTTTTAAAGGCAGCTTACTTGTATATTTCTGGTAATTTATTACATGTTTTAAAGAGGTATGAACTCCTGCATGATCAGATTTAAGGATGCTAAGTTAGTTATGTTGCTTAGGAATGCAACTCTCTTTGAAGCAGGCATGATCACAGTATATAAATTATCTTGTCATGGAGGGTAAGATTATATCATAGGAACAGATGAGTATGTTTGAGTTCGTTAAAGTGCCCTACATATTTAGTTAAATTCGTGTTATTACTCAGCAGGGGACCGGACTGTAAGCCATCTGTATTTTCCATTTTTGCTGTTGTTCAAGTCATGTTGAACTTACTGTACTTTTGTTATAACCATTAATGTGCTAGGAGTCCTGATCTGAATGTTTAGGTTTTATACTGAAATTCTGAATTTGTATCCTTATAATAGGAAACATATGTTTTAGAAGGAAATACGCAAAAGGGTGACCTTGGTAATGAAGTAATTTCTTTGAGTTGTAAAGAATTAAAATTTTGATTATTGAAACAGTAGCTGATTATAGAGGCTCAGACATGTTGTTCCAACACTTGGAAATCTGCATTAGGTGTGCAGGGGTCTGCAGGGGGGATGTGGGAGGATTGCCACAAGTTCAGGATAAGCCTGGATATATAGTGAGTTCTATGTATCCCTGGGCTCAGTGTGAGACCCTGACTCACAGGTGAAACTAGTTTAAATTATTAAGCAGTGCTTGTATGTCAGTAACCTTTAATCCTATGGCTGTTGGAACTTACCTTCTTATGGGACAGCATTTCCCATGGTTTCTAATCTCCATTTAAGTGTTTCCATTGCTTAAATTTTCTTAATTTGTTTTGTCTGTTTAGTTGTGATGGTTGTGGTTGTTTGTTTGGTTCTGCTTTTTCCAATCACTCCCTGCTAGAATAAAGCTTAATGGCAAGGCCAACTTCTGATTTTGGAAACCAGGCTCATGCGTCTGCTTGATTCGAACAGCAGATGGCGCTAGACAAATGCCAGTGTTTTGTCTCATGGCCAGGCTCAAGGGAAATGCTTGCCTCTAAATCGATCTAAATTGCTCTGCACTTTTATTCGAATTTAAAATAAAACACATGGTTAATAATTCATTCTGGAGAAATAGTAGCTTTGGGAGGAGAAAATAGGTCATTTGTCAATTCCAAAATATTAGGTGACTGTCATGTATTACAAGGCTTGATCATATTTTCAAAGTGTGAGTCTGAAAGCTAGTGGATTGTCTGATAACTTGGGTATCACATTTGTTCATTTACAATACCTTATGTTTATTTTAATCATGACTTTTAAAACACTACTGTGTGTTGAAAGGAAGGAGAATTGTTCGAAATATGTAGGCAGAATATATATCAACCTACAAGAGGGAAGACAGACAACTGATCTTGCTCTCAATTTCTATTTATAGGGCAGACTTGATAGAGAAAAAGAAATTGAAAATGGAGAGGAAGAGAACAGAGGAAATGGAGGAAAAACAAAAAAGATGAATATAAAGATAAGGAAAATAACCTGAGAAATATGAATTTATTAAAATCCATACTGTGTGTAGACTGGGCAGCTGACTACATATAAGTGTGTGAAAATGCAGCACCACCGGTAGGCAGTCACGGGTAAAGACATTAAAATTCATATGTGGTTCAAATAAACATGCTCCTTGTTAGCCATTCCATCGTGAATAAGGCAATGGGTAACAAATCTCACATCACCTCCACTTCATTCTGTGTTAACAAATACCGGTCCATAATGAGCCATTTTATAATTTGAACAATAAAATTTCAGAAAATAGGCTATGATATAAGACTAGCATCTTTTCTTCAGTGAAATCTGTGGCTGTGTAAACTTTGACAGCTCTCATGTTACATATAGATCTCATGTGTTTATGGCTCATTTGTCTCGAAGTAACAGCAAGACAATGTGGAAAATGGCAATCTCTACCAATGGCTGAGTTTGCAGAATGCTTTGATCAAGGCTTTTGCAATTCTTGACTGAATGGAAGGTTAAGGAAGATTATAGGTACATATGGAGAATAGTTGATGGGCTATTGAAGGATAGAGAAAAGATGGATTATATAGGTGATTGATAGATAGTGGGTAGCTAGGTAATAGATGATGGATCAAGACAATAGATGATGGACAACTGATAAATGTAGAGATGATGAGTTCCTAGTTAGAAAATAGGTAGTTGGTAGGTGGATAATAAGTGGGTGATTGATAATAGATTATAGACAGATAATAGCCTGGCTGATTATAAATTCATGCTTGATATGTAGGCAGGTAGCTAAGTGACAGGGTAGATAAATACATAGATAGATGAGGGGTATGTAAATACAAGCTAGGTAGGTGATGCATAGGTAGATAGCTAGGTGATAAACACAAATTCCTAGATAGGTAGATAGGTAGATAGATAGATAGGTAGATAGAAGACAGATGGCTAATGAACGGCACATGTGGTGGTCCTTCTTGCACAGAGATTTCCTGTCATTTCCTCTGTCTGGATTGTTATTTCTTGCATCACCTTCTGTTCTTTCTTTGTAATGATCATTTCTAAAAGGCTGTTGTATCTATGAGGTTTCCTAAAGCAACCACTGGGAACACAGAGCCTGCTCTTCACTTTCCCTAAAGCAGGTAGCTTGTAGTGCTCTAGGCATGTGCATCCTGACCACAGGATGTCACACCAGGGCTGATGAGTCCTCTGTGTGCTGTCAATGATTGCTGGTTGAGTAGGTGGGTGGGATGGTGTGTGATCAGGCAAGGCCTTTGCTGATTAACTTACTGAGAGTCCTTGCCTATGTAGATAACATACATTATACCCTACATACAGATTTATAGCACACATACATGTACACCTCCGCACACATGCACACTCCACACATGCACAGCCTATACTTGCATACACAGCACACATATGCATAGATCACTCTTAGTCACATAGACTACAACCATGAACAGTATACATATAGTTGCTACAAGGACACAGTATACACAAATACCACATGCTTACACAGGGCATATATATCCTTCACATACCCACATACACACAAATGGCAAACATGTAAGCACACGATCCCACATGCATAAGCATATATTACATGTGCTCCACACATGTGTTTATATGTTCACCAGGTACACATACAGCCATGCAGGAATCACACACAGAAACACTGTAGATATAAATAATATTTTAGGAAATAATTTTAAGTTGTGACTGAAATAAAGATTTTCTGGATATAAAAAAATAAATAAATAAAAGCTTTCAATCTGAGTGATTTTTCAAGCATATACAAAATACTCAAGACCCAGCATAATTACTGACTGTTGGTATCCTGGCTGTGCCCAATCATTTTAGGCAAATCCCAGATAGCAAGAGTGAATAAGTCTAGTTCTTATGTGTTCACTGCCCTAATAATGGTAAAATGGAAAACAAATTACTGCATAGTCCCCAATTAGTATATTATACATCTAATCTATACACATTTTTATTAATTGAACATTCCTCAATAAAGCTAGAAAGAAGTACAGCATACCACTTAAAACTCAAATATTAACATTTACTAATTGTCTGTAAAACATTCAATATCCTTAATTGTTCAAATTTTAACTTGTTTCATCACAAGTGAGAGTTTGTAGAAGGGGACCATAAGTTACAAATACTGTGAGCCTCGGTTATGATATTAATACAGACTCATCGACCATCAATCGATCCATCAATCCTGTTATATGTCAACCCATTTGTTCCTAATTCTTTGTTTCTTTGTTTTCATTGTTTATAAAGGAAAGAGGATAAGATACACCATGGCAACAAACTTGATTTGTTGTTTAGTGAGAATGCTCTCACTGAAGAGTTTATAAAGAAGGGGGGGGGACTTCAACACTGTCTTAATTCTGTCTGATTCTGTTTGGCCTTGAAGGAGAACACAGTAACATCATTCATCATCTTGTTTTGCTGGCGGGATTGGATAAAGATGGTCAAATTAGAGAATGGCCTGGCATACCTGGGCAGATTGCAAATGTTGATTATTCATACTGTTCTTTTGACAAGAGACACTTGGCAAGAATATTTCTGTACCAATTGCTGTTTTTGAGAATCTGACTGACTTGGGTCTAGATGGCAGAGCCCAGCCTGCAGTCAGCACAGGAGGGAAAGGGACTGTTGGGAGAGCATTGTCTTCAGTGAGGAAGGACCAGGAAGAAACCATCAACCTTCTATCTCTCCCAGGGTGACTTTTACAAGAGGAGAAAATAAGGAGGCAGAAAGCAGCATGGGCCATTAATATTCTGTTTCTCCTGATCTTTGAAGTAAAAGTAGATCATTGTTACAGTACTCACATTTGTTTATAGTGTTAAAGACTCCCTGTGTATCTGTGCAGAACATCTGGCTTTCCAGCTACTCCATGGGGACACTGGGCTTTTGTCAGCAAAGAAATGATAACACCAGAGTCACAGGGCCCCACTGTACAGAGGTGCTTGGCGAGAATTCTTCTTTAGGGACTTGTGGGCCTTCTTTCAACCAGGTTATATTCACACACATTTTCCTGTTGTGTGTGAAGTCTTATCTGGCCCTACCTGTTGAGCTCTAGAAATGCTGTTTACAACTTAGTTTGGCTGGGAACATTTATAAGTCTATGAAGAATAGGTAAGAGTGACGAGGTATACACCTCTTTCTTATCTTAGCACTTCTGAAGCCAAAGAGGTATAAACAGCCTGATCAGACGTTCAAAGCCATGTTTAACAATATAGTAAGTTTGAGGTTAGCCTCAAACTACATGAGACCCTATTATCAATCAGTCAATCCTTCCATCAACCAATCAATCAATCAATCAATCAATCAGTCAGTCATAATTACATGAATCTATAGAGGACTTTCATCTGTACATTGGAATGGAATTTTAAGTTTCATGACATGATTAATGGAAAATTATAGTCTCACTAGCCTCGTGTTCAGTTCTGGACTGTGGGTCTTTTCTAAGACACAGTTTTATGGAATTTTTATCCACGAGACCTGCCTCCAAGCACCAGCTGTTGTCTCTCCTTACAGCTCTAACCATAGCATTTGTCACCAGCATCTTTAACTATCCTGGTTCCGTGCAGTGCTTATAGCATCTGGTATTTAGGCTGACCCTGATATATTCAATGTCTCTTGGAATCTTTCTAGCACGGTAGCTTCATATAAGACTTCACAGTCATCGATAGTCTGTGGTATCTCCCTCCTTCTACAGCCCAGAGGAGCCAGGTAAGGCAATGAAGAGCTAGGGGACAAATGAAGACATAAGGGATTTGCCAGCCATGGCTACTCTCCTCCTTCTCCTTGGAGGGATGTGCTATGTAAGCATGGGGCTCTGCACAGCCTGTGTGGTGCAGTGTTAATAGATGCTCATGAGAAAGCAGGAAGAGGTACCCAACTCACTCCACCTTTGCTGACTTTTCCATGCTTTATTTACCTCTCCCTTCCCTGGGTTCACTGGTCTTGAACCCTAATAGACCTCTAGCATTGAACACTCATCTTCTGCTCTCTTCTTTGGAGAGACAACAGCCCAGCAGGTAGATGCATGGGTGAGTGCATGGGTACCTTTTGATGAACAGGGCACCTGGCTAAGGGGCTCTGATTGAGCACTGGCTCCATCAGTGTGGGAGTTTGAATGTGTCCCAGTATTCCTCCTTCAGAAAACAGTGGCAAGTATCCTGTGAGGAGCTGCCGGGCTAAGTGTTAAATGGGAAAGGCCAGCACACAAGGATGTAACAAATTATTGTGGCCTTTTGGAATTTCTAAGTATAGTGCTAGCTGTTTCTATTAAAAAGAAAAATATTCGGTGAATACAGTTAATCACAGTCAAAAATATACCTATATATTTTCACTTGTATGTCTGATCTGGCCTGCACCATTTGAAAAGTAAAAATGAAGAGAAAAAAAATGCTGCCCTACTTTCCAAAAATAGCCATGTAATCATCAAAGGACAGCAAGAGAGAGAAACACAGACAGACAGGAAGACAGAGAGAGAGAGAGAGAGAGAGAGAGAGAGAGAGAGAGAGAGAGAGAGAGAAGAAGAAGAAGAAGAAGAAGAAGAAGAAGAAGAAGAAGAAGAAGAGAAGAAAAAAGAAGAAGAAGAAGAAGAAGAAGAAGAAGAAGAGGAGGAGGAGGAGGAGGAGGAGGAGGAGGAGGAGGAGGAGGAGGAGGAGGAAGAGGAAGAAGAGGGGGAGGAGGAGAAGGAAGGGGGAGAAGGACGAGGAGGAGGAGAAGAAGGAGAAGAAGGAGAAGGAGGAGAGGGAAGAGAAGAAGGAGAAGGAGAAGGAGGAAAAGAAGGAGAAGAGAAGAAGTTGTTGTTAAGAAACTATTCAGGTTCCTCAGGTAAAGCTCTATGCCTGCCAGCCCCTCTGCCATAGGCAGCTGGTTCCACTGTGGAGGTCTCCGACTGAGTGCCACGCTGGCAGTGTGTGTTCATCCCCAGGTAAGCATTTTCCCTAGTTTTGAAAGAAAGTAAATCATGTCATACTTGATCATCCTTTCCTCAACTTTGTTTAATCAAACCCACATGTTTTTAAGTAATACCACTAAACAGGATCATGCCAACCACAGTAATAATACAATACTGAATCAACAGTAATAATACAACACTGTATCAACAGTAATAATACAACACTGTATCAATAGTAATGATATAGTACAGTGTCAACTGTAAGACTACAATACTGTATCAATAGTAATAATACTACATCAACAGTAATAATATAATACCGTATCAACACTAATAAAACAATACTGTATCAATTGTAATAATGCAATGCTATATTAGCAGTAGTAATATAATATTGTATTAACAATGTTAATGAAGAGAAATGTTAATACAATATTATATTAACAGTGATATCCAATACTGAATTAATAGTAATAATATAATACTGTATTAACAGTAATAATATAATACTCTATTAACAGTAATCAATAACTAAACCAGCATCATAAAAGAGAACTTGGAACTTGTTTTCACTTACTGTCAGTTTATCTGTGTGTGTGTGTGTGTGTGTGTGTGTGTGAATGTGTGTGTGTCTGTGTGTGTGTGTTTGCCCATACGTGTACACAGCATGCCTAACTTTTGGGTGTTGGTTCTCTTCTTCCTCCCTGGGATCAGGGCATGGAAGTCAAACCATCCAGTTTCTAAGAAAACAATTTTAACCCCTGAGCCTGCCCCCTGACTCAGAGCCAGCACTTTCATGATCAGTATTTAGATGTGAATTTATTTAATTCTCTCACCAACCATGGTTTCCCACTTGCAGTCAAGAAAACCATAGTAGTTTTTGGAGGATCTTGGTGTGGTTTGTTATTCTCTTCCTGGGTCTAGAAGGCAAAACAAAATAGGCAGCAGAGTATAGTGACATACTTACTCACATAGTGGCATTGGGTTGAATTTAGTAATGTGCAGAATACCTGTAGAGTATCCCAGGTGGACATGAAGGTGGGTAGGAGAGCCTTCTCTAAAGAGTTTTACCAACTCTTTTCAACAATTGATTTAATATGTAGAAGTGTAATGACACAATACACTGAGCACGTGCTGTCCCTTAGAGCCTCCCAAGCATATCAGAATGCCTGTGTTTGTTGCTGTGATCAGTGACATGCATGCCTGAAAGACAGGGTGCATTTGTAGGGCACTTTCTTTCGGTACCATGAGGAATAGGACAAATACTGAGTGCCAAATAGGCCAGTGTTGCCCAGCACACAATGGTCCTCAGTGCCATCACCCCCCTCTCCAGGCTTGAAGACTGAGAATTCATATACATGCCGAGTTAGCTTTGATTGCCAGTCTTACACAATCCAGAGTCACCTGGAAAGAGATTGTCTTCTCTTTGCGTAGACAATGGATTGTCCACACTGGGCTAGTCTATGACCCTGTCTATGGAGTGTCCTAATTTAGTTGATGTAGGAGGACCCAGTCAACCGTGTCCATACCATTCCCTAGACAAGAGGTCCTTAACTATGGAGAGATGAAGCTGAGAACAAGCAAGCAAGCACTCTGCTTCCTGCTCTGCCCTTGGCTGCCGTGTTTCTAGCTATTTCAAGCTGCCGCCCTGCCTTCCTTGTCATGGTGAAAAACTGGACGAGCATGCCAAATAGACACTTTCTCCCCTAAGTTGCTTTTCTGCAAAGATATTTCATCGCTGCAACTAAAAGGAAATCAGAACACATACACATCAGGTGTGTCTATGGCGGGACATGTATCTACCCCCTCATATCGTCAGATATGCAGATTTGAGAATGCCATAAAAATTAAAAACAAGATGATATTTAAGAAAAAATTAACCATCTCTGGTAAAAGCCTGGTTATGGCTGTCTTGGACCCTAACTGGCAATTTGGTTTGTAAAATGAGAAAAGTTTGAAATATTTAAGTTTGACTTAGACAGAAAACATTGGACTCAGACTACTCCCTATAAATAGCCACACCTTACTGGCATGTCCTCATTTACATAGGATATATTTAGGTTCCTCATTTCAGTAAAGCCTTTAAAATAATTAAGTGTTAGTCAACTATGTAGAGGAAAGACGTTAATCAAACGCTTTCCGATGACAAGATGTCAACAGTGGGGGCCATTCATTTTCTGAAAGCAAATTGATGAGGAGGGAGTGGCCTCCAATTTGCATAATGTTTAAGAGCCTGAGGCTTGCCAGTTCTCAGCCTGGCCCACCACAGAAAGGCATGCCACCCATTTCAGATGGTCAATGCATGGATAAATAAAGAAAGCAAATGATGGGTGTCTAGTTAGTATCCCATGGGCCATTAAAAAAAAAGAGCCCATGATAAACCTTCATTCTGGATGGTTTATTTTGAGCAAAACCCAAAAGTTTAACAACTGAAGCTTTTAGGGAACTGAAGATTAGCAGTGAGCCATCCCAGAAGTTTCCTTACATCAATTCATGGTGCATAATATAAAATGAACCCATCATTCAGATGCTCTGTCCCAAAGGTGAGGTTATAAGTCATAGGAACAGGAAACCATGAAGCATTGACACTATTATAACAACCGCTCTGATTTTCATCCCTCACCTTCGGCTCACAGTGAGTTATGGTGAATTTGGAAGCGTCACAGAGGGTACACTGAAATCAGCAAACTAGGCCAGTCCTTGGCTGGAAAGAAAGGTTTATTTGGGGAAGTTCAAAACTGACATGGCTTTCTGGGTGTACAGAAAAAAAAATAGTGAAAGTTAGGTAAAGCCTTAACAGTTTTAAAAGGAAATGTTGAGAGGGAGAAATTTAAGCTGGAAGAGCCTGTAGTTAGGGGTAGAACAGCAGGGGGAAGGCTTGTGGGTCAGAAAAACACAGGAGCTAGGGAGCTAGTGTGGGGAATTTGATATGTGTTATGAGTATTTGCTAATAGGGAACTAGATGCTCCATTTGCCATAAGTCATCAGCTATAAGAGGAGACGGGGGAAGGGAAGCTGGTGTCTGTTCAAAGCTCCTATTCATTTACAAGTCTGAAAAATTGATACTACTCTCTTGTGTGGAATAAAAGTGTCTAACTTGAAGTACATGATAAAATGTATATTATATAAAAGAAAAAAAGCACAACAGATGGATATCCTTTATCAATATTACCTCAGATAAACAACTAGAAAAATATTTGCGGGAAGTTGTTCTTTAGAGATAGTGGTTCATAGTTTCAATCCATCACTTGGGGAATAAATCCCTAGAGATGCTAATGGATTCTGATGTGTATATGTGTGTAGGTATGTATATATGTATATATATATATATGTATGGGTATATATGTGTTTCTGTGTGTGTAGTATATGTGTTTATATGTGTATTTATATGGGCATATATGTGTTTGTGTGTGCGAGATGATGTATAGTATTTATAATTGGATAAAAAATCAAAAAATGAACAGTTTTCATATGAAGATTGTTGTTTGGAGATTTTTCTAGAGAGTTTTCTGTCAAATTAGAACAGTAGCCACAGGCCTGACCCTCTGATATCATAGACTTTGTTGTTTAGTAGGACATAATTGAAGTCACTTTGAATTAGTGGTATGGTTGGAATAATGTTCAAACAGGCACAGATCCATTATGGTGTCAAGAGCTGAGCCACTCCATACACCACAATCCCAGCCTCTACATATAGCTCCTGCTGTCAGGTTAGTCTCAAGGATTCCTACGTACACACACTGACAGAAATGAGCTTTTACAAAGCCTTTCATAGTAGCTGCCCAGAAAGATTAAAGCTTTTCATTACTTTCTGAGTCATTGACATTCGCTAAAATTAAGTGGAGGCCATGAGCCCCGTCTGCAGAGGTGAAGAGGGGTCCTCCAGGTAAAGTCTTCCTAGAAAAGGTAACATGGCGGTCTGCCTTCTCTGGGGTTGGGTTGTCTTCTAGCATGTTGAAAAGGCATGCATACATTTTGCAGGAGAGTAGCATTGGTGCCTGAAAGCAGCTGTCATAGACAGTGAGGTCTGCAAGACACTGTGCACATAGATTAGAACCTGTAAGAGGATAGGCAGCTGCTGTTAGTAAGTGGGGTGAGAGCCGGGCAGTGGTGGCACATGCCTTTAATCCCAGCACTTGGGAGGCAGAGGCAGGTGGATTTCTGAGTTCGAGGCCAGCCTGGTCTGCAGAGTGAGTTCCAGGACAGCCAAGGCTGTACAGAAAAACCCTGTCTCAAAAAAGAGAGAGAGAGAGAGAGAGAGAGAGAGAGAGAGAGAGAGAGAGAAGAGAAGAGAAGAGAAGAGAAGAGAAGAGAAGAGAAGAGAAGAGAAGAGAAGAGAAGAGAAGAGAAGAGAAGAGAAGAGAAGAGAAGAGAAGAAAGAAAGTGGGGTGAGGACAACTTTACTTCCAAAGGATCCACTTTTCTGTAAGGTCAGAGCATCTTTTGTAAAATGGAAACTACAACAGGCTGAAGCCTCGTAAGATACCTCAAAGTCATCAGTTATGAATATCAAGAAAGTGAAGTGATTGATTTCAGTTTTCTATTTCAATCAAGTAAATGAAATTTTTCTCTTCATTCAATCTAGGGTCACAATTATTACTTTTATAAGAATCGCTGAGCTGTCTTTTCAAAATGAAGCGCCCCTTACGATGTTTGAAGATCATTTTGCTATATGTTATTAAGATAAAAGAGAAAGCTCATTACTAAAATGAAAGGAGAAATGGAGGAGTATTGTTAACTTTGAAGCTATGACAGCAACTTTACTCATGTAAAACATTGTGTTTGTAGAAGCCAAATAAAAATCAAATCACGTTCAAAAACTTCTTTGCCAGTGCCAGACCATAAAAGTAGATGATTAAGGTAAAATTTATAGATGACATAGTAATATATATATGTATATGTATATATATATACATATACATATATATATTACTCTGTGTGTGTGTGTGTGTGTGTATGTGTATAATGGAAAGATAAATGCATTTTAAAATATCATTTCGAGCCGGGCGTGGTGGCGCATGCCTGTAATCCCAGCACTTGGGAGGCAGAGGCAGGTGGATTTCTGAGTTTGAGGCCAGCCTGGTCTACAGAGTGAGTTCCAGGACAGCCAGGACCACACAGAGAAACCCTGTCACCCTGTCTCCAAAAAACCAAATATATATATATATATATATATATATATATATATATATATATATATCTCCCCTGAAAAATAATCAATTTAGTAACTGTTCCATATAATGTTATAATTGGAAGACTATGCTCAATAGACATACCACCATTTCACATATATCTTGGAAATAGGGTGGATTAATGGATGAAGAAATAACAGTGCTACTAATCTAATGCGAGAGATTACCAAATATAGATATGTGTTGGGTCAAGTGTAAGTCACATTTGAATAATGCATTCATACCTATTTTAGACTCTTTTGTGGAAGGAGAGTCACATCTCACTCACTCTGGTTTTATTTTAATTTGTAACATTTTAGAAAGGCAGTTTAAATCAAAGAGGAATTTTCGTGCACAAATTTTTCTCGAGTAATCTGCAGATTCATTTTGACTTTCATATAAAGAATAAAAAATACAAAGTAGTTGATATCCATCAGACATCAAAGTCTGTGTGGATGTCTATGCTCTGTGCTGCGGACTGAAGCCACATTCATGTCTGAGGGATACGTTGCTGCTGGCGGCCATATTGTCGCAGGTGGCCTGTGCTACTTCCTGGGGCTATAGTGATGTCCAGGCCCATGCTGCTGTTGAGGGCCATGTCTATGTCTATGGTCGTCCTACAGCCTGGGTCTGCGTTGATGTCTGTGGTCCATTCTACTACAGAGAGCCATGCAGATTGGTGCCCGTTGGCCATGCTGCTGCCACGGTCACACTGATTTAATTGGCCTTTGCTATTGCCCGAGGTCATGTAGGTATCTGTAATGCAGGCTGCCTCTGAGGGCCTTGGTTGTATCCATGGTCCTACTACAGCTGGGAGCTGTGTTTATAGACTGAGATGTAGCCAGAAACTATCCAGTGTCCAGTGATCCCTGCTACCACAACCTGCAAGGAGCAAGGAAGCTGCTTTTGGCTGTGATAACAATGACTACAGATGCAGTTGTGGAGAGCTGCTCTTGAACAGCATCCCCGTAGAAAGTAAGAGTTCTCTTCGGTGGCTGTGTAGGCTGGTTTTTGGTGGTTGGGGTAGTGGTTGTCTTAGAAACCTCCCATATCCCTTCCTCTCAACTGCATCGGGCAGGGATATGGGAGGGGAAGGACTCAGCTCTATTTAAGGGGCAGACCAATAAGCATTTGGCCATGCTCCAGCGAGTATATAGATAACAGATATGAGGCATGTTGCTTTCTTTTTCATTTTTACATTTCCCCCCCCCTCTGGGGGCAGAAGTATCACAAGAGTAGGGGAGGCAGACACACAAACACTGGGAAGTGAGTGTGATCGGAATACATGATGGGAAACTCCCAGAGAATCAATATTAATGTAATTTTTTTTTTAAAAAAAAAGCCAAAGTATTTCTCAAAAACATAGACTATATTGACTCTACCAATTAAACATCCATTTTTAATGGAAAGATGTTAAAGCTTTTTGTATTCATTAATTTGTTTTGATAAATGCATATAGTTATACCGAATTCTGAGCTCTGTAGTCTCCTTTTGATGGGACTGGAGTGATGCTCCAGTAAGAACATGAGGACGCTGCACACAGCTTCCCGTAAAGGAAATTCAAGAGTGAGTACCAGGTAAAAATAGCAAGTCACCATTTTCACACAAATATTCAGCACAGAACTGTTACTTAAATATATACAGACAGTTAAAGAGCTCTTGTTCTAGACTCTGGATGGCTCTTTTGGTTGTCACAAACTAGGGAGAAACTTTTCCTCAGTTCAGTTATGTATTCCTATGAAGGCTGAACCTGGACCCCGGTGACGTCAGCCTAGCAACGAGCCAATCACTGGCACTGGTTGAACAGTGCATAACAGCTCCCGTTCTGAGTTTGTTCTTAATACATTTTCATTTCTCAGACATTCTTTTAACAAACTATAACATCACTTCCCCTCCCCCACATATTTGGATATTAACAAGCACTAAGGCAATATGTATTATGTACCAACAACATAAACCCAGCGTCTGTTTTTTTTCCATCACTTTTCAAGTCGGCAGACCTCACTGGCGCTATCTCATGGATCCCCCTGGGCCTGTCCATGAGAGGCCTGGGGAGCTCTCCCCTCCACACTCTGACTTGATTTTGATGCTGGCCCTGTTCTAAGTTCCAATTCAGACTTTGTAGCCCCACTGTGACCCTCAACTCTTCTCCTTGGTCCCCATGTTCCTGCCTGAGTCCCTGGAAGGAGACCGGGAGACTAAAATCTACTCCCCATCTCCACTATAACGGGTGTGTTGTTAATGTGTCTCCAGGCTCCTTCTGAGATGTCAGCTACACGTTTCTACTTTACTGTCCATGTTCTCTATAAGGAGTCCTCCCTCATGTTCTTACTCCTGTCTTTTAGTGGCCATCCTGGGTGTTAATTAAAAACAAAAACCATAAAAGATCTCTTCCCAAAACCAAACAAAACAACAGCAAAACAAATGAATGAACAAAAACTCACAGACTTTATTATTTGTAAATTTTCATATGAAAGTTTACCTCCAATCTTTTATCTTTATTACTGGTCCTAATATTAGAATAAATCTTTTTCTCTTCTCTTCTCTTCTCTTCTCTTCTCTTCTCTTCTCTCTTCTCTCTTCTCTCTTCTCTCTTCTCTCTTCTCTCTTCTCTCTTCTCTCTTCTCTCTTCTCTCTTCTCTCTTCTCTCTTCTCTCTTCTCTCTTCTCTTCTCTTCTCTTCTCTTCTCTTCTCTTCTCTTCTCTTCTCTTCTCTTCTCTTCTCTTCTCCCCTCTCCTCTCCTCTTCCCTCCCCTCCCCTATCCTCTCCTCTCCTCTCTTCTCCCCTCCTCTCCCCTCCCCTCCTCTCCCCTCCTCTCCTCTCCTCTTCCCTTCCCTCCCCCTCCTCTCTTCTCCCCTCCTCTCCCCTCCCCTCCTCTTCTCTCCTCTCCCCTCCTCTCCTCTCCCCTCCCTTCCCCTCTTCTCCCCTTTCCCCTCCCCCCTCTTCTCTCCTCTCCCCTCCTCTCCCCTCCCTTCCCCTCTTCTCCCCTCCCCTCTACTTTCTTCCCCTCCCCTTCCCTTACCCTCTCCTCTCCTCTCCTCTCCTCCCTTCCCTTCCCTTCCCTCCCCTCCACCCTAGACTTCTCTTCTCCCCTCCCCTTTCCCCTCCACTTCCATCCCCTCCCCCTCCCCTCCTTCTCCTGTCTCCCATCCCCTCCCTCCCTTTTTCTTGTCTTTTCCTAATACACATAGCATGGTATTATAATGTATAAATATAATAGAAACACACACACTTTCTCTCCCCTCCCCTTCCTCCCTCTATTGCCCCTCAAGTTTGCCTAATATCACTAACTCTATACCTGTATCGTAAATGAAATAAAAGCACTTCAACAAATGTTGGGGAAAAGAAACTATAGAACTTTATACTTTAAACATTCTATTTTAGAATGTCTACCCAGAGATCTCCAGCTTATACAGGATTCAAAGCAAGCTGGTATGGTGTTTGGAAATGCAGTGTGGTTATATGTTAGGTAATACACAGAGCTTGAGATGGACATGAACATGTTTTAATTTCCCATGACATATATTCAGAAAAACTTGACTGACAACACTGAGCTCTATGACCATCAGTGGTATTTTTTTCAGTTTTCTGGCAATATGACACTCGTTACAAATGCACACTGGGAGAATTTCCTACTTCCCTACAAGCAGCTTCAAGAGCCTCTTCTGGTGTGTGTGTGTGTGTGTGTGTGTGTGTGTGTGTGTGTGTTCAGGATTCTGATTAGATAAAGAACCTCTTGGATTTACATCTTGGCATGTAAGCCTTTGTCTGCTGCTTGAACATATGTGTCAAGTTTATAACTACATCCTATGTACTGAACATTTTGCCTTTCTTGATGGGTAGTCGCAATGTGGGTATTAGTGCCACAACAGTAATAAATTAGACTGGGAAAAACTTTGAAAGGCAGAGTGTGTGGTTAACTTTGATTTATACCTGTGTCCTGCAAATACTTTCTAATTGGCTGGTAGATGCAAGGGGAGCGGCTCACACTTGTGAACAAGATTGCATCAAGGAACAGCTTCGAGGAACAAGGCAATAAGCATCGGATTACATGTCCAAATGTAGCAAACATGTCCCTCGCAGGAACATGCACGGGAGCTCCAGAGCTTTGGTCAGAAGGATCTAGGTTGTCACACCAGAGATGGGACAGGTTTCCTCAGACACAGCAATGGCTGAGCCTGAGGCTATGCTGGGTGAGGACACTGCCCGGGAGTGAAGGAAACTGCCTTCTGGTATCATCAAGGGCATGCTGACACATAAGCCTGGGTGGAGCAATTTCATAAAAGGTATCAGACTGTGACACGCAGGTATTTGCCTTGTTCCCAGTGGCAATGAGGAGTGTTTGGACACCTTGAGTACGTGAGAGGTTTGGTCACATTGTCTATGCAAGTAGCGTTTCTAGCAACAGTAAACTGAAGAAAATATACATACACATACACATACGCATACGCATACGCGTGCATATATACAGTGCCTGCAGTGGACAAGAAATTGCTCAGGTAGAAATTGCTCAAGAAATCGCAGGGTGAGAGGAAGCTTAAGGGAAGAAAATCCACTCCTAGTCAGCTAAGGGCCTGGGGTGCTGGGGACTGGAGGGGTGGGAGGTTTGGGGTGAGGATGTAGAGGATGCAGGTGGCAGAAAGGGTAGCAGGTTTCTTCTCTAGGAAATGGAGAAAATGTCTTTAGGTTGTATCATGGTCACGGTCCTCCAGCTACACAAACAGCAACACAAGCAACATCTCACTATCTGTTAACAGGAGGAATCACAAACTAAGGCTATCCTACTTACAAAATACATGCATTGAGTGGCTGCTGCTGTCCTTGATTTACTGATGTCCCAGCCCAGGAAAGCAAGGGCAGGGGCACCTTGGTTGGATCTAAGAGGTTCAGGGTGGTGTTGAGGACCCCAAGAGTCAATGCCACAGGCATCACTTCCTGTTTATTTTTGTATTATTTTTAAGCCCCCATCTTCTAATATGTCAATGCAAAATTAATTAATTCTCCAACTAATGATGTGTTCTCTTTCCTCAACTATTCACATTTAACCTGCCTTTTCCAGGTGGACTCTATAAATCCAGGACACATAAACCTAATTAAAACCATGCTGTTTAATAACATTGCCCATGTGAGATTGCTATATTTCTTATCCAAAATTTTAATGTCTGATTTAAATTGTTACGTAAACCAGAGGGCACTTTGTTAGTGGATTTGTCTGTGGAAGTGGTCGCACTATCAACATGGTGATTTTTAAGTAGTAATAAGAACTCATGGTGTTCTGATAGGTTCTCTATTCTCTCGAAAAATAATGAATTGATTCGATTTATTTTTATCTCTTTCGGCCATTAAAAGGAGAATTTTTGTATAGACTGTTTAGCAGGGAGGCTTATTAAGTAGAAAAACTGGAAGAGCAATCAGAAGCCACTTAATTTCACACATACACACACACACACACACACACACACACACACACCCCTTATGGTTGCTTATTGAATTGCAAGACCCTCTCAGCAGGCAGTCCTGACCTTGAGGCAGCACAGAGTGCTGATTGAGGCTATTATGAGCAAAAGGAGGCATTATGCTGAGTAAATAAGAATCCAAAATAAAAGGAGTGGGTGGGGAGCAGCATCCACACTGAATCGGTTCATTTCCTTGGGGAGGGTTTCAGGCCTTTCCCATGATCTTTTCTGCAAAACTGATTCAATCAAGGGCCAGTCCTCTGGTGCTTGGGGGTGATCAAGTCAACATCAGCACATGTGTAAAGATGTCACAGTGAGTAGAAGGACAGTCTTAAGGTATTACTTGAAATTATATGGTGGCCACAATTAGCATCTCTTCCAGCTTCTTGTCCTCTGCAGAGCAAAACGCTATTCACATTTGGTTGAAAACTATAATGTGTAAAACCCAATTGTGTTATATATTACATAAACTCCATGTAATATAACTATTTTTCTCCAAAGGACAGACATCTAAGGAGGTTAACAACCATTCAGAGAGCATTGCCTTTATGCTAAGACCATAAGCCGTGTGAACACATAGGCGTACTCCTGGTCTGGGAGACTTATACATGAATCTAGAGAGCAACATCTTCCTCCCAGATTGTAGTAACCCACTACTTCCTCTCCTCTGAACAGACTCGACTGGCAGTGCCTGCACAAGTCCTAGGCCATAAATGAGATGTGTTTGGCTCGGAAGACTATTTCATCCTCCATAGAGTTAAAATCCTTTGCTGTCTATCATCCATGTTGTGGCATGGGGTGTCTCTGCCCACAATCAGATGGGTACTGCGGCACATTTCCTCTCAATTCTCAACTATCCTTACAAAGTAATGCGGTCCTATAGAGTTAGGCCAGTGAATTTGTGTCTTCTCTCATGACTCCACTTGTTTGTAAGGGCTTGCCTTCAAAGCACTCAACTGCTTCTAAACACAGAGCAACAGGGAATCCTCCTGCAATCTCTCATCTGTTCCTCTGCTGCCTGCATCATTTTCTAGCCTCATCACCAAGCCCTGTGACTTGAGTAAGCTTTGAGTTAGGAGTGACTCCAGTCTGTGCATCGAATAAATTAATTTTTCATTAATGATTTATATACAGCTGTAATTTATGCTTTCCCATGATATTGCTACAAACACAAGCAGCAACACAATTCCAGATATAGAAGCAGTCCCAGCCATGTAACTATAAGGAGGCACTTGATATTGCTTTTAGTAATTTTTTTCTCTCCAATTATCAGCTTCATATGGCAAAAATTCAAAAGAATAATGAAACAGTAATTCTGGAGATTTGTTTTTTTTTTTTAAAGTCATTAAAACTAGGCTTGTATTTGAAGTTTTATAGACTGCAAGAAGGAAACATAAATAACTAAAAGAGAGGGTGGTGCAGGTTAATTTGAGTAAAAGTCAAATATGAAAAGTTTTCCAATGGAGGTCAAAATTAGTTCTCTTGTGTTGTTTAGATTTATGTCACAATCACAGTTGGTTTCCTTCTCCCACTTAAGTCCCATGCTTAACAGTTTGTCTTTTGCTCTTACTCATATGTTCATATGCTTATAGTTGGATTATTATCAGAAGCACTAAGACCTGGCTAGTGAGTTCACTGGGTTATGTCTCTTCAGAGAGAGAGAGAGAGAGAGAGAGAGAGAGAGAGAGAGACAGACAGACAGACAGACAGACAGACAGACAGACATGCTATTTTAGGAAACATGCATGTTGATCACAGTCTTTCTCTCTGTCATGCTCCAATCAGGCATTTCTTCCAATGTTTCCCCATACTGCAAAAGCATTCTCAATAGAAATGTCTACTGTGCCAGGAATATGGTTTTATCATCACTCTCTGAGAGAGAACACGGGAAAAGGAAGCAAAGAGTGGAATGGAGGGTTGTTTAGCTTTGAACTTCAAGCTTAGGTATTGTATGGCCAGCTGTTAACTCCTTTAGTCAAGTTTCATAGTAACAGTCAGAGACTTACAATAGAACTCTCTCTTACTCCAATCTAAGATGATGACCCAGTGACTCACCTCTTGTTCCTATTTTCTCACTGATTCATGCCTGGCTAAGTGGTGACATCTGGTAGGCACTCGGTATAAAAGTGTGGTTCCTGTCATGAGCAGCTCCAGGGGATCCGATGGTAACCAGAGCAGGAAAGAGCAGGAAAGATCACAATGCTAATATTTCATAAAAGCTTCCGGAAAACAATCCACAAATCAATGACCCAAGACCATATCACCTCGCATTTCCCTTTGCTGTGATCATATCACTGCAGGATGCACTATCTGTTGGTGCAAAAGGAAGAAAAGCCCTATTACTCATGTGTGTGTTTGGTAATGAGGGTGATGATTCCCATTGCTTCAAAGTGCCCTTTCTGCCGAGTATTAGTCATTGACAATAGATACTTTGTTCATTGCTCCTGGGTGGGGAGGTCTTATCAAAGAAAATGGCACTGGTGCCTGTGTGGAGCCAGAAATTTCAACCAAATAGCTTCTCCTGAAGGGAGAAGCTAGGGCTTCAGTTACCTTGTTTGTGTATGGGGACATGAGTGTCCATAACCACAGGTGGAACGCCCTGTGAAATACTAGATAGCCAGTAAAAAGCGCAAGGTATTTAATCTGTGATCTGTGATCACCCACGGTTCTCCACCATCCAAACATTCTTGGTGGGACATTCTTAGATGTATGAGATGTGAACTTTGCAGTAGTTCAGCTTGCTTTCTCACAAAGAGAACACAATGCACTCTCAGTGTACCATAAGCAGTTGTATTATATGTACTCAATAAAATGCAAAAGCCACAAAGAAGTTCATACTTAGAAAGTGGGAGAACATTCGTTTTTCTGTGATCCTGTTTGTTTCTAGCAACATTCCATACATTTGAAATATTTCTTCAAATGTTCTTTCTTAAGGAAACTGTTCCTGGAATCCATGCTGTCCGGTCCCAGTCCTGTAACCTAACTAGGAATTATGTTGTTGATATATAATTCAGAGGACACATGTACACATTATGTATGTCTTTGATACTGACTGATTCTAATAATTCTTAGTGTGGATGAAATGTGACTAATGAGCTATGAAGGAGCTATGTCCAGTCATCATGATTACAATGGGATTAGTACTTAAATAGACACCTTGAATGCTGGCTTGAATTTAGCTAATAATAGCTAATGCTGGCAATAACATATTTATATTCCAAAGTACTCCCAGTATTTCCTATCCTGTCCATCTGTGAAAGTGATTTTGTCTGTAGTTTTCTTTTCTATATTTGTCTGTGGGTCACGCCTGGTAAACCATCTACATTTTGGTTAGCAGGATAATAAAAGCTTTTGATCTCAATGTTTCCTAGGGTTGTGTCCTGTACAGAGATGCTAAAGTGGAATTGTAGTGAAACATTACTTCCCATTACACTGTGCTATATAAGAATACAACATTGGGAATCTGCATTATGTTCTAGACATTGCTCAGTATTTTATTATTGAATTTAATCTGCACATTAGCCATGTAGCTGCTATTATTGTCTCATTTTTGTGTGCAAGAAAGCCAAGGCTTGGAGAAATTAACTTGTACAGTGTAGTATTTAACTACTATATGGTTTCAATGAAGTGTGTCCAAGTTACTGTAGACTCTGGTTACTGAGTAGTTCTTCAGAATACCCTGTCAACTACAGCTTTAAAGGTACCCAAGACAAGATGACAATTTTAGCGACTTTGTCTTTATATGATGTCCAGGACATCTTCCTCTGAGAAACTGGTGCCAAGGACCAAGTTACTGAAGACACTTTTGAGCATGCAAAGAATTGCTCTTTAGAAAATATGGTTTTATATTTGTTTCTATAAGACCCTGTAGTGAATACTGCCTGACAACACACTGTACTCTAGGCTTTAGATTTTTCTACTTTATTTAGAGTTCTTAAACACTTCAACCTCCCTTCTAACCTACCGACTAGAAGCTGAGGAGAAAGGAGTTTAAAAGGAAAAGGGAGTTGTGGGCCTGTTTAGTAGTAGTTCTTTAGGGTAATTCCACTCCTCAGTGTCAGCATACCAGCAGTCCAGTTCAATAGCAAACACCAAACACAGATCAGTAGTGGAGGCACAATACAGCAGAATCCATAAGTCCCCCAATCAGCATGAGTCACTAGAAGCAGCCAGAATTGGCTGGAATACACAAGTACCTAGGCACATTTTTGTCTATGAAGTGAAGACTAATGAAAACCAGCAAAGAAGCATGACCAGTGAAGAGTTTCATAGGCCAGTGAAGTGCAGTAAAAGCCCTGGAAAACCCAGCAGCAGGGAATTGTTGCAGCGTTGCAATACAAGAGTGACCTTTCAATATTTATGGGTTTCCATTCTAATTCTTTCTAAACCTTATATACCCTTTCAAGCACCCATGCTGGCAAAATATCACATGCCCTCTCATGTTTCTGCTTCTGCAAAAGGTCCTCTCAGAAGGCAGCTTCCAGAGAAACATCATCTAACATAACTGAATTTCCAAAGAAACCAGAAACATCCACTTCACTGTATCCCCTAGTCTGGCCCCAAATTCATTAGATATTTTCTTACCTTGGTTTCTTGGGTTCTAGCATTGAAGGTATGTGGTGAGAGAAGTCTGTAAAGGACAAACCTTTTAGTGAGGCATTTAAGTCTCCTGTGTGTAATCACCAATTATTTCATTTGCAAGCCATAACTCAGTAGCTTCACATTTACAAGAAATGAGGACTCTGAATTATGTAGCTAGGCAGTGTCATGTGCAAACTGCCCAGAGAATGTCATTCTTGCTAGATATTACTTAAGAAAGAGTCCTTTGCTTCCTATCTTGGACTTGAGAGAAAGCACATCGTATTGTCTCAGGACCACATCCTTAGCAGACAGAGGTAGGGTCAGTCTGAGCATGTGTCTGTTTGTTGCAGGGCCTGAGGTGAGGTTTGGGCTGTATCTATAACTCATTATGATGTCAAGGTGATGTCAAGGCAAATAATGCCTACCTGTGCTTGTATGACCTGCCTCAGTTTCCTCTGTGGCTCTTCTGATGGAAGATC
Organism: Apodemus agrarius; assembly: GCA_964023405.1. NCBI lineage: Eukaryota > Metazoa > Chordata > Mammalia > Rodentia > Muridae > Apodemus > Apodemus agrarius. Next base: position 12,885,057 of record OZ030023.1, on the reverse strand, counting down.
AAAGGAGTGACTAACTCACAGCCTGACTGAGGCTGTGCAAGACTACTTGAATGTTTGCACTTGGAGACTCAGTGGGATGGTTGAGTCCAAATGGGATGGTTTCCTTCACTGGATTTGAGGGGAGAGGGAAATAGTCTTAGTTCCACTCCACAGTTCCAGAAGAGGCTGTAGACATGGAAGTGAGGTATGTGCCTTGGTACTGAGGCCCAGGTGTGAATGAAGACCAGAAATCACAAGGAGACAGGCAGAAAACAGGCTCTATGAGATTCTGATGAGACATGTTGAGTTTCAAGAGGCCGATGAGGCTGAGGTCATCTCAAGAAAAAACTGAGTATGTATAGAGTAGTTGCTCTAACCTGACACCTTTTATAATGCTTATGATGAACTGTAGCATAGGCCTCATGGGAATGCTCAGGATAAGGGATGGGCACTGGAGTTACTACAAGGAAAGAGAGAAGGGACAAAGACCACTGGGAGCTCTTCAGTCTGGTGACAATTGGTTTGGAAGACTGGCTTTGTGGGAAGGCGATGGGCTCACTGCTGCTAGTTTAACTTTAAGCTGATAGCATGGCGTGGCTAGAGGGAGGAGCCAAAGGGGTGTCTGCTGAGAAGAAAAGCCCCTCGTCAAGATTTCTCATTCTACCCCCAGCACAATAGGTCTGCAGCGAGTACAGTTTCACAGCGCAGACTGCCAAATCCCACAGATCACTTATGAATGTAGAGTCAGCATGCCCCTGCTGAAGAATACGAAGCACAGAGGAACATGAAACACTTTGCCCTCGATCAGTGAGAACCCAGCAAGGCCCTGTTAGCTCACTGAACTACCTAGAGTAGTGTTGGCCACTCAAGTTCTTGTTTAATTATCACAGACTCTCTCCAGTGGATCCATCTTGTCCACAGCATCTCACCTCTCTAAGGTCACTGCCTGATACATTCTACTAGTGTGGCTTTTTTTATTTTTTATTTTGAGTAGTATGGTTGACTATCTGGATGCACTTGGCCCTGGTAGAAATTACTCCTTTGAATTATACTTCATCCCTAGTCTGCCTGTCCCCATTTTCAGCTTAATAGGCTACTAGGCTATTAGACACACTAGGTCCCTGACAAGGCTTATGTTCAAGTCACCTGCGCTTAACTGTGTTCCAAATCACAGAAGTAGTGAGGATGTTTATTTGAATATACTAAAGAGAAACCTGAAGATGTTGCTTCAAGTGAAAAGGGGAAACTGCCTGACTCAACAAGGAGAGAAAAATCACACTAAGTTCACCAACAGAGCAAATTTCTATCTGTAAACTTGTGAAAAAGAAAAGCTGATTTGTGGTGGGTTTGTTGTTAGGCCTCATACTGGACACATCAGAGAGCCACAGCCCATGGTGAATGCACAGCTCAGGTAGAAATGGCATTGTGTGGCCAAGATAACTTGGCCCTGCCCACTATTTCAGCATCCTTGTGGGGTGATGGAATGTTTTCCCTCATGGACAAACACAACTCTCTACCACTTCCCAACAACCCGTTTCTTTTTCGACCTTCAGTCCTTGGTGATGGAACATTTCAGGCAGATCTACTCTTTCTAGTCCATTTCCATGCCAGCATGGTAAGTGATCTATGCTAACATATTGATGTGACCTCTTTCAGTAAGTCAATGAGATCTAGAAAGAGCCTTGAACAAGATCCTATGTGACCCAGGACACAGGAAACTTACACAGTAATGTGCTAAAGGTTGATGAAAGTCATCTTGGTTGTAGTTTTAAAGCTATTATTATACCCGCTTACTACCGCTGACTATCATCCCTAGCAAAGTCGCCTGTCCCATCAGTCCTCCTTTCCCTGCAGCTGGATCTTGGGTCAGATGAAGAAGGGAGTGGAGCCACAGTCTCCTAGAGCATCTCTGAGACTGCTTTCATCTCTTCCTCTCACTTTGACATAAGATCGTTTGGTTCTATTGGACATGAGATTGCCTAATTGAAACTCTCAACGATTAGCATTTTTCTCTGTCTGTGAGCCCTATTCTCTGTGTGAAAATTCCCAGGCTCCCCATCATTTTCATCTCCCATTGAAAAGGCAAGGGTACAGTATGAGGAGAGGCTGCATAGAAAGACACCTTGTCTAGACGGGAGTAAGCTTCCTGCCTCTCATGGAGCATGTTCTCCATTCATTTCAGATATTGATGGTGCCCTTTTTACTGGTCTGGAAGCCAGCAGGGGGCTGTCTAAGGCAGTGAGCCCCAATAGGAGTCAGGGTTCTTCACATACATATTGATATGGAGGCCAAGGGGATGTGACGTTATGACTGTGAAGATGGGGAGTGGAGGAAGCAGGGAGACGAACAAATTGCTGAAAAAATTTCAAAGCATCATTTAGTAATGACTGCCTTTTAAAAATGAAGAACAAAAGCAGGCTATACAGCTGGCACTGCACACTAATCTCAATTTATTCATAAAGTTCAAGTTCAAACCTCATCATGTCTAAATATTTTCATTATTTATTACAATTAGCATATGCATGATTCCTGTTACCTGTCTGCCTTATTCAGGAGAGCTCGTCCTGCAGAATAGCACTTTAAGAAAACTCGAACACATCTTGCCTTCTAGTGCTTAGCACCCACCCCAGCCCAGCCCAGCTATGCTGTCATTCAAGCAGGCACAGCGCTGTGCCACAGATAGGTGCTCATCGCCTGTGGAAAGTGTGTGATGCAAATATGCATTAATTAATATCTTAGAGGCAAAAGGTAAGGAAAATTAGTCTTCATGTTATAATTTGAAAAATGAGTCATGGTAGTTAATTAACCTATCTAATACCTCAAGGTAATGAATGCCTGAATCGATTCACAATTAACAATTCAAATAACCTTGCCTTTAAAGTGGCCTTATAATACCTGTATTTAAACCTAGACAGCTGAAGCACTCAGTGTTGATCTTTCCTGGCATGCCTCGTGGTGGTATTCCAGTATGTACTGAAGCTGCAAATTCATTAGCAAGCAAAAGACTTCTGTAGATAATTCTCACACCCTACTTGTATTCTTGTTGCCTGTTTGTTTCATATTTAAATCTATCCAGCATATTCTTAAGAGGTATATTGGATTTGCCTTCTTTGTCCTTGCAATTTGTTATGAAAAAAAAATTAATGGTAGGGACCAAAGACAGAATAATATGCTGTTTAAAGCCATGACAATTTGGTGATGACGGAGAGCACCAGGTCAGTCTGTGAAGGTCTGGGTGTCTGAATTCCTGCTGCTGGAGCAGGTAGGTGAGAGTCACTCTGTTTTCAGCTATACTTGAGCACATTTGTTACCCCTTGGGAGACACATGGCAAATATTGGAATGACACACATGTATCAAAAACAAAGGAAGTAGACTTCACCAACTGAAAGAAAAGAAAACTCTGTTATATGTAAACTCATGCAAGTTTAGTCAAATCCTGTCATCTTGGAAAATGAGTTCATTTGTGTGCAAAATAGCAACGAGATAATTTATGGTGACAAAATTCAGTTAGTGTGATCAAATTTAACCCTTACCTGGGCTACAGTGTTTAGCCTTTACCTGTACTATATATCCGCGTGTTTTGTCAGGATCTTAAGCACAACATATATCAGACTGAATTCACTGTTTCTCTCTCCCTCCTCTGTCAAAAGAATAGCAGCTATAGATTTCATTTGCTTTATTAGTGGTTCTTTGATGCAGATGTTTAAATTGCTTACCCAATAGTATCCATCCATCCATCCATCCATCCATCCATCCATCCATCCTTAGCTCTGTGTTGGTCCCCTCATGCCCAATCCTCTCCTGCATAGAATCCCAGTTGTGTTCTCCCCTTTCCACTTCCACAGCCAGGTCTGCACTTTCCCAGACTCTCTCTCTTCTAGTAATATAGCAGGTCTTGCTTGCTGTCCTATGTTTCTCTTCTCTTGCTCATCTCTCCTGTGAGATGGCTCTTAGTTAATTTCTTAAAAGCTCACTACTCTTAGGTTGACACTATTGGTAGGGCCAGAAAAGATGTGTTCATTTTTCATAGAAAATAATATGTAACTGGTTTTTCGATAGTGCCTCTTTCCCCCACCCCCTTTTACCTTTTAGCCACTTCTAACTCAATCCTCTACCCTGAGTGCATTGAATATAGTGTGTTTAAAATGCCTCTATGTTGCTTTTTCTGAAAGACCATTGGTTCAGTTTCAGAACACTCATCCTGATGCTGTTTGCTAAAATATCCTTAGAACCTAGCTCAGGGATTATTTCTTTGGTGAACATGTCCACAGATCCACAGACATTTGCATGATTCCACTCTTCAGACTTGCATGCCTGTTTCTGAACTTGATACAGTCTAACCACAGGAAACATCCTCTGATTTTGTTCCACCAAAATCTTCCACTGACCCCATGCACTGGATAGATGCTCACCTTCCTGCTTTCTAATCATGTTTACTTTTGTAACTCATTTAAGTGTTTATTGTCCTTTAATGATATAGACTAGAATCAAACATAAGAGTCTATACTTGTTTTAGATGTGTGGTTTATATGCTTATAAAAATAATTTATCTATGACGTGACTAAATGAGAAATGAGAGAATTCACTTAAACATTTGTAGAAGTCAAATTTTACATCATATGGTTGATGGTGGCACCTTCTGGCCAACTGTGATATTGCATCTAGATCCATTGTTTTGAGATTGGAAGACACTCTTCTGGGACCTAAAGTCCTGGAGAATAGTCAGAGACCATGAAGACCTACACCAAGGTAGGCACTTAAAGGTCTTTTAAGTTCTGAACATGATCCAATTCTTACTTGATGTTTCTAAATACAAGATTCAATAGAATAGAACTAATCAACATGGTCAACGTATGACTATCCAGTTTCTATGCTGAGTCCTCAGCATATCTTTCCTTGAGATCATATCTCAAGATAATTAATGCTCATCATATCAATTATTAATCACTTGGATGTGTATGAAGGACTGCCTCCTTTTCAGGAGATATTAAGCACATGGTATACAGCTAATGCTCACAAAGCAGGGTCAGCTACAACAAAATTTACAGTGACTCTTCAGTAATTGTCTGCACCATTTGGAATGCGACAATCAGGTCTCCATAAGAGTGAAGTGTGGATATATGAAATTTTACATAATATTTAAATTCAATAAGAATTGGAAACTCTTATAAGCCTTTCCTCTAAAATGTTTTAAGTGAGCAGATAAATGATGCCGTAAACTTGAGAATGTTTCATGGGAGTTAATGACCAAGACAGTCAGACCTAGAATGCAGAAAAGGAAGCTTGAGTGTTTTCATACTTAGAAGTTCCTACACACTCCTGTAAGTACACTTTGATCTGTCACAAGAGTCACCTCATGAGCTCCAAAGGCAAATGTCTGAATTAGCTCTGTCTACTGTTCTATAGTCCAGTTAGTAAGTTTATGTAGTTAATCTTCCTAACAATAAATATGCAGATCCAGTTCATCTGCCTACAGGTTGTTATGAAAAATAAAAAGATAGCCCCTGTAGAGTGCTTAGCTCATGGAGCTAACATATGCTCTACAAACTCTACAAATAGAAATTATTTAGATTTTTAACTGGCCGTCATTTCTATAAGACTGTGGACATCTGGTACCTCTGTCCTTTAGTGCACAGTTCCTACTGAGATAACTCACACACATTGCTTACCCAAGACCACACTGCCTCTTTTCTGAAGTCCCCTCAGTATTTGAGGACAGGACCAGAGTTTCTGAGTTTTTGTCAGCACAGAGAAAGAGGAGAGTCCTAGTAAAAGAGCTTCCTTTCAAGAGCATACTCCTACTGTCTTCCTCCTGCTAGGCCCCACTATTTGTCTCCACCATGGTAGAAGGTATTCTTAAAAATACCTTGAAATTATGACATAATCAGTTACATCACATTATTAGTTACATCACAATCTGATGACATGATCCCCTTTGGGCATGTCCTCAATTCCCCACCTCTGAACATTACGCTGGAGAGAAAGCTTTGGAGGGATCCTTATATCTGAACAATGAGTCTTTTTCAACCCACCAAACACCTCACTTCCTGGTGCCTTGAATCAGGGTGAGTCTAACCTGTTTGCTGACAAAAGTGGATGCCATTGAAAGACAGAGAAAGGAAGGCAAATATTACCCTAGCAAGGCAGCCACAGAGTATTTTGGATGGAATAGAAAGAGCACCTGCATTTGGTTGTCACTTTTAGTATTGATTTGGGGGATTCTCTGTCCATTTCATGTGTGCGATCACTGGGGTTGAGGGCGCCATTAGTTCTGTTCCATAAAAGGAGATTAGGATGCACGGGACTTGCCCGTCTGCTGTGCCAGCTGTCATATCTTCATCTCATGTAACTTTTCCCTACTTGTCCATATCTGAGAAGGTGGTCAACAAGGAGACATATGCAGTGGCTTTTCACTCATTGTATGGATTATATCAGATCTATAAGTCTCGGCCTAGTCATCCAAAAATAAGCACGTCATAAATGTTTATTGACAGTGTCATTGACATGTAAAGACACAGAGAGGTCTCAATCAGTAACCCTCACAGTATGTGAAGGAGAGCATCGCTCAGATTTAGCTATGGGATTAGGGGGTAGGAGGGCCTTGGCTTTGATAGTGAATGACATGGCCTTCGGTAGACACTACCTAAACCCTTTGAAGCCTTTTCTTTTCCCATGGGAAGTGAACACAGTGCCTCTAAGAGATGAGCACAGTTGTTGCTTGACACCCACTGCTGACACTTGCAAGCACTTAGCAGCAGGAAGACATCATTTGTTGTTGTTATTTTATTAGCAGCATGGAGGCCACTCATTGTCAGGGGTCACACCAGTTGGTGAAGGTATAGAAAGATGAGGAAAACCAAACTGAAGGCTCTGAATGGGGCTCTGATTTCCCGGCCCCCAGGAAGCTGCTTGTCAATGTCTCACTCGCTTCCCTTCAGTCAGGTGTAGAAAATGAAAAAAAGATGTCTGCAGATAGTTACATTCTTCATATACAAGGCTCTTTATCTATAGAATCCCTGATGAGTTAATGAAGGCTTGACAGCATCTCTTTATTCAGTTAGCACTCAGGAACAAACCCTCCCACTTGAAGACATTGCAAGGCCTGAGTTGAAAGAAAGGCCAGATCACACATTTCTTTCTCATCTGCCTGGAGCATCCTGGGAAGGGAGGAGCTCAAATGCTTTCTTTATTAGCTGCATTTTCCCCTCCAGACAGTAGATAACTTCAGGCAAACATAAGTTGAGTTCATAGCAAGTTGGTTAGACTTCATTCTGGAGACATTTTCAGTAATTATTTTTTCAGAAATTCCCACCCATCTAATTGCTATTCCTCCTTCTTCTGCTTATCCCACATTCATCGTTTATCTCAGAGTAGAGTACTTTCAGCTCTGTAATGAGCTGTGCTTTCATTTCTTACAATGGAGAGATTCTTATTCAACAAAGATACAGACAGAACTCATGGCTGTGGTGCAAATTTGTTCTTAGCAGCAAGTGCAGTTTCCTACGTGACCTCCTAGTCAAAGGTACTTTTCCTTATTGATTCATGATTAGCACTATATCTCTTATCTATCTATCTATCTATCTATCTATCTATCGATCATCTATCTATCATCTATATATATATATATATATATCTGTCATTTTCATCTATCAATCATATGTGCTTGCATGAATATATATGTATGAGCCTGCCTATCATTTATCTCTTTTATCAATAATGTATATATGTCTTTATGTAATCTGCCTTTTTAATATATATCTTCTGTCATCTATCACAAAAATGTATGTATGTGTCTACCTAACTTAAAATCTATTCATTTATCAACAATGTATCTCTCTATCATCTATTTCCTATTATCTGTCTGTCTATGTATGTATGTATGTATGTATGTATGTATGTATGTTTCTATCTATCTATCTATCTATCTATCTATCTATCTATCTAATCTATTCACCTATGGATCTGATTTGGACTCTCTTGATTTTCCTTTATTTACTAAGGTCTTCCCATTGTTGTTTGCCAGCAATAGTATCTTAGTGATTCTTAAATGCCAAACACATGGCACCAAATTAAGTTCCAGATAATTGCTTGAAATGACAATGTTCCTATATGAGTTAATCCTATATGAATAAATTGTTTCACAGATAACAACCACACCCAGTACATGGTTCTTTAGTACTCATGTATTACATATAATATATTATTATATTGTATAATATAGCTATATTTAAATTATATATATTTAATTAATATAAATATGTTGTTATATTGTTATATTGTTATAAGTTGTGAGGGCTGTTTTCCTGAGTTCCATGTGAAAGAAGATTCCATTTGACCTGTTGGATTGATAAGGATTGACTCAGTTCTGGCAGATTTGGGTTTGATGGACTGCTTCTCTCCATGCTGGAATACTGGACAATGCATTTACAAGCTTGGATCAGAGAGTACTCTAGTATGAGTTTGCTGCACATGGCTCAAATGCAGCATATCACCTCATAGGGCTGTGAAATCATTGCTTGTGTGAGTAGTAGAGGTGGTCTCCTTTCATGGATCGTTCCCATCCTCCCAGAAGCCAGCCTGCCCCTCCCCCCTCTCTCTCCTTCCATTCTTCAACCCTTGGCATGAGGGAGTAACACCTGTATGACTGTGAACTAACAGCTGACTTGGGATTACTTTGTCTTAAGATTTATAAAAGAGTCATCTCCATATCATGTGTCATCAGCATTGACACAGTGTGAGGCCTTTTGCAGTACTCAACCTATGAGTATTTTTGGCTAAGTGACCAAGTAGTTTGATAAACTCATCTGGCTGGGCATTCCTTCTAAATGAAGGCTATGGCACACTCTGCAGCTGAAAAGAAATATTAAAAAGTGCAGCAGTGGTTTTCAACATTCTGATTTCACCAAGCTGGGAAATCATAATTAAAACATTAAAAGGAGAAGTCATATTCATTTGGGTTCATAAAGGACAAGGTTGGACATAAACCGAAGTGACTTGAGAAGACATTTGGCCTCTGTTCACTTTTTTTTAAGTTCAGATATTGTCCAAGAAAGACAACCCATTGCCCTGTCATTGGCTATCTACTTACGGCCCCCTATGTTTGTTATGTTTGTAGAATTTGTATCCACTAAGATGATATAATAGGAAGGGTTCTCTGATTAAATATTACATAATGTTCCCATTTCTATGCCTGGTAGCCAAAGCTGTTTTGCTCATTAGAACTTTCCATGTACATGAACAATGCATAGCAATAATCATTTGGATTCGGGTGATCTGAAGGCTTAATATTTTAGATTTTTTCTAAAATTTATGTGTGCACATGTTAGTGAAGTTGTCCCTGGAGGCCAAAGTCAGCCCCCAGGGAGGTAAAACTACAGATGGTTGTGACCTTCCTGGGGTAGACGCTGCATGCTCTGCAGAGAATGATCTTAACCACTGAGCAACCTCCCCAACACTCTGAAGGTATTTTTGATCGTAACCTCATTGAGGTCAATACATGTCACTTTCAGGTGGGGAAAACTGAGGCACAAAGTGGGATGATGTCCTGAGGACAGTTTCACAGAGAAGACATTGAACTATTTCTGGCTGACTTTTGGGCATTTGATCTCAAATCAAATGATGAAATTTAAGTAAAACACTCTAGGAGAGGTATCAAGGGCAGTCTCATCTAGGAGAACTCAAGAGATGTGGGGGTTCGGTCATTAAAGGGTTAATTGCAGAGCTTGGGGAACAGAAACCCAGACAAAAATAAAAGGATGAGAAGAAGCTTCTGGTTAAGATAGTGGCAGTCAAGGGACCCTCGTTAGAAGACACTGCTGAATGAAATCTTAACCACATATACCTCTATATCTGACATTTGCCACTTTCTGTTTGCATATGCCTGTAAGAATGGCTATAAAATATGATATAATCTCCAGTGATGTTATCAAAATTCTAAGTGTGTGAACTATCTATTTTATACTAAGCTACAACACTACTTTGTAGACCCTTAATTGAAAATTGTAGTTTTTATACACTCAAATGAGAGCTGTATTCATGACATTAAATCAGTATGTAGTGGGGTAACACACTGTTGGAAAATTAACTTTGCATGATTTTGTCAAAACAAGCTGAAAAATATTGTTCTCACACAAAACAAACAAAAAACCCACTAAGCAGCTTTGGCCTGAAACTGGCTTAAGTATTTAATATGCATTTTATTAATACAAAGATGACTGTTATACAATGGTTAAAATCCCTCCTTCTAATCACTGTAATTTTAAAACCCATAAAAGCTGAGGGATTGTCATTATTCATTGTGTTTCCAACAAACAATAATTTGAGAAGAGGAGAAAAGTATTAAGTACCAATGGGCAAATAAATTATGAATTAAATAAGTTGTACCTGAGAATTACAGTCTTACTTCACAATAGGCCAAAGAATGAATTCTTGCTTCAAAAGCTTTGTGTAAGTAGAAACAGAGGTGGCATTGTCTGTGGATGTGCAGATAATGAAAAACAAATTTCAGAGCAAAATTTTTCTGTAAAATAAAAATAAAAATAAGCTGGAATTTCCTAAAACACAGCATTTAATTTGTCTGAGAATGAATATCCTAAAAATTCAGCTACATTTCCAAGATGAGAAAAGCCTTCCTATGGTTAGCAAGCAGTTCATAAGAAGTCTAGTTAAAACACTTTGGCAGTATTGGAATAAAAATAGAACTTAGCTGAGGTGCATTCATTTTCCTTGACTGAAGAAAGCTGTGCAAACATGGGGTTTCCCACTCATCTCAACAGTTATGAACGTGGTAAAAAGTTGGGCAGAGCTGGATTTCTGTTGCTTTGCTCTTCCTGCTATGGGGTGAAGTGGCAGAAAAACTTGAGGGTTGAAGTAAGTGCGGACGTTTAAGTTGACATGGGTTACAAAAAGAAAAGTAAAGATATAGACATGTAGAAAATCTCCCAAGTCTCCAACTATATAAGGTTGCAGGAATAAAATCTTTGCTAATATCAATATGCTCCTCTTTGATTGGTTTGAGATATACTGGTTGACTTACCCTACGGACATTGACATTCCTACAATATAGAATCAGTTATTTCTCATGTTCAATGTGCTGTTTCCATAAGGATAAGTGAAGACTGTTGTTCAGGTGAGGTAACCAAGAAATCTGAGGTTGCTATTCACTGCAGTGTCCTCAGAGACTCTAAGGAGTACAGGCAAGGGTCACAGAGCAGAAGCTCTAGTGAGCTCTCAGATTTTGAGACTACTTATATTCTTCCTTTGTATATTCTTCTTAGGTGAAATTAACACTCATAACTTACAGGTTACTTGACAGTTATAGAATCTGGTTGAGTGCATTGATCTTATTCTTCAGTATGGAAGAGTGTTTACCTGTCGATTGTCATTTGTTTCCCTCCTTTCTTATTAGTTATTTACATATTTCATACAATGTGTTACTATGATCATGTCTACTCAGTCCCCCCTACTCCCATGTTCATCTTCCCTTCTCTACCCACACATATTTGTGTCATCTTAAAAATGAACTCATCAAATATAGTTTGTGCTTTCCATATAGTCTGAGATGTGTAGCTTTCACGAGATTGTGGTCAACCATAAAATAAAATTGGCTACACCCTTCAATAAAAAGGGCTCTTCCTTTTCCATTACCAGCCAACTGCAGAGAGTTCCTGAGCTTTAGGTGGTATTTTTGTGCCCACTTCCCTCACATGCTGCAGTTTTGTCTGGCTTGAGCCTTGTGCATGTTATTTTAACCACTCAGATGTACAACTGTCCTTATATGTTCTAAAACACAGTCCCGCTATAGTCATCAACTGCTTCTGGTGCTTATAGTCTTTCTGCCCACCCTTCTGCAATTCTGTCTGAGCCTTAGAAAAAGACGGTGTGATATAGACATTCCATTTAGGTCTAAGAGTTCTTTTATTCTTTGAACCTTGATTGGCTGTGGGTCTCCATGTGAGTCACCATATACTACAAATCGAAGCTTCTCTGATGAGGGTTAAGATATGATTTAACTCTTATTATTTCTAGGTGGAATAATAATAGGAGATTCACCCCTAGGACCTGGGGCTCCAGATTCTCGGCCCCAGTAATGGTGATAGGCATGGCTTTCAACTTAGAAGCATGATTTAAGTCTAATCAGAAAGTAATTGGTTGTTCATTCCTATGATGTTTTACCACTATTATTCCAGTGGCCACGTCTTGCCAGGCTGGCCATTATTGTGGCTCTTGGAGTTCACAAGTAAGTATGATCAATAATTCTTTTTCTTCTCTAGTCATCTCTTCTTCTAGTCATTTTCTTCTTGCAGCCATCCAGAACTGTGAAAGTCAGCAAAGAGAGATGAAATACCAGCTTGATTTCTCCATGTGCTATGACTGAAGTGGGTTGTCTCTTCACCATGAAGCAATTCCTCATATGTTTGCTCTGTTTTTTGAGACACGATCATTATGCAGTTCAAGCTACACATGTTTAAGGAAGAGTTATCTTTTGATTTTAGTTCTGGGATATGGTGGAATCAAAACCTCAGCTGGCAGTAGAAGTAGAGTTGGCAACTAGGACCAAAATCTTTCAAGTTATCTCCCATTTTCAGTGACAAAGCATATGAAATGAAAGGCTTAAAAAACTGAAATCATCAACTCTGGGACAGGCTGATTGAGCCTAGCACAATGCCCTCCAGAATCACCCCTCCTTGTTATTTATGGCAGGTTCTTTCTTTTTGATGCCAATTCTGATGTATATATATAATGCATCTTACTTATTTCCTTGGATATCAGGGAGGGGGAGGGGGAGGGACTTTCTACTTGTCAGTTTTAAATGAGGTGAATATAGACTTATATCTCAAAGAGATACTGATTTTAATCATTTTGATCATATATCTAAAAATGAGATTTCGTTAAACATTTGTGAATATAGTAGATTTGTAAATAAAATACATAGTAAATTAAAGTAAGTGTGGTTATCAAACCAAACAAATATTTGAAGAACAACAAGAGGGAACCCAAGGCCCTTGATCTGGGTGTTTTCTATAAGGTACTGTGTCAGGTATATCTTGATTCTAACCAAGATTTTCAAATTTTTCTACTTTTGTCTTCACCCATGTCTTGGCACTGTGTTGGCATTTATGTGGCTCCGAGAGCCCACATTTTTTGAGCCAGTCCATCACAATCACATGATCACCCTCAGAAGCATTCATTGTTACTTAGAAGACTAGCTAGCCAGCTGGACACTGCTCATTCATACAGGGAGCTCACTAGTACTCTTGCTGGCTTCTGACTTTAATTAAGAAGTTACTGCAGTTTTGTTCCAAAGAATGCTGCAATTTAATCCTACTGTGTAGGTAGAAACTATCACTTTGAGTTTTTATTTATTTCTCTTTCTCTGTCTTTCCCTATCCCTCTGTGTGACTGTTTTTTCTCTCTTTCACATACACACACACACACACACACACACACACACACACACAGAGAGAGAGAGAGAGAGAGAGAGAGAGAGAGAGAGAGAGACACTTAGCCATTACTTCTGATGAAATTAAGAATGATGTGTTTAAAATCATTTTGTGAGGGTAAGGACAATTTCTAGCACAACTGTGTTTATTCCAGAGCAATCAAATCCAGACAAAAATAGAAAGTCATTCTTTGTACAAACCTCTCCAAATATTTAGCTAAGAAAGATGGTCAGACTTTATTTTTTTTATATTTTTTGACAAATTATATTTAAATTATAATATTTTCCCCCTTCCATTCCCTCCTTCCAAATTCTCCCATATTCCTCTCCTTTCCCTTAAATTCATGCCCTCTTTTCACAACAATTGCTACTATATGCCTATGTACACACACATTGTTTTTTAAAGTGTTTTATTTAAATTCTGAATGTTGTCCCCCTCCCCAGTCCCCTCTTCTAAGTTCTTCACACCATCTATCCCCTCCCATGTTGCTTCTGAGGGGGTGCTCCCCCATCCTCCCTCCTCTCCCACCCTCCCTTTTCCCTGTTGCATCAAGTTTCTACAGGATTAGGTGCATTCTCTCCCACTGAGGCCAGACAAGGCAGTCCTCTGCTAAAGATGTTCCAGGGAACACATACCACCCTGTGTATGCTCTTTAATTGATGGTTTAGTCTCTGGGAACTCTTAGGGATCTGAATTAGTTGATACTGTTGTTCTTCGTATGGGGTTGCAATCCCCTTCAGCTCCTTCAGTTCTTCCCTTAATGCTTCCATAGGGGGGTCCCTGACCTCTGTCCAATGCTTGGCTCTAAGTATCCGCATCTGTCAGCTGCTGGTAGAGCCTCTTAGAGTACAGCCGTGCTAGGCTCCCATTTGCAAGCACAACATGGCATCAGTAATAGTGTCAGGGTTTAGTGCCTGCCCCTGGGAGGGATCCCAAGTTGTAACAGTTCCTGGATGGCCTTTCCTTCAATCTCTGCTCCATTTTGGGCCAAAAGATTTGAAGATAGGTGGCTGACCCCATTCCTCCACTGGAGGCCCTGTCTATCTACTGGAGGTGGTCTCAGGTCCCATCTCCTCATTGTTGGACATTTCAGCTAAGGTCATCGCCACTGAGTCCTGGCAGCTTCTCACATCCCAAGTCTCTGGGACTCCCTAGAGGTCCCTCCATGCCCCCACCCCCATAGCTATACATTTCAACTTATTCTTAAATATAACATTTGAATCCATGTAATTTTCCTTGTATGTATATTTTTGAGGCATGGCTGTTTGGAACTGCACACCCAGTTGGGGTGCTCATCTTCGAGGAGTACCAGTTCTCCTGCTCCCAGCTTTACCCTGTTACCTGTAGAACTTTGTGTAGTGTTAAAGCCTCACAGTCTTTCCCCACACACAAGTTTGCCTGGTAACCGGTGTCCTCCTTATTCAGCTAACATTAGGACGGTAATGCTGATGAGACTTTATAGGTATAGCCTCTCATGTTGCTAGGAGATACAATCCCACAAAAAAGACCCTGATCCTCTGGCTCTTACAATTTTCCTATCTGTCTTCTACAATGTTTCATGAGCCATAGGTAATAACATTGGTGCTGCCTTATGAAAATATTTTACTTGACCACTTTTGATATCTTAGAACATGTAAAAACTAGTTGTGTTTCACTATGACATGACCTCTCATTCGCCCATTCAACTCTTGATTTTACAAGATAATGATAGTTATTAGTGCCAGTTGACCTGCACCCAAGGAAAACCCATCAACTCATGTGGTACTGTGCAAATGTCTACGATTCATCCTTGGATCATATGAGTGCTAGTAGAATTCAGACAGCTACCGTATTCTCCCTTCTTTTCATGTGTATACATTCACTTAGTCACATGCATCATGCTAGTGTGTATGCGTGGAAGGACATACGTCTCTTTGCCTTGATCTGTGTTGGACCTAGGGTCTAAAAGGAATGGACTTACCTTTTTACTTCTAATACTAACACTGTATTTATCTTTCAAAGGTCAGCTAAAATGTTAATCCCTTTTTATTCTATCAAACATCATCTATCTTTCATATTTGTTTTCCCCTTTTACTTGCTCCCATCAGTCCATCACACACACACACACACACACACACACACACACACACACACACACAGAGAGAGAGAGAGAGAGACAGACAGAGACAGAGACAGAGACAGAGACAGAGACAGAGAGACAGAGAAACAGAGACAGAGACAGACAGAGACAGAGACAGACAGACAGGCAAGCAGGCAGAGACAGATTGATAAATAGGTGACAGATAGATATATCAATACTACTGCACTAGCTATCTCTTGTTTACCTTATTCCTCTTAGTACAACTGGCTCATGAATTATCCTATGTAGTATTCTATGCTTACTGCCAGTATCTGTTTTTAATATTCTCCAGACCCCAGTGCAAATTGCAGATATGTAGATAGAGATCAACTGAGTTCCTGGATTGACAACAACGGCCTAGCATGGGTGATTGACTGGTTGGTGTTCAGGCATGGTGTTCATTCCTGAAGGTGCTATCTCACCTAGAGAACGTGGATAGTGGGCACACATCCAGGGTCTTCATTTGCAGACTTAACATGTCACTTAACTCATGAGAAGACACAAATTTTCAGAATATTTAGGTAGCTGTTCTAAGGTGACAGATTCATTAAGAAAATAGCAACCTGGCCCTTGGCCTTTCCAACATGGCATTGGGAGATTGGAAGGGTAAGGGAGGAGGGTCGGGTCGGAGAGAACTTGGAGGAGGAAAGCATGATTTAAATATAGTGCATGAAAATTTTAAAATAATAAAAAATGTAACAAAATGTGTATAATTCCACGTGTAATGTTTTTAGAAATCTCTGAAATGTTCATTACCAAAATTATCATGATTTAATAAAGAAAATAACATTCACCTATACTTAATTTCAGTATTTGAGATTTTGACAGTTTGCCAACGTGGTGCAACCATGAATGAACGGCAGCTCTGGCTACAGGCACACAGTAAAAGTCAAGGGAGACTAGCTGGGAAGGAACACTAGCAGGTCACCAGGAGTGGGAGGTGACGCAAGTAAGGTGTGGATCAATAATAAACATCATATACATGTATAAACTTGTGAAAATACTATAACAGTAAACATCTGACTTAAATATAATTAGAATCAAGAATTGAAGAGATTCCTCAGCAATCCAAACATGTCATGATTTTGCTGGGCAGAGCATGCAGCAATGTATTATGGACATGACCTGGTCTCTACCAAGACATCGCTTAATGCGAATTGAGCAGACTCAGGGGCAAAAATGGGTTTCACAGACAGAGCAATAGAATGAGAAATGAACACGGTGCAATAAAATTAATTACTGGATCCCCCATGGTGGCTAGACAGGATCTTTAGAGACAAAGTCAGAATAAATCAATCATTAAAACCAATTATTAGTCACAGGAGGTATTATGTGTGTTTTCCTAATTAGCGTAAAATATGGTTAAAGAGCCAATGGGTCTACTAGTGGAGGGAATGTTTTAGGAGACAAATACACAGTTTCATCAAACTCCATAGTGTGTTTTTGAAAGATACAAGTAGCACATCAAAAGGTATGAAGTGTTAAATAAACAGCCATTCAAATGCCCCTTGGAAATGCTATATGAAAGTCATATTCTTTGATCTTGATCCCATCTTCAATAATATTATCTGTAGGGAAATGATTTTAAATAGCTTAATATTGTTATCATTCTGTGTAATAATATATAAACTTGAGTTAAGGTTTTCTGATGCCATGGTTTCTAGGGATTGTTTGTTAAGTTAAAAGAATGTAAAATGTCTGAAAGTCCTCAGCCCAGAAGTACAGGAATGTTATCATTAACTACAGTTCAACTTTAATCCCCCTGAATGCATTTTTAAAAAGTCATTAAACTATTAGAGGAAGTGAAGACAGAATAAAGCAGACACACGTTTCTCCTTACAACAAACCGATTGTCATGGTCTGTCATGGAATAACTCCACTGTGATCTGGCTTGTAGCTCAGTGAGCAAACAGGATCTGACCCCTTTCAAAAATTGGTGCAGGGAATTTTATTGGCCATGACTGTGGTAACACACAGGTACACTTAGAGTATTATGACAGATAATTTAAGGTATAGGAAGACAGAGCTATATAGAGTGTGCATTTGTTTTTACCCTCTCAGACCTGATGGACATTGCAGGAGGAAAGGATCAGAGGGCAGGCATGAAACACGGGAAAAACATCCAGCATTTCAGCCACGGCAAAGGCAGTGGCATACTAGCTCTCTTTACCTTTGTCATATTTCTCTCTGGTTTCTCAATATTTGCCACAACTTACATCTTGTAGATGGCACTGTCCACATACCCAAAGCCACACAAACACTTTGTAGAAGGAACACAGATCTTGTCACCCTACCTTTCAGGAGTTCTCCAAGATCTCTTGGGACTAAGATCATTAATGGCACAAGTCTGTCCTGTTAGCTGGGGTCCAACCATTGCTGATAAGATGTGCTCTCAGAGCCCTAGGTATCACTATTTTGTCATTTCAAGTACAAGTTGCCTTGGCTGGGTAAAGTTACTCTTTTTCTGAGCAGAAATGTGTTTTGTAAAACCATGTAAGAAGAATCTTCTCTATGAGGGAACAGCCATGTTGCCCTAGAACTCCCCATTTGTTACTCTAGGTTGTCTATGTCAACAGAGTACATGAAAAATGTTTATCATCCACTAGGTGTGCTATCGATAATTGGAAACCAGGAAGCAGGTGCCGGCTTGCTTTTAAGTGAAATGTACACACCTTGTGAAGTGTGGCCTATTGTTTCATTTCTGTTTCTTTAACTACACCTCTTTATTAATTTGAGGATTTCATACCTTGTATTCTGATTCCGGTCCCTTGTTTCTCAACTCCTCCCACATCTATTCCCTGTCCCATACCCAACGTCACACCTTCATTTTTTTGTGTGAATGAAACTAGCCCAATTAATATTGTCTGTGTTTTCTCTGATGTGCTGCTACCCATTGGATAGTGTTGCCACGACAGAATAAACCAAAAGCCAAAAGTCAAAAACCAAAAAGCAAAGCAAACCAAACCAAACCAAGCAATCAACCAACCAACCAACAAACCAACCAACCAACCAACCAACCAGAAACAAAATAAAACATCCCCCCCACAAAAACCCAAAACCATTAAAATACTAAACCCCCCAAAACCAAAAGTCTATCCCTCCCCCTCCTGGCAGCTCTCTAAGGTCAATAGCTCCGCTGCTAGCTGTGGAGCTTCATGTCCAGATCTCTTCTTCATGCTTGCATTTTGTTTGCATAATTAATAGATTCTTCAAATGATGGTGTCTTATTACTAAGTCTTCCTGTGTTACTCACGTTTGTCTTAGTTTTGCTAACTCTTTGTATTAATAAATGCCTTGCTGCATTCGTGTCACAACCTGAATGTTTAACTGATCAAGGGCAGCTTAGAGGAGGAAGTGTGACTCAGAAAGTCCTGTTTTCTGTCTGGGACAAGGAGGGGGAGATATTTGCTCCTCCAAGAGTGCCGGGATCTAAGATGTGTGACCTGAGACTTCACATGAGTTATAGCAATAGTTAGGCCCACCATTATTTTTATTATTAGGAGGACAGAGAAGAGTAACATCTGGGAACACCCGTGAGCTAAGGTAAACACATCCAGCATGTCCATATACAGAGCCAGTAAAATAAGGACCTTAAATTCATGTACAGATGGCCATCGTCTTTGTTTGACAGATCAGAGCAGTGAACTTTAACTCACATAAGGGGAGTGCAAGGGAGAGGGACAAACAACCACACCAGGAATAAATAGCAAAGTATCTGAGCACAGATCTCAGATGACTCCATCAAGGGCTACAGGTCTTAGAATGTTAGAGACAGTTAAAGGAAAGAGAACAGACTTGAGTTTTTTTTTTTTTTGAATCTTCACTTTAACAGCGATATCAGAGAAGCATGAGATTTATCTTATGCGTCCCTTTCTTTATTGTTATGGCTGTTTTATTATTATCTTTCACTGTTATTATTGCTCTCAAAGGATGCTGACTTCCTTGTGTGCCTCGCTGAACTTTTGGCTTCTGCCAATAGGAAAGCTATTGAAAAGTTAGTGAACCCAGTTTACATTTCTACTTTAATTAGTAAAGGAATGGCCTTGAAAGTGCTTACAAACAGGCAGCATGAGCATGTGTCATCAGCTGCTGATTACAACGCTGTAGATCAGTCCCGGCAGTGCTGAAGTGATAATTTGGAATTTATCTCTTTATACCCTTGGGACTTTGCCGCCATCCTGTCATGCACAGGCATCCCTGGCAGTCCACAGTACATGGTCATCCCTAATAACCCACAGCTTTGCCTCTGATGTTTTCAGTTGTCAGTATCCAACCTGGGTGGCTGAAGTAGAAATTTCCAGAGATGCGTGATTGTCAAGTGTTAAATGGCTTGCCATTATGAGTAGCACGAGGAGACCTTCCCTGTTTGGGGTGTGTCCTCTTTGCAATAGCTGCCAGCTTGTCCGTCACTGGGTGGCTGCCTCCATTATCAGAGCAACTGTTTATTCATTTGTTTTTGTTTTCATTGTTATTGTTGTTTTGATTTGGTTTGCTTTTAGCAATGACAGACTTTGGGCACGCTCCACAGAAAAGGAGAACTGCTGTGCATGTACTGAGTCAGGCAGGCAGGACACATTTCAGACACAACTTGGAGAGCAGGGCCACAGGAGTAGAGCTGGAGAGGAGGTCCCTTTGTGGTGGTTGAGATGTTCCTCAGTTTATTTTTGTGCCAGACACAAAAAGGGTGAGGATGTATAACTGTCCTTGCTGTGGATCAGAGCAGAGACAGGGCATAAGCACAGCAATTTTATTCACCCAGGAAGGATGAAATCCTGATGGATCTGGGTGAATGGGTAGAGTATGAGATGACTGTGTTGAGAAAAGAAGCCAGATTGGGAAAGACAAATATGGCATGTCTACATGTCTTCCTTCATTGTAGAATCTAGAGTTGTGTGTGTGTGTGTGTGTGTGTGTGTGTGTGTGTGTGTCTGAATGATGGACTTAAGTGCAGAAATGAGACCATGAGAGGGGAGGAATGGGTCTAAAGGCAGTTGGAGGAAGCAGTGGTGGATAACACATGATCTAAAGGAAAAAGTCTCTTAGCTGGCGGAAGGAGAAAGAGACCAACAGTAAAAGAGAGGAGAGGATAGATGAGCAGTATTAGGTATGGAAAAGCAAGGTATAATGACATATATCTATGAAAATACCATAGGCACTCTATACTTCCTGTGCTAACTTAGAAAAATAATAATGAAAAGAAAAAAACTTTCATAAATGGAGCTGTATGGGTCAGAAACAACATTTAGTCCTCACATAAGCCATTAGCTGCTTGGTTAATAAATAACTTCAACATTTTCAAATCAATGATTTCATCTGAAAGAACTCTATAGAAACATTTCCAGAAAACACACTCATCATTTAGTACAGAAAGGTCAAAAAAGACAGGAGAGAGGACAGGTGACATTTGTTGATTGAATACTTGATATTCCAATCTTACAAGGGGAAAATTGGAAAACACTCACTAGGATCCATAAATTCTTTTTGAGATACAGACATCAGAAGTTGAAAGTCAAAGAAAGCCAGAATTGATGTAGAGTAATTTATAGCATATATTTATGTATGTGTTGGCTCAACATTTGACAACCATATTTTTTGAAGCTAATTGGGAACTTTTATTTGTTCTATAAATCATGCAAAATAATTACATCAAATGAAACAAATGGCAGAGGCTTGTTTCTGTGTCAAGTCAGTGGATCAAAGTTCCCCATTTGAGTATTCAGATACTGATAATAGTTTCTTGAAGATTTATTTTTCTTTTATGTGTCTCAGTATTTGACTGTAAGCTTGTCTGTGTACCACATGTAGGCCTGGTGTCCACAGGAGCCAGAAGAGGGCATCAGATCCCCTAGAACCAGAGTTACAACTGTTAATGCTGCCACATTGAGGCTGGGAGCTAAATCCCAGGTCTACTACATGAGCAGCCAGTACCATCTCTCTACTCACACGAACTGATATATTATTGCAAGATGTTATTGTCTGATCAATCGGATTCACTTTTAATTGGTAGGTATAGTTCTTGTGATTTGTAAAAACTAAGTAGCTGTTGTAGTTATAAGAATAGTTATTATTATTATTATTCTGTTATTAAAGAAAATGTATATTGAGAACAAACCAAAAGACACTGATATAGGGGAAGGAATCACACCCCACATTCCACATAGGGTGATATCTGTGCAGCCATAGCTAACATGTGCTCTAGGTGGCAAGCTGTTCAGGGATATGGGGAAAAACTAATGTCATGGTTTTCCACTTCATCCAAGTTAAAACGAAAATAAAACAAAACAAGAAGACCTATAGCCGTTTTCATATAAGTAATGGATGCTGCTGTCTGAACCTAGACACACGTCTCATCTCTAAACGTAGTAAGTGAAACTTTATTTAGTCACACATGGAAGTCTCAACTCTCCTGCAGCATGTGGGAAGCAGGTGTAACGCTACACACAGTGTGATGAGACTACCACACAATGGAAATCTTGGTTATAGATAACTCAACAGTACATCCTGGGTCATCTTCTACCTGTATACTTTGACATTTGTCACCATTCTGAGTCTTGGTATAGATGTCACCTCTTTTTATTGATATCTTTCTTTTAAGCATTTGTCAAGTGGCCTAATACTTAATTATTCAGAGATAAGTCTTTGTCTTTATGTATGTATATAGGTGTGTGTGTGTGTGTGTGTCTGTATGTGTGTGTGCTAGCTCATTCATATGCATGTATTTGAATATTTATGTATAATTTCCAACATGTGTATTTAGCATATGTTAAGATGTTCTAAAGTCATATTGTGACTTGAAAGTGCCTGGATTTGTGTTGTCTGAGTACTCAGCTGGAAGACTGAAGCAAAGCCAACGTTATATATTGTGGTTTACCATTTTCATTTTTGGTGTGCTTAGTTAAAAATGAATTCTCAAGGGGAAAATTTGCATAACATTTATTTAAGAGTCAAAAAGTGATGTCATAGGCAATTAAACATTCTCTACATTTGTGTCCCTTAGCTTGATCAATTATGTAAAGCCATTATTATTTAGGCCATATTCTTGAATAAATCATGGATTTTTATTATAAAAATCACTAAGGAGAATAATTTTCCTTGTGTTATAAGTGTTAAACCACTTGTTTAGGAAAACTCATGGCATATGAGAGACCAAGAATTCCTAAGTCTTATTCTTGCATGAATTATTCAGCTGGAGAATGGCCTGTTATTCCTTTGTTAGTGTTTAGTCCAGAGTAACATCTAAATAGATTTCAAGACATACAACTTTCCCTCTGAAAGTGTTGGTCACCAGAGGCTTGACTGACTATTGTTAGGAATGATGTATTGTTTCTGAATACAAAATTTAGCTTTTTAATGCTCTTATAATATGGAAGTTGACAGGTTAAAATATTGTGGTTGAGTAGATGCTATTTGTGGCTGATTGTTCTAATTTTCTTCACCAACACTGTATCAAATCATTAAGTATTTTCAATTTTCACCAAATGTTCCTACATTCATAAGCTTCCCACATTACCATATTACCCCTGATGATTTATTTCTAATCATATTGAGAGCACATATTCAATGTGATAGCTGAATTATATTAATTTGATGACAAACAAAACAATGCAATTTAAAATATTGATTGCAAAAGCATTAGCTTTTCATAAATAAGCCCTATAATTCCATTGATTTTAAGTATGATTAAATTGCTTGTTTTGATTCAGAAATTATGCTCTGATCATATAAGAAAACTGAAAAAGTGGGAAATTGCAATCTTAAGTTGAAAAGTAAACCAAGCTCCAGTATAATAAAGCAACGATGTTACACATGCTGTAAAGAGCAGGATCATTCCGCCATGCCAGAATGCCCCATTCCTAGGACATGCATTTCTTCCTGCTGCTATGCAAACATATACTGTATGTACACATATTGTATGTACTATGACAATGCATGTGGGATCTGTTCCCATGGGCCCGACCTTTACATTTGATGTACTGAGTTTCTCTTCGTACATGAAAATTTCCGGCAATAAGAAAAGACTAAAAGCTTAACAAACACTTCGGTTGTGTGGTGGAACTTATCAATGTGATATTTATACATTTCATATGTGAAAGCAACTATTGGTTAAATGATATGTGTGGATATAATGTATAATATATATCTGTTCATATAAAATATTTGCATATACACATATATTGAGCCAACCCACTTAGAGAAAATAAACCTGTGTGGTTATATTTCCTGAAGCTTGTGCTTTATCCGTATAAAAGGACTGAGCATGTTAGGCCCAAATATTCTAGAACAAGTTCATATAACAGAAAAGGACTGGTCATGTAGTCTAGAACTGGCTATGAACATAGAGCAGTTTCTTTGTAGTTTAGAATATGGATATATTGTTATGAACATTATATATACATATATAATGTTATTATTGAATATGACTTAGCAGTCTAGAACCCAGGACCCAGGGGCACTAACTCTAGAACATAGTTTTACAGTCTAGAACATAATTGCATATCTTAGTACAGAGAGCGTAGACATGTGGCCTAGAATACTCTCCCACTGTTGTGAATTTGTTCTTTTAATTGTGGTTTAACAGTACAGAACATGGTTTTGTGGTCTAGAACACATATGCATAGACATGAACTTCTTATTAATATGTAGAGCATGCTTGTGAAGTCTAGAACACATATTATGAAGGCTATAGAAGGCAACATAATGTAGAATATATTCCCACAGGCATGAACTTAATTGTATAGTCCAGAACAAGGTTTAGAACCCAGGTATACATTTAAGAATTTTTCTATTGCACCTGAGAAATTCACTGGAGACCCCAAATATTTTCAACTTGTAGCAGGTTTGCACCACAATGCCATTTTCTAAAATAGTGCTTAGAGTTTTATGTTCCTTGCTTTAATCTAGAGTTTACTGAGTCCTCTCAGATCTATGAAGAGTATGTCATTCTCTTTCCCAGGGTGTGAACTGAAGTTGTGGCTCTAGTTAGCACCACTGGAGCAAAGCTCACCTGAGACTTAATGTTCCATGAGAGGCTTCCCAGGGGTTTCTGATATGAGGGAATCCATCCACTGATGTCTGATTGTTGTGCTTGGGATAAAAAACAAGTCTGAAAATGTCTGATACTTATTTTTAGATATCATCTGTTATATCCCAAAATACAGAAAATAAAATTCATTTGTAAGACTGAGCTGACGCAAAACCTTTGAGTTAAGATAGGATCAATGTTAGGATTTTTTTATTCATTTTTCCAGATTTAGCAATTTTTTTCTGCAGATGCTCTCTATGTAGGAATGATTTTCTTATTTTGTAAGAGAAAAATCATTACTGCCATTTTATTTTTGATTTGAAGCAGTTTTAGAATATTCTTTCAGTTTGCAAATTAATTGATGGAACTCCTGTTGGTGATTTAGAGAGCTTAATGTATTTTTAGAAGTAATTTCCCTTCACTAAGTAAATATCTTAATTTACTAGAGGGATCTTCAAAGTGGGCTTTTGTTTTACTATTTCTCTTGGAATCCCGTTTTGGTAGAAGTTTTGTAGAAAACTACAAGACTACTTTCTGTGTACATAGACAATGCCGAAAAGTGTCTGTACGTTTCTTATACCAGATAACATCTGAGGACTGTGCGGGCCCTGCAACAAATGTGCACAAGGAAAATCAGGTTGACATGTACTTTTTATCCCAGCACCCAGGAGGTCGAGGCAAACATTGCTGTGAGTTCTAGGCCAAGATAGTCTACATAGTTCCAGGCGAGCCAGGGTTAATTAGTAAGATCCTTTTAAAGAATCACAAGAGATTTGGGGAGTTGACTCAATAGTTGAAAGGCTTACCTTTGCAAGTGAAATCATCCAAGTCCACTGCCTGGAACCTGAGTTAGATAAATCATCCTGGAGCCTGTGGAGCATGGGCTGATGCTCCCGTTGCTCAGGAAACAAACATGGATGTCTGGGGCTTCCTGGCCAATCACCACACCAAATTATTAAGTTCTCAGCTGGGGAAAGTTCCTCTATTTTTACATTTTTTTTCATTTTTATTGGTTATTTTATTTGTTTACATTTTAAATGTTATCCCCCTTCCCAGTTTCCCCTTCACAAGCACTCTATCGCTTCCTCTCTCCTCTACCTCTTTGAGACTGCTTCTCTATCCACCCACCCTCTCATGCCTCAGTGGCCTGGTGTTCCCTTATCCTGGGTCATCAAGGCTCCACAGGACCAAGGGGCTCCCCTCCCAGTGATGCCAGATAAGGCATTGCTCTGCTACATATCCAGCTGGAGCCATGGGTACCCCCTGTGTACTCTTTGCTTGGTGGTTTAGTCCCTGAGATCTTTGGGTTAATGACTGGTTAATTCACAGGCAAATGGATAGAACTTGAAAATATCATCCTAAGTGAGGTAACCCAGTTACAAAAGAACACACATGGTATGTACTCACTGATAAATGGATTTTTTTAATTTTTATTTTCTATATTCTTTGTTTACATTCCAAAGGCTTTCCCCTTTCCCAGTCCCCCCCCCCCACACACACCATACGTCCCATAAGTCCTCTCCTCCCCAACTATTCCCCAATCATCCCCCACACACAATTTCTCTGTTCTGGGTCTATAAAACTGGATCCCATCTTTTCAGGCCCAGGGTCCTCTCCTTTCTTCTTCTTGGGAAGCATTTGACTTGATAAATGGATATTAACCAAGAAGCTGGAATACGTATGATACAACTCACAGACCATATGAAACCCAAGAAGAAAGAAGATCACACCAAAATGTGGATACTACAGTACTACTCAGTAGGGGGAAGAGAATAATCTTGGGAAGTAGAGGGAGAGAGGGATCTGCGAAGGAATGGGGGGGGGGAGGAAAAATTGGCATGCCCAGTTCAGATATGGGAGGAGATGGGGGAGAAGTACAAAAGGTCAGGAGTTCAAGAGGAGTAGAGTAGCATTGGGGGAGGGGGAGCTGGGGGTAGCCACTAGAAAGTCCCAGATGCCAGGGACTCAAGGGTTTTCCTGTTCCCAACAGGGAGGACTTTAGCAGAAATACCCAACAAAGGGGAGATAAAACCAGACATGCACAGCCCCTAGTTGAGGGACAGGGCTACCCACCTACCCACCACAAAAATATTATTCCAGAATTTTTCCTGTCAAAAGGAAATGCAGGGACAAAGAGTGGAGCAGAAACTGAAGGAAAGGCCATCCAGAAACTGGAAAGGATCCATGCCACCTGACACTAAACCCAGACACTATTGCTGATGCCAAGAAGCTGACAGGAGCTTATATAGCTAAGAGAGTATAGCTGAGAGGCTCTGCCTGAGTCAGACCAATACAGACACAGATTGGACTGAGCCTGAGGACCACACTGGGGAAATTAGGACAAGGGCTGTAGGAGCTGAAGGAGTTTGCAACCTCATAGGAAAAACAGTATCAACCTACCGGACCTTTTTTGAAAACATAAGAAAGGTGGAAAAATCATGAGGGGTGGTCCTCTGGGTTCAGTTACATGAGCAAATATCTGCATATGTAGCTCCTTACACATGTGCACTTGTGCTCATACGAACATGTGCACATACACGTACACAATGATTACACAAGGCAAAAAAAATGAAACTTCTTTCTCGTCCCAATCCTTTGTAAAAAAAAAAAAAAAAAAAAAAAAAAAAAGACACTTTCTTTAAGTAGCATTTCCTTTTTTTATCTTCTGTCTTGAAGGAGTAAAACTATACTCAGAAAATGAGTTATATTTATGGAAATGCCCTGGGTTCACCCAAGTCAGGTTAAAAGGGGGTGGATACCTGTCTTTGATGGAAACAGCAGTGGTCCCAAATGGGGAACAGAGCGTTTCCTCAGACTTGAGCTAGTCCTTTGCGCAGGACTGACCTAGACTAGTCTTGCATCTCTCTCCCAGAAAGGCAGCATAAGGGACAGCTGTGTTTATCTCGCCCATGCACGAGCAGCAGCCAGCAAACTTCAGAGAAGGAAGTAATTGGCTGCGTTCTTAGTGCTGACGACACCTGTCCAACTGTGCAGGATCTTCTGATGTGGAAGTTTTACAAATGACAAGACATATCTACTGTTAGCTGCTTCTGGTCTCCTGCTGGAATGGAAAACCATTACTTTCACTCTATATTTATTAATATACTGCATCAGGCAGTTACAAGGCTTATTCTAAAGCTTCTGAAAATCCCATTGAGAGAAAGAAACAATTAATTAAGGACATCTCTCTGTCTCTCTCTATTAAGGCAACTTTGCTACTAAATTCACTGTGTCATGAAGAAAAATACATCATGGTCTTTTCCTTTTATTCTATTTCTCTGTAAATCTTGTTATCTTAAACCACATACTTAAAATAATCTGCTGTTGGACAGAGTGAAAGATTTAAAGGAAGCCAATAAACAACCAGTATAAATCTTCCCTGTTCTTAGCCTCAGTAAGCCAATGAGACTTCCAGTTGAAAAACATCTCTGTAGGTGTCAGTATTTAGAACTATATAAGGGGCATGATCCAGTATGTTAATTAACTAAAACTGATAATAATGCATATATTTCTTTTCTTTCAAGACAATATTTGCAAGAATTTCTTACTACTAGGCTATCTACATTATGAGTTAATAAGGTAGCATCTTTTAAAAGTACATTCTATCTGGAAACTATCATCCTAAGTGAGCTAACCCAATCACAAAAGAATATACATGAAATGCAATCACTGATAAGTGGATATTAATGAGCCCAGAAGCCCTAAATACTCAAGGCACAATTAGCAAGTCAAATGACTCTCAAGAAGAAAAAAAGGAGAGGACCCTGGGCCTGTAAAGATTGGATGCAGTATTGTAGACCCAGAACAGAGAAATCGTGTGTGTGGGGGGAAAGAGTGGGGAATAGCATGGGGGGGAGAGGAATTATGGGACATATGGTGGGGGGTAACTGGGAAAGGGGAAAGCCTTTGGAATGTAAACAAAGAATATAGAAAAGAAAAAAAAAGAAAAAAAGTGAAAAAAAAGTGCTTGCTGCACAAAAAAAAAGAAAAAGAAAATTTACTATAGAACTAACTACTAAAAATGTACTTGCTTTAGGAAATTTCAAGTCTCTTGTCTATTTATTATTTAAATTAAAATAAAATACATACCTGTGCTTTATCTGGTAATAAAACATTATGGGGGAGTTTATATCATATTGTTGAATAAAAAATGTACTAAATAATTAAAAAAGTACATTCTTCAACGTTATTCAGAAAGCAAGTTATAGTTATATATTCTATATTAATGAATATGTGTATATCCATGCATTTAGATATACAACATTAATGAAAATATGGCCATGAATTTGAAAGAGCATAAGGAAGGTTATATTCAAGGATTGGGAATAGACAAGGAAAGGAAGAATAATATAATTATAATATAATCACCAAATTATAAAATAAATACAAGTTAAATTATATTCTCTGAAAACAAAAATTGTAGATGCAACATAATTTCTAATTTAAGAACACATAATGCTAATAATTTTAAGTACAATGAGGCAACATTGAAGGCAGTGTGAAAAGGATTGCTTGATCAACTTGTTATCCCAAATGAATATTACATCTTAAAGTTCATATTGAACTGGATTGATTTCAAATTCAGAGAAACTACCTTGTGTTCAGTTCTCTTCTGCATTGTGCTTCAGCACTTGTGAGCTCTGAGCAAGATGAGATTTTGGGAGTATTGGTTGTGGATGCCCCAAGAGTCTTATCTTTAACAACTTTCCTTTTACATGTCATTGTGGAAATGCTTCTCATGTGTACGTCTTAGTGACAGTGGATCTCTGTGCTCAGTGAAATGGATGGATGGTAGTGCACACCTAATACATGGGTCCCTGCAGGAGGCAAGGCCAGACACAAATTCTCCTTCCTGTCCTTGCTATTAGCACGAGGCCTGCTCTACCTGATTTTAATACCCTATCACAGCAGAAGTAGCAGTTTGATCAAAAGTGGTTCAGGATATGTGCTCATTTCACATCTACAAATACTTCACAGGACATTCCTTTTTACCACCAGGGCACTTGTTTAGACTTTTCAGTTTGTTAGCAGCCAGATGCACACTTACACATGAATCATGAAAAATTCCATCTGACCAACTCTCATGAACTCACTAAAACCATGTAAAGATGCTATTAAATTATCCATTAAATACAAGTTTATCTGCATATTTTCTTCAGATCCCAAATGGAAAGGAAGACTCATGTATCTAATTTCCATCAAGTGTCACAAATGTTGACAAAGACATTCAAGCAAGACATCTGAAGGTGTTAGGAAATGAATCAATAATTCACTATTTGCTTTATTTTCTCACATAACTCGAAAATATGGTCAGATTATTAAGAGCTGCATGAAAGTTGCTGAGAAGACAAAAAAAAACCTGCCAAGATTTTCACTCAGAAAAGAAAAATAAATTAAACATTTTAACGTGCTTATAGAAAAATCAATTGGAATTCTATAAACAAATTCATATAAATTATAAATCTGAAAGCCACTTCCTATTATCATGTGGTGCAAATTCAAGTGTATGCTGCCATTTATCTGACGTTTCCAAATTAAGTATGCCAATAATGATGCTAATAATGATACATTCTTCTTAGAGCTAGCTTTTATTCACCTATGTACTTATATCAATTGTCAAAATAATACTTTAAATACATTATTCAATATTATTATTAAAGTAACAATATACAATATACTTTTTATTCTATTTCGCAGACCAAAGAATGTAGAGTTTATATAACCACACAGATGCACACATATGCATACATGATTATATTATTGATAATAATCAATAATAATTATTGATTAAGGTACTTAAATCCATAATGAACTATTACCACAAAAATGCTAGCTATAATCTATTGCAGATACAGTGCTGCATGAAGTAAACATTTGCTATTCTGGATACTGCAGTTTGCCTGACATTGGTTGATTAACGTTGGGTTGGGCTCAGCATGGCTCCAGGATCATCTTTCAGCTCCTGTGTATAACATGGGTCTTTGTTATTGTGAGACTAGACTAGAAAGTTACCTTGTTATAGGGGAGGATGCAGGACCAGTGCCTCTTATTACCTATGTTGGAACAAGTATACTACTCTCTGAGTCCTGATCAAGAGTAAAACCACTACTGCTCACACTGTGCTATCTAACTCTGTGGTCTGGAGATTGGAAAAAATATAGTTTGCTTATTGTGGGAGAAGATGATAAACTGTGGCAAATGGAATAGAAGGTTCAGGAGGGATTGAGAGTTTTTGAATAATAGTGTCAGCTTATGTAAGCACAGGCTTCATTTTCTAGGTGATGATATTGTATGGATTTTTCACACATTAGTCATTTGCTATAAATGTATGTAGGTGATGGTATAGGTACTTTATGATAAGTTCATTTACAATTTGTGAGATACAGCTAAAGATGATGCAGGTTGTTTCCTCTGTAATAGGATTTTCTTCATCTAAATATTATATAGTAATTAAAGAGTAAGTCATGATGCTTCTTACCCCTATCACTTGCTCATCAGGTATATGTAAGAAGCACTGCCATCCAGAATTTCATTTATGGTGTATTCATTTTTTACTGATTTCCTGAAAATTCGTGGATGAACAACTCAAGAAAAATTTCACAAGACTAGCATGTGGATTAAATGTTTAATTTCAAGTGAAAATCATGTGTCAATGAGTAGGTTTAATACAACTCATTCTAATGACCTCTTGGCAGTAGATAACCTATCGGGGTAGTCATCCCTATAGAAAACTGGATCTCTTTTTCAGCAGTCATTGACTATTGGTAGCTCTTCATCTGTATAGAGTTTTGGGAAATTCCTACCATCCACATTGGATAGCTGGTGATGATACTATCCACGTCTTATTTAGCCAACCATATTGTTGATATTCTGTGGGTGCAGCTTCCCTGTCATGTATAAAAGACACTATTGTCCAGAAGTCATTCTGCTCCTCTGGCTTTTGAAATCTTCCCATATGACATTATAAAGAACTCCAAGGAATGCTATCAGTTCAGTTTAAGCAAGGTGTAAGGCATGTGGGTAGATATTGAGTACATTAGTTCAACTACTAACTTGATGCTACAAGGCTTTCTTCAGTCCAAGGGCTCCAGGTAAATGACTTCATAACACCATTAGAACATACCAGAACAAGGCTTTACTCTGAGATGGAGTTTACCATCTCCTCATAATCTATCATCACTGGTTTCAGTGAACTCTTTCTTAGTCCTCCTCACACTGATATATTGCATTTCAAAGGGAGTTATCATTTGTTCAGTGTGCTTTGGTATCCCACATGAAGACATCACATTGTAGAAACACCCACAGAATGAGGTAGCTTGCTCTTTCTTTTGTGTTTATTGCAGAATTTACAAGGATGCGTCCACCCACAGTGCTCAGAGTCAGCGTTCTACTCTCTCTGCCTTTTTGTCAGTCAGTCTCAGATGAATTTTTAGTTGTGTATTCTGTAAGGTAGGTGGGGCATGCAGTGCTCAACAAGACAGAGCTGCATAATAAGAAGCTTGCAGATCTGAGCTGTTGTTCAGTATTAGCTCTCATTAGTGGGTATATTCATGGTGGTTTGGATAAATGCATAGTGGTTTGGAAAGCCCTTGTACTATGTTCTAGAAGGAATTGTATTCTGGTTTTCATATTCCAGGGCTCATCTTGAAGGTACTCTAAAATCATCTTGTATTCACCAGAATGTATCAGACTGTGAGATTTGGATAAATTATAGTATTGTTCCTTACTAGGCCAGTTCTATGATCTCTATGCCAATTATTTTAAACATTTTTTTTTTCAAAATTGGAGATAGTTCATAAACATTAGATAATGTAACATGGGCAGGGCAGTTCTTCCTCTGTGTTGGCTGTGTTTTTTAATCTCCTCTTAAAGTTAATGTATGTTCAAGAGAAAGGTCAAATGATGTGTCCAGAGAAGCACGGGAGAAGGATAATGCAGAGGGGTAAAGAATGCTAGCACATGCTTCAGACTGGTAGACACCTTAGTAATAGTGACAAAGGGCTTAGTCACATCAATGCTAAGACAGAGTTTATCACAGCCAATTACTATGAGAATAAAGATACAGTAACTTGTAACATGTAAGGCATTACCATGTATGCAACGCAATGCTCATTAGATATAGTAAATATTATATATATATGTATATGTATACACACACACACACAAGGAAGAACACTATACACACTATATATATATACACATTTTTGAAACTTTAGAAAATGATCTCAGACATTGTCTCCACTTTACAAATTAGTAAAAGAATGGATAGTATACAAGAGCAACAAATACCACAGCAGCATTAGGTCAGCTATTCTAATGTCCTATTCAGTGTTGTATGACCATTTAAGGTAGCTGGCTCCTTTAAACACTCTGAATTTGGGCCAGTTGCTTAAATCTACTCAACCTTACCTTTCCTCAAGGTTCAGCATCACTACTAACCTTTTTTTGTAATTTCAACTGTTAATATTAAGTAAATTCAGAAATCTTTTCTTTTACAGGTAAATATAAGTCTTAATCAGAACAAAGAGATGGTGGTGAGCAGTTTATTAGGTATTGTATAGACAGGTTAGGAATATTTTTTCTTGCAATACTTGCAGAAAATCAAATGATTACACATTTAACAAATTTCCAGTGATCCCATGGCAAGCATTCATTTAATGCATTGTTCTGTTTGTTTGTTGGCTTTAGGGACTTGAGGTCCATTTTCATAGAATTTTTTCAAAAATATTCTTTAAATCGTGCAGTCGGTTGTCTGAAATTAGTGGAAATTAACTCATTATATATTCTTTTTTAAAAGTGCAATAGCATGTCATTATCAAAAGATCCTCAGCTTTGCAGGAAGAAGCAAATCCTCGGACCCACAAGCAACTATGAGACATATGTTACTGGGGCAGCCACTCTCCTGACATTCTGCCATAGACAAGGACAGTGTGTCTCTCGCAGAGAAATGTTAACCCTTTGACTTATTGATGCCCATGAACACCTGCACTGTGTGAATGACAATCTCATGTGAGAAGCCAAGTGTGGCCCAGCCACTGTCTTGACCAATTAAGACAAAAAAGCTGCCATGCCATCCTTATATCAAACGTGCAACCCAGCTGTAGAATATCACAGTAGCAGTCTGGTACATGTCAGCCACCTTAGGTCACATAGAAATCACTGACAAAGACTGACACCAAATGTCACTGGGGTGTCATAGACTACCAGGTGTTGTAGGCCATGGTCAATACTCTCAGTCACTTTCCAGAACATGAGGATAAGGCCCTGATCCCGAAGTCACCACATACTGGACTTTCAGAACAGGGAGAAATCAAACTGGATCATCATACACTTCATTTTGAATAAAATTCAAATTAAAGAAGCAACTGAAAGACACTCTCTCCCCCTACAGCCACTCTCTTGACATTCCCCCACAGGGAAGGTATGGATCTCCTAGACAAAGACAAGTACTCACTTGTCCTTTTCATTCCTGCTAGTTAGCTTCCATATTAATGGAGGAGAAAAGCAATCTCTAACATCACACAGCTATAAAATCATAGTAACAGCTGGGATGGAACTATAGGTCCAGTGGTTCAACAATAGCATGAATATTATGGGCAATTCTAACTGCTTTCTGGTTGACCTCAAGGCCTGCTTCATGAGACAGAATGTGTTCCTGGGGTTGTTGATGGGACCAAAGACATGTGGCTAGACATGTTCTAAAACAAAATATGAAAAAGTAAAATACCTTACCATTATTAATATTACCATTATTTGTCTGTGAAGAATTGCTTATCTAGTGATGGTCATGAGCAGACTCTAGCACAGGGCCTCTCACTCCAGTTGGCTCTCCTGCCAAAGGCCTGTGAATTGATGAGATGAATAGAGAAACATCATCTCAGGCAATTCAGTCAGGCTTATCAATACTTAGTGAGGCTAAGTCATTCTCTACAAACTCTTGTTTTATTCAGAGAGGAACTGCAAATGCTTCATTTGCAAACATTTTCATATACCATAGGTGATAACTTTACATTAAACAACTTGAAATGCATTCTTCATTTGGGACATGGCCACACTCAGCTTAATGTATATTAATATTTTGCTCATATTAGGAAACACTCCCTGTTATACCCCTCCAAAAAAGCACTGCAGTCCTAGGATCATTGAAATATCAATATGTGATTTTTTTGTGTACATGATGCACAGATCCCATTCTATATGTGATTTTATGTGTACATGATATACAGATCCCATTCTTTGAAGCTGAATGTACTAGTGAAAATGAGTGTTTGATGACGTTAGGTCTAGATCTCAACTGAAGGGATCTTCAAAATGTAATATATAGATCTGAGAACACTTGACTTCTCCTCTTTCTATGCATTAAAAGTACCACATCTGAAAATATACAAATTCTGTATTCTGCATTATATTATTTATGAACTTTGTATAGTTCAAATCTCCCCTTCTATGACATCATAGATTTTGATACACTGAGAAGATTTGAGAATTTCAAAGTGAAGCCTTAACTAGCAAAATCTTACCTTTAGGAAGGGAATAACAGAACAAGAAGTTATTCTGTATTGTATCAGTAATACATATGGTTCTGAGAAGCAGAAGAAACTGATAGTATGCCCTGGACATGAAGATTTGAGTGGATGTTCAGCAGCTGAAAACCCTCAGTTAACTGTGTGTGCAATGGTATACACCAAAGTTCCCCTTTTTCTTAAATGTCCTAATTTCACAATTTTGTTTTTTGCTGTTAGTTTTCATTTGGTATCCATTGTGAGATGCGGCTTCTCAGAAAAGTTAATCTTTCCAGATAACGTACTTCTGGGATGCTTCTTGCCATCTTTGCATATATGCAACCTTTCAGATAACCTACATGCAAATGTTTAGGGTGTTCTTTGATGCACTCATTCAGTTTGACAACATCTTCATGTCTATGCTTAATCTCTAATCTAGAAATAAGAAGCAGGAGTCTGCTCCATCGCCAAAACCTATCAATTACCAGTAACGGATCAAGTTAGAGGTGGAACTTTGCATCTGTCTCCTCGCCATATTCTGGCATTTGGTCTTGCTTGGGCTTGCCATGTTCTCTGGTTTGAGTATGTATCCAGCAATTGAGTTTTAGAAACAACAAGCTAATCAGTGAGTGCATACCATGTGTGTTCTTTTGTGATTGGGTCACCTCACTCAGGATGACATTCTCCAGTTCCACCCACTTGGCTAAAAAAATTATGAATTCATTGTTTTTAAGAGCTGAGTAGTATTCCATAGTGTAAATATACCACATTTTCTGTATCCATTCCTCTATTGAGGGACATCTGGGTTCTTTCCAGCTTCTGGCTATTATAAATAGGGCTGCTATAAACATAGTGGAGCATGTATCCTTATTACATGCTGAGGAATCCTGTGGGTATATGCCCAGGAGTGGTACAGTGGGATCCTCCAGTAGTATCATGCCCAGTTTTCTGAGGAACCGCCAGACTGATTTCCAGAGTGGTTGTACGAGCTTGCAACTCCCACCAGCAGTGGAAGCAGATATTATCCCAGAAGTTCAAAATACCCAAGAAACAATTCACATATCAAATGTTGCCCAAGAAGGAAGGAAAGGCCCCTCGTCCTAGAAAGGCTCATTGCAGCAGTGTAGGGGAATACCTGGACAGGGAAGCAGAAAGGGGTTGATTGGGGAATGGGGGAGAGAAGGATTATGGGACTTTCAGCAGGGGGTATCCAGGAAAGGGGAAATCATTTGAAATGTAAATAAAGAATATATTGAATAAAGAAAAACAAATTGGAAAAAAAGAAACAACAAGCTAATAAGTAAACATCTCAGTACTGGGAATCATTTGGTATTCCATAGACTCCCAATCATTGCCAAGGCTCTTGGTTGCCTGCTGGATGGATACTAACAGTTTGACATGTTCAGTAGTTTTAAAAGATTACTGTGGAGCAAAAAGGACCACTAATGGACTTGTGTGGAGAACCATACCTGTTGGGTAGCTCAGGAAGTGGTACAAGTAAGTGGCTGAGGGTCTAACAGCCATAGGCAAAGTAGCAGATAGTTACTTTTTTGGAACAATTGAGCTATGGAACGAGGTGGATTGGTAGAAAGGACATTTTCCTATCATAGCAAATTTTCTCTGTTAGGATTGCATTAAGAAGTCATCCTTAGCCCATCAGACTTGCTCAAATGCATTAAGTGTGGCTAGAGGGCTAGGAGACGGCCCTGGGGGAGTGTACAGTGTCTATTAATCAGCTTTGGATCAGGCTCGGGCAATGGTGGCATTTATAGCTTGCCTCCCCTGGGTCCTTCCTCTCATCTGTGCAGCTTCACACTTTATTCTGAAATTGAAGATGACCTGAAAACACTTGCCAGGAGCACACTGGTCCTCAAGGAAGCTCCCTTCAGATCTGGCAAAGCGATGGGCAGAAACCACACAGGGTCCAGACGCTTCAGAAGCGCTACTCTTATTTTAGCATTACCTGTGAGCAGTGTGCAAACACTTAC
Source organism: Apodemus agrarius (assembly GCA_964023405.1). Lineage (NCBI taxonomy): Eukaryota > Metazoa > Chordata > Mammalia > Rodentia > Muridae > Apodemus > Apodemus agrarius. The sequence continues at coordinate 12,848,004 of OZ030023.1, read as the reverse complement.
GCCTGCATGGGCATGCATCTGCGTGGACACACACACACACACACACACTCACACACTCTCTCTCTCTCTCTCTCTCTCTCTCTCTCTCTCTCACTTGGACTTAATATATATTGCAGGTCCAACCTTCCTCCATTTATGTATTTTTCACGGTAAATATGAAACATTAGCATCAGGAAGTGTGGCTTCTTGCTGAGGATTTGGGGTCAGACTGGGTAGGTTTGGTGGCCATCTAAATTTCAGAGTGCAGAGATTTATTTCATATGTAGTCTTTGTGATCAGAGAAAACTAATTTCAAAGTGAAAATTCATCAGGGGTAGCTGTCAGGAGCTTATCACTGGCTCAGGAGGGTACACACCTTCAGTCCATCTACCAGGAATGTTCCTTTTGGTTCTCCTGTCCCACTCTGAGGCCCTGTCTCCATGACTCTGGCCAGAGGCCTGCTAACTGTACATTGGATTGACTGAAGCCACAATGCGCTGGCCTAGGTGACTCTGTGGATGATCTGGAAAATTCTGACACTCCAGTGCTTCCAAAGATGTGGCGTTAGAGGCAGCTGTGTGTATTCCATTACTGCTCAGCCTTCTGCTCCTTCTGTCTCCAGCTAGGCAAGGGCTTGGTGATAGAGCAATTCTTACATGAACTGCTTCATTCTCCTGGCCTGTCTAGGCATGCATTTTCAGAGTTGAATTTTAAAACAAAGACTAATAAATATTTATTTTCTTTTTAGAAAATACAAGACTGCATGAAAATCTAAAAGAACACCATTTATGTGGAAAAATTCCAAAGTGCTCAATTTTATAAAAGCCAATAAATAATTGAATATTATTTTATTTCTTTTTCTTTCCATTTTTGTTATTATGAGAAAAAGAGGAAGGAACTTCAGTATAGTGTGTATATATGTGAGTATATATTTTAAAATATATCTACTATACACAATGGCATTACAAGCCTTCTTTCTAGCTCCATGTTTATCTTTTTAAAAATCATTTACTAATAGATCTCTGGGAAGCTTGGATATTTGTGATGTGGGAAAATATAGATTAAGCCCTACAATACTGCAAGGTACATTCTCATATATTTCCTTCACTTTGCCTTATTTACAATGATTATCTGTGCTTCTGGGATCAGCCAGAGTCCTGTGGAGATACTAGGAAAGAGGCTTGCCAGTGCATCAGACCAACACCCTACCATTTATTCTGTACCTCCAAATATTCCTAGAAAGGAAATTTCCAGGTCAAAATAAAATGCAACTTGATATAAAATGTGATTGGGAATGATTGGGGAGTAGTTGGGGGGGAGAGGAACTATGGGAAGTATGGTGGGTGGGAACTGGGAAAGGGGAAAGCCTTTGGAATGTAAACATAGAATATAGAAAATAAAAAAAATGTGATTTTGTTGTAGGAAATATTACTCTAGTTCTTTTTCGACAAAGCAGTGAAAACTAATGTCTTCAGTTTTTTCATAGCTGTGTGAGGGGTAGGGCATCCATGTCTGGCAAACATTTGACATGACATGCTGGGTGCAGAATACTTATCCAAGGTTAGCTATATACTTCTTTGACTATAAGAGAAGTTTAGAACTTTCATATGTGTTTGCCTAGCTGTCCATTGCTATCAATTGATTTCATTTTAATATTACATCTTGTTCCTGTTTTCTCATTAATTTGTGAGAGCCCATCAACCTGCAGCCTTATCAAGATGCATCAGTGTGATCAGGATCCTCTATATGCTAAGCTGAACAGTGTGGAAGGGAAGCTGTATTCCCAGTGCTACCTTGCAGGGTTACCAAGTAGAATCTCCACTGCAGAGTGGTAGACACTGCTAAAGAAGTGGCTGAGGGTATAATATGCTCAGGAACCATGGTGTTGGAAGACACTGTCAGCTTGTGGTTGTGGCGGGCTATAGGACTGCATTGTTTTTGAAACTGTGGCACCTCATATTGCTCCACGGGGGTGGGGGGTATCCAAAAGTGCTATGACTTTCTTTGAAGGAACATGCCATTCCTAATGATGGCTTGGGAGGAAAAGATGGGCACAACCTGAGAAAACACACCCTGAACTCTGACATCAGTAGGTTGAACCCTCTTCTGGAAAATCCCACTGGAAATTGGAAACAAGGAGTTGATATGGCTATGCTGAAGAGGTGTGGAAGAGGGGTGTGGTCAAGGGGAGACATGCCAGGGATGGCCAACACAAACACCTGACAGGGATTTACTCTTTGGCTTCTGCCTTATCACGTTATTTACAATATTTTGGATATGTCAAGTCGCTGTGAATAATCTTATGCAGTCAAAATGGTTGATATTTTAATTCCAGCTTCCCTTTTGGAAGTTCTGCTAATGATGTGTTTATCAGCATGATAGGATATCAATATTAATATATGCAAGCCTCCACTAGTGCTCTTTAAAAACTGGTTATTTCTCTAGAAATTATATTTCCCCTACAAATAAAACTTGTTTTTAATATAACGTCTCATTATAAAACATTCCCCCCGCTAAAGCTCTTGTCTTTGATCATCATTCTGTAGCTTGCACACATGTCTACTTTGAGTTCCTTGACAAAGACAGTCATTGATAATACACCTGGCAGGAAACGTTTAAATATATGTTCGTGCATCTGGAAGGTATGGATATAAACAATACTTGTTCAAATACTTGTCATTAAAAGGACAGGAGAAAGTGAATACTGTTGAGAGTAGAGATTGGAAGTAGCCCTTTTGTAGAGTGGGTAGACATGCAGCAGGACAGTAAATACAGGAAAAGAGTGGAGGCTCATTTTCAGATGAACAGAACCACTGTGAGATCCAACAATAAACAACAACGACGAAATCCTATGAAACTGACGCATCAAGGGAAGCTCTGCACTCCCATGATCTTAGCAGTGAATATAACGAGTGCCTGTCAGTGAGGTAATGAATGAAGGAACACACACACACACACACACACACACACACACACACAATCAAACTGCTTATCATTCAAGTTATTCGGAGCATAAGGGTGAACCTGGAGGACTTATGTTAAGAGAAAGAAGGCAGTGCTAACAGAAGGCTACATGTCCTCACCTGCATGTATGATCTAAAGACTGACTTCTAGCAGCAGCGAAAAGTGTAATGTTGCAGCTAAGAGGAAAATGGCTGATTCGTCATTATGTTGATGATGCCAGAGATGTGGTTCCTGGTATTTCTTTTTTTTAATCTTTATTTTTTTTATTTTCTATATTCTTTGTTTACATTCCAAAGGCTTTCCCCTTTCCCAGTTCCTCCCTCACCATATGTCCCATAAGTCCTCTTCTCTCCGCCCATTCCCCAATCACACCCCCACCCCCCCCTATTTCTCTGTTCTGGTACTCTCCTACAAAACTGGATCCAGTCTTTTCTGGACCAGGGTCCTCTCCTTCCTTCTTCTTGGGAATCTTTTGATTTGCTAATTGTACCTTGATTATTCAGAGCTTCTGGGCTCATTAATATACACTTATCAGTGATTGCATTTCATGTGTATTCTTTTGTGATTGGGTTAGCTCACTTAGGATATTATTTTCCAGATCCAACCATTCACCTACAAATTGCATGAATTCATTATTTTTAATTGCTGAGTATTATTCCATTGTATAAATATACCACATTTTCTGTATCCATTCCTCCTTTGAGGACTTTCCAATTTCTGGCTATTATAAATAAGGCTGCTATGAACATAGTGGTTCCTGGCACTCGTTTCTAAGGAGAGTGAGCAACCATGATGCAGTGACTGTTGAGGTAATAGTGAGGAGTATGTATATAGTATGGATTTTTCAAAGCATCAGAGTTGCATGTGCTTCTTGTGGAAAGATGCTCATAGGTGCTTCTCACCACAGACAACATCAATAACACACGAGATAACCATTCCACTCCAGCCCAGATTGGGGATGAGCTTACTGGTTTCAGTTACAGATCATGAATTATCCATGGGAGAATGGGAAACCTCCTAGCTGCCTCACTGCTTAAAGTCTTACACTAGCATGAACAATGGCATACCTATAGCTGTATGAATAGATTTCACTTCCCTCTCCAGTTAGCCTTCCACCCTCTATATACTTCCATTTCCTTTTAAGACAATGAAACCCTGTGCATCTGTGGCGAAACTCACACAGGTGACAGGTAAGTACAGGCTCAAATGACTGAGACTCAGGTGAGGATCTGATGACCCTTCCCACTTGAGGGAACTTTGACCTGCTTTGGTGTGTCGAATATAGTGATGGCTGTTGTTTTCAGAGAACAACACTCTTCAGCAATCAGAAACAGGGAAGGCAGTGAAATAACTAAAGTGCTATGCATGTTCATTAGGATAATAGTATATTATTTCACAGTTGAGAACTATTGTGTTAAACTGTGTTACATCTTCATTATATCAAACACAAGAGCCACTGGATCTTTGGAAAATCTACTTTGGAAATCTCTGCATATTGCTATTGCAAAGCCTAGCAAGTGCTTTGCCTATAGGGATGCTGAGAGCTTTCAGAAGATCCTCAGGCGGTGTTACTTACCATTCAAGTCAGGTGCACTCCTGCAATATGCCTCTCATCAAATTCCATCAGCATCTGGTGTCCAAGTCCACCCTAGAAGGTAAGAAAAGGAATTCTTTAGAGCAGGTAAGCCCACTCTTGGGTTGTCTTTCTGCTAAAGACACTGTCAGCATGCTTCATGCTCTGTGAAAGGGAACATCATTGAAGATGGATAGCAAGTCTGAGTACCTGGCTGCCTTTAAGAAAACATAGTCATATGCCTACCACACAAATCACAATAGCAAAATTGGGAGGGGCAGGGGTATTCAAAATCATGGAGGAAAACTTTAGGGACAGAAAAAAAGAAAAAAAAAGAAAAAGAGAACATAGTCATGAACACACACACATATGTACATATATATACACACACACATACACACACATATATATGTACATATACATATGTATATGTATGAATGATAAGTAACTAATTATCTTCTAATCACTGATCAATGAGTGATCAGATACAGTAGTCTTTCCTGCTTTAGTGCCTTAGAGAAAGGGAGGCCCTGGGAAGTTTTAGTGAAGAGAGAGGGTGGAATAGTAGTGAGGAAGGTTATGGAACACAGACAGGGTGGAAGTTTACTGTGTTTTAACGTGAATCTGTGTAAAGCACTGCCAAATCCAAGACTGTAGTATTTGTACATGTATGAGGGAAAGGTACAACTCTCCTATGGGCATGTGATGAAATATGGCATATGTACCTGGATTAAAGAACAGGTCAAGTTCTATGTAAACATTAAAGATAAGTGATCATTTTTATAAATGTATTTATTTACTTTATATCTCAATTGCAGTCCTCCTCCCAACCACACCCCTTTAAAAGACCCCTTCCCATCTCTGCTCACCTCCTCTGAAAAGGAGGAGGACACTCTGGGTACCAATCCACTCTGGCACATCAAACTACTACAGTAGTAAGCACATACTCTCCCAATTAGTCCAGAAAAGGAAGCCCAGTTAGAGGAACAGGATCCTCTGCTTCAATTGGAGGATCTACATGAAGACCAAGCTGTATTTATGCTACATATGAAGGTGTCCTAGGTCTAGTCCATGTATGCTATTTGATTGATGGCTGTGTCTCTGGAAGCCCCTAAGGGTCTGGTCAGTTGATTCTGTTGGTCTTCTTTAACTGTCATCAAGGAGGGAGGGATGGAGGGAGGGAGAAAGAAAGGAAGGGAGAGAAAGAATGTCATGTGTCTTTAAGTCTCAAAGTCACTTTCCATGATACATCTTTTCTATTAAGATCGCATCACCTAATCTTTCCCAAACAGTTCTCCCATCTGCAGAACATGGATTCAAATGTATGAATCAATAGAGGTCATTCTCATCCAGAGCAATACCTCTGTCCTGCATCTTCTGCTACATTTTGCTCCTTCTCTTAGATGCTTTCCTCAGTCACTATACACATAATTTCCAGTGAATTACATGTTCCAGAGATGAATTATGAAAAAAAGTCTGTATTTGTAGTATGCCTCCGTGTATGTATAATATATATGGATACGGATATTTAGTTATATGTGTGTATGTGTGTATGTATGTATGTGTGTATACATATATACACCTGTGTGTGTGTTTGTGCATATGTATGTGTGTTACCTTCCTCAAATCTATGTGCATTCTGCATAGCAGAGGGCACCACATACTTGAATAGACAATGTTGTATGAAGCTCCTTCTAACATTTAGCCTGGGGTCTGCTTGGGCACTTTAAATATCGCAAGGGCTGCTGGCCTGTATGTCACCAGTGACAAACACCCAGGCCTAATGGGTACTTGCATAATTGAGCACAGTTTCTTGGCAGCTCTTTGCACAATTGTTCGTTTTGAATCTGAGCCCATTGATTAGAAACTGAGTCTTCCATATAATTAGACTATTAGAAAATAGTAGTCTCTAAGAAGAATGTAAGAGTTCTACTCTACCACTAATGGCATGTGGGTGCTGACAAGTGTTGGATGCTGGGCACAGGGCTCTGGAAGCACACAATCATGCAAGCTGATGATAAGCACAGACAGACAGGAATAGAAAATGCAGACAGTTCAAAGCAGCTGATGAGTTCAGAAACATGCAAAGCATAGCTATGGAACATCCAGTAGATGTGCAAAATGCAGGGTCTCCCGGATTAAATGGTATTTTTTTAAAGGCAATTATGTGTTGCTGGTGAAGGCTATAAGGGATCATGTCCTTTCTGATGAAGTGACCCCTGGGTGCTCATCTGTCATCACCATGCCACCTTCAAGTCTACAAACAGTTCAGACCGAATTGTAGGTGCTTTATCACTACTTATAAGGCAGAAAGAAAGGAAGGAAGAAGGTGAAAAGAGAGGACATGGGGAGAAAGGAAAAGAGAGAGAAAGGGAGGGAGGTGGAAGAGTCAAAGCTAACACTAAAGCAAATCACTTTGTCTAAGCTGGGAATGTCCTTAATGGTGGCTTTGTAGCCAAGTGGGCTTTACGATTAAGTGTAGAGGCTCATAAAGTAAAGAACACATATTGGTGGCCTTCCTCTATTTTCAACACAAGAGAGGCAACAGAGGGAAACCAAGTTAACACCCTCATGGAAATGAGATACCAAATTTCATTGAATGCATGCTAAGAGGTAGAAAGTGAAGGTAGGTAGGTGACTCCATTAAGGCTTCCTCAATGAGAGACTCTCACCCAAACTGAGGAACAATGAAAGTCATGTGCTACACATGCACACAACACAGCTAAGACGGATCCGCCTCCAGGATCCTCCTGTGCTTTTGCTTGTTGCCTGAGCTCCAGCAGCTGGTTTCTCTTTGTGTCTCCTGATGTTTTTGTTGTTGAACTCATGAATTGATGAGTTCAATGCTTACAAACGCACCAGGTATAGAATGCTCTCTGTTAACTGCCAGTAGAAATGATGATGTAGTTTTTCAGTGACCTCTAGTAGGAGATTTGACTCATTTCTCTATCCTGGACCACATTGTGGCTGGGAAGTTTAGTTCATCAATTAGTAGTCAGAGCTATATTTACAGAATGGAGATGGGGTTTCCCCAGAACTCATACATGGAACTCCATGTATGAGGAAAAGGACTAAGTTACTTGAACAAAAATAAAACATAATGTCAAACAGGCTGTGCTTGTGTAGATGGAAGGCGGGGACATGGGCTGCCAGCGCTTGTGAAAGAATATTTTCAGAAGTGCAAAACCTGTTTATTCTTCTCCCGTCTCACCTCATTTCAGTGCCTAATGAATATCTTAGTAATATTTTTCTCACCATACTAGTGTGCATGTAGTTCTTTCTCTTTTAGCTACCTGCTTTTCTGTCGAATAGCCACATTGACCAATCTGTGATGTGAAGTGATGTGGTGCGGTGTGATAGCCTGTCACGTTATGCCATGTCCTGTCAGGTCATGTCATGTGTGTTTCCTGTTATTGTTGAGAATTTTGTTTCAGGGAAGGATAGAAAAAAGGTAGGCTTCTGCTCTTGCTCTTGACAGGTTTTAAATCCATTTCTTAGAAGTGAGAATAAAACCTCTAATCATTTCTTAGTGTCAGCTTTCTATGGATCATATCAGGGTAATCCAGTATATTTCACAGGATATTGTTAGTATCAATATATTATAGCATATAGAATGATGAGCTAGCATCAAACATACATCAACAAAGGACCGTGTCCCTTTCATTCACTGTGAAGGTGTGACTGTTTGCACACTCTTTTTAAAACTTAGGCTTGAACCTCCAAATCTTTATCACAGATTGAGATACACAGTGTATCTAGGTACCATTCAAGAACCTCTGCCACCAGATGCTGGGGTTACAGATGACTTTTGGACTAGAAACCTTTCTATCCATAGTCAGAATCATTAATGACCAAATCTTTGCTGGTCACTAGCTCAAAAGATGGAGGATGAAGCACTGAATAATGAAATTGCTGGCTGGCGTTTGGTACCATACTTCTTTAACCTTTATTATTAACCATCAATGGCAGCTTGTAGACCAGCCTTAGATCTTCAGACTAAGGGGTTTGACCTCAGTGATGCCCTCTACTCTGAATGACCTAGTATATTCCTTGGAAATTCATCTTTCCTTCATACAAGATAGAACCTACAAAATAGTGTCAATTCCAGCAAGGCTAGACTTGTAGTCATTGATAATAATGGATATGAAAAACACAATGATCTTCTCCATAAGGTGAGAGGTGGAAGCTGCTGCTGTCCTAGAATGGTCTTATGTAAATAAATACCCACATTGAAAATCCCATACCCAGAATTCATGTTAATGCTGGGAATGTCTGTCTGAACTAGGTGATGCTACTTTAGAGTCAAATATCTTACTAATTATGAGTCATCATTTAACAAATATGTTTCCATTGCTGTAATTTAAAATATCATCCTAGAAATGAGCTAAGTTCTCAATTATATTTGTCTTTATGGTGTCCTATTTTTGCAGTTTCTATGCCAACGTGGATGTTTTCTTTATGAAAACATGTCCTTTTGGTTAAGAACTCAGAACACACATGCCCTCCTCCTTTTTGTATTACCATTTGTGACAGTATGGCTGAGAAGACCCCATAGGGTCATATATTTGAACATTTGGTCCTCAGTTGGTGACACTGTTCAAAGAGATTTGGAGATGTGGCCTTTTGGGGGAAGAGTGCCACTGGAGGTGCTCTTTGAATATTAAAGTCTACATTTCCAGTTTTCTCTCTCTCTCTGCTTAGTGTTTCAAGCTCTGAGATCTAAGCATCCTTTTCCTGCTGCCCACCTGCCTCCTGCCTGTCACCATGCCTTTGGCCTGTCATTGTGGACTTGTGTCTTTCTAGAACTATAAGCCAAAATAAGCTCTCTCTTTCTTAAATTGTCCTTAGTCATGGTGTATTATCACAGTAACTGAAAGTGACTAATACAGATACACACTTATTATTTTTCAAGTCCCTATGAATAGGCAAAACACTTTACCTCACGTTTCATACAATTATCATAGATATTGACAATCATTGGTGATAAGAAATATGTTGGAGGAGAGAAAATCATTTTTAATGGAAAAGTGTGCCAACTAGCAAAACAAAATAAACAAACAAACAAACATCAGAAAAAAACAGGTTTATAAAATCAGACAGTATTCTTTTACCAACTGAAGATATTTGGTTGTTATGCTGTTAAGATTTAACAAAGAGTTATTTAGTCTAACCACTTTTTAAATACTCAAAACTTTCTGTGCTATTATTTTTAATTCTTTGTATAAATGTTTACATTCTAGTATAGCATAGCTAATACAGTGACCCTATATAGAAAATGGTTTTCTATAAAATGCCACATATTTGTGTTGGGTCAGACTGAGAAGTAGGTATTTAATAACAGAGACAAAGGGGCTGAAAGAATTCTCTTGATCTGTGCCTCTCTAGTTGTACACACCACTATAGCCAAACACAGTGAAGAAACTGTCCATTGTAACAATTAAGTTACAGTCCAGTGAAACATCACCAGGGCTGTCCCTGGTGGTAGTGTTTGCAGTCCAGCACAGGAGGCAGAGGCAAGAGGGTTGCCATGAGTTTGAGGCAAGCTTGTAGATATATTAAGTTCTGGGATAGTCAAAGCTACATCATGACACTCTTCCTATTTCGCCCCCAAATATTCTCTCTATGCAGTTTATTTTCAGTTATACATTCAACTATTTTCAAATTGTTTCCCAAGGTCCAAATCCTGTGACACTCCCTCAAAAGAAATCATCTTAATTCAGGCCATCCAACATGTTGGTCTATACCATGTCTCCCTCCACACAAGTCAGCCTTTCTAATCTGTACTGACTTTCTAGATGAACTTTCTATTAACTAAGATTTACTCCTGGACTAATTCAACTTCATGGTAACTTGTGCTGGAAATGCCCCTGAATTGTTTATAGAAAGCCAGGGCAGCTGATATGTAGACTAAAAATCCTTATGCCACAATAAGCTCTATCCCCTCCCAAGAGCAGGTCACAAGCAGAGGTCCTGAAAAGAGGGGTCCAAGGGTGAGATTTCTATCAATGAACTTCCTTCCATTTCCTAATGATTCATGTTGCTACATACACATGAATGCACTGTACACATTTACAAAGTTTCAGGCAGAGGGGAGGAATGGGCTAGTTACCCAGGACATATCATCTATAGGACTTGATGGCTGTATGACTGTTGGTTTCCCTCTAATTTATAAAAGCAATATACATTTATAATTATAGTTATTTCATTTTTTAGAAGGCAAGGCTCTAAGTCTCTCAGATTCAGTATAATCTTTCTAGTATGAAGTTGACTTGAAGTTAAATATAGATCAAGGGGAATAATAAAGAATAGTGCTGTTAATAAGAATTCAAACCAGGGACAGTGGTGGCACATGCCTTTAATCCCAGCACTTGGGAGGCAGAAGCAGGTGGGTTTCTGAGTTCAATGCCAGCCTGGTCTACAGGGTGAGTTCCAGGACAGCCAGGGCTACACAGAGAAACCCTGTCTTGGGAAAAGAAAACAGAGGAAAGGGTTGTGGGAACTGGTATTAATGAGAAAGAGAGAGAATAAAAATCTGGGCACTTTTGTAATTTTGTCTGTGTGTAGTGAGGTGGGGAAGAAAACTAAAAAAAGATGAGCCATGTGTGTGCCGAAACCTGAGTCACAGTTGAGTTGCCCTGTGCAGAAATTCCCAGTGAAAACAGCTGTCCAAAATGAGGGGATCTCCAGTATCAACAGAAAATGCAAGCTTTGGCATTCCTCCGCTTAGTCTTAGTAGTAAAAGGATTAGATAAATTCCAATGGTAGCTGGGATCTTTGAGGGACAGGCATACCTGTACCATGATCCTTCAAGTGAGATTCCTTTAAATAAGTGCCATAATTTTATTACAGGATGAACACAAAAGAGCAATATCTTCTTTAAAAGAATCGTCTAGCTGTTCATGTATTGCAAGTTTAAATAATTAGTATTTATTATTAGTATTAGTAAGGTGTCCATGTAGACTAAGAAACACTATGCAAAAAAAAAGAAAGAAAGAAAGAAAGAAAGAAAGAAAGAAAGAAAGAAAGAGAGGAAAGAAAGAAAAAGAAAAATAAAAAGAAAAGAAAAGGAGGGGTCAGGATGCCCTAAAGTCTTCTTAATAGGCTGCAAGGTATCCCACTTTCCTTTCATGAGTCAAGCCCCTAGGGAAATAACTTAGCACATGGCTCATTATTGTGTCACCACTGGGAAGTCAGATGTGCTGGTCTACTGGAGAAATGACTTGTTAATTGTCCAACAGGTGTGAATTCTTGTGGTTGGGAATGGTCATCACTAGGATTTCAGAGATAGGTTAGTTAATGATGAGGCAGCCATGCAAACATGAAGACATACTTTCTATGCCAAGAACCCTTGTAAAAACCTAACTGTGATAGCACACCTGTCAGCCCAGCATGAGGAAGACAGAGATAGATAGATTGTCGGGGCCTGTTGCTCAGCCATTAAGAAATTGTATTTCAAAGAAAAAAGCAAACTAGAGAAAATCCTCAAAAACAAATCAATGGTACATGAAGCATAACTCCCCAGGCAATCCTCTGACTTTGGCTTTTATGCCCATGTACATGCCCAGCTCTCCACACGTGAACACCCACACCCGTGCCAAGAATGGCTGTTGTCTAAAATTCATCAACAATATGATGAGGAATCTGCACATAGTCCAGTACAGCATCCATCATAAGTATTTCATTATCCCCAAATGAAATCAAGACATGAAGCACTAGTTGACAAGCTACAGATCAACAACATCAGAGAGAAGACTCTAGAAGGATATCTCATTTATCCTAAATGCTTTCAAAGTGAGCCTGAATGTGCTGGGACAGTGTTTTCTTCTGTGTTTTTTTTTTTAATGCAAACCTACATTAGGAGGAATTACTACCTCTCTTGGCCACCAGGCCTCACCACCGGTCATTTATTTTTTTGGTTCACGTGCTTTGGGAGGATAATATCTATTGACTGTCCTGGGAAAAGCACAGATACTACTGTGACACAGGCCACACCAGCATCAGGATAATGGAGGAACTACTCAGAGGTGAGTGTGTCTACCCAGAAGATGGTGGGTGGAGAGTGGAGATCAGATGGATTCCATAAAAGAAACAACAAACCATTGTAGGTAGTTCGGGATAATTGATTCTTCCTTCAGGTGAGAAATAGTGGCAAAAGCAGACCCTAGTTGAAATCTTCCTGTGGCCATGGTTTAAAAGTTAATAGAGCAGGCTCTTGGCACTGATTGATGGAGGCAGAAGTTCCTTCTCTCTCTTCCAATTAAACAATCTGTAAATATAAACAAATATTAGCAGCAGAATAAACTGCTTTGAGTTCCGCGCTGTCAGGGGAGTGACATTTAAATCACTCCTGCTTAAGGTCATAATTAGTCATAGATAATAGACTAGCACCAAAACCTCAGTCTGATAGCCAGAGTGGAAGAAAAACTGAGTTCCAGAGAAGCATGCCTCTTCCACTCTTCTTTAGGGCAGGTATAAATATGAACTGTTTTTACTTGCACAGAGATAATTTCTATCTGTGTGGTCCGTAGGATGGGCCAAGTGGTGGAGATGTGCTACTATGCTACACGTATACCCCTCTAGTGAATCCTTCCCAAATACAATGCATAGGTGGACTATGTGCTTTAAATACTCAGGAATCAAGTCCCAGCAATAGACATGGATTTATCACCTGTGTTTCTCTTGTAGCTGAAAGGGAAAGGTGTGTTTGCTTAAAAGGCAACAATGTTTTTTAATAATCCTGTGGAGGAAAGAAGGAGCACTTATTTTCTTGTGAAAACATGAAACAGGCAATGGCCAGAGGGAAAGCTGGAGTCAGGAGCACTGTGTAGGTTGGAGAAGCTGACTGACTCCCAGATTCCATGCCAAGGAGTCCCCAGGCTCTCACCGCCAAAGGGTTTTGGCGCCAGAAAACGGCAATTAGCAAGATTTATCCCTTATTTACACTGTCCCTAGGCCGTCTGCACTAGGCTCAGAATTTCTCACTGATGAAATGTTACAGTGGAGACTATTTGTGACAAAGCTAAACTCAGCACACAGAGAGGCTGAATGTGCTGGAGGCGTGTAGTCAGGCTCCTGGGCGCCTTTGAATTGAACATGATGACTGTTCTGGATATTTGTGACCCTTGCTCCACCTGCCTCTGCTCTCTCTACAGCATGTTATGACTGTGCATGGGGAAAAAAGAAACAATGGATGAGCTTCCTCCATATTCATCATGATGAGCTGGTCTTTGAGTCCAGCAATGTTACTTTTAGAGGAGGCAGTTGGAAAAGGCGGTTCTGTTGAACTAGTTGAACTTGGTGGCCCTTGAGGTTTTTCAAAATGAAAATGGTAAGTAAGTGAAAGCATAGCAGGCCCTGGAGTTTTTGTTTGTTTTTCTTTTTCTTTTCTTTTTTTCATTTTTTTCAGAGCCAAGAAATTCAAAAGTACTGTCCAAACTGACAGGAACAAGGACAGCCTTTTATTTTATTTTTTTCGAGACTCTCCATCTTTAAGATGAAGAGCAACTACACGATTCTGGGAAGTACCTGAAAGCTAGAATTTCAGTTGGTTCCCAAAACATTTCTGAAGGCTTCATAAGTACACACAGCTGGACACAAACCTATAGCCACACACACTGATTTGACTTACCTGTTGTACTAATTTAAAAAAAAATTAGTTTGATTATATAAATATGTACATTATGTCTTATAATTTCACTAATATATCAGCTTGGTTTTGTATGTTTATTCTACTTTCTAGGCGTGTGATTAAGAATTCTAAACACTAGTGTCATGTCATATTTAAAAATGTGTAAGAAAGCATGTTTCATCTAAAAAATTCCCAACAATTCATCTCATATAAAAATATATCTTATGGTTGTTCCTAAAAGGAATGTACAGATAGTGCATATCCTTCACAATTTCTAATGAAATGCCTTTATACTTTTCCTTTCTGTTGCTGTGATAAAATGCCCTCACAACAGATACCTTAGGAATGCAAGACTTGCTTTATTTTAGCCTTGAGTCTATCACAGTGAGAAGGCATGACATGGTGTCAAGTAGATACTAACTGGTCACATTTTCATCATCACAGAGAGAGCAGAGAGCCAGTCTTTAATCTCTGAAAACCCTCTCCAGTGATGTTCTTCTCCAGGAAGTACATCCATCTTCTTCCCTTTAACACCCCCTCCACAGCACCACCTGCTGGATACCAAGGGTTCAAAACCTGGGCCTATGGAGGACATTTTCATAAATCCACAACAGTGCCTAGTAGATTTTCTTAGATCAAGATTTAGCATTTAATTCTAAATGACACCAGCATACAAGGTCTTAGGGTTTGTCTGGCTGAGATAGAGATCATCCAGGAAAGTGAGAGGCCAGAGTTGGTGAATTGCCAGCAGCATACTCCCAGAGGAAAATGGTTACTACTGCCTCTTGCCTCAGAACAACCACAGTGAAACATTAGAACCCTTGGAGAAAGATGAAGTTACTCCAAAAGTACTGTTTGTGCAGTTTGAGTGTACTGAAACATTCAGTGAAAGAACATCCACTAACATGCATAAGAAAATAATAATAAGTAGCAGATCATTGATAATATTATTTAAATGCTCTTGGGACTTTTATTTGCAAAAGCAGGTGACCATTCTCTGTACTACAATGTGCTGACCTCAGTATTCATTAATGGTAACAAATGAAAATATAATTCAGTAGTAATTTGAAGAATTTGTTCATTCCATACAAGTAAAATATCTATTTAGATTCAATACGCAGTTCTTATTTGTCCATAAGATGCATTTTATATGAAAATGCATGGCATATTCTTATTTTTTAACTATCAGTTCATTTCCAATTTTTAATTTTAACTTTGTTCTGTAACCCAGAGCAAGGATATTTCAGAATTTGCTATTGTGCATTCCCCTGGAAAGAAAACATTGCCACTAGTCCTGTGACAGCATTCGAAGAATGTGATGACATGCTTTCTCTCCCAAACAGCTTAGAGGTCGGCTGGAACAACAGCAATATGCACTTTAGAGTGGAAATGGTTTATGACAGATGAAATATGCATCATACTGAGAAAAGTAAACTTCTCACCATGAATCTTAAAGCTTCACCTTAGGGTGTCTACCCTAGATTACACCACCTTCACAGGACACTGTTTTGATGTGAGCTGGCATCTGTGGAGAGCAGAGATGTTGATGAATGTCACAAGAGGCAGCCTCATTGCCTCACAAGAGACTCTCACACAAAAGCCTCAAACATTCATTTCTCTGTGAATCTTGTCTCTACTCTTACGTACATGTGAATGTTGTGAATTTTGAAGCATGCATGACTGGTATTTTAAAAGTGACTCTTTAGAAACATTGAGACTCAGGATAAGCTCTTACTTCATGCTTAATATTAGCCATTTAAATAGACATGTCTCTGTTATGACTTTTGAAACAGTATTATGTTTCAAAGGTGAACTGGTTTGGATGACTGACTTATTTTGAATTCTCCAACTCTCCTGTAATAGCTGCAACTTAATGGAGAGTACACTTGACAAAAATTCTTCTTATCCTTCCCACTTCATCATAGGAAGATCAAAAGTAGGTATCTCCTCTACCCAAGGCACTCTCATAATGTAGAGACAATTTCCTAGCATCATACATCTGATGAGTCGGTTAGACTTTACTGTTTCTTTACCACCTAGACTTGTGTTCCAGAAAGCAGGCTTTTTCCCCTAAGTGTTGTTTATCCCTGTTTTGTACCTTAACAGGTACTGAATATTGGGTGTTTACTTTATCTATCTTTGTGTGGAGCTCACTCTGAACGAACTGTCTGACTGTCCTCTGAAGCCTTGAACCAGAGTGTTTTGGAAAGGTTGGACTGCAATGAATCACCATGCACAAAATTCACTAGATAGCAACCTCCTCCATGAGTTCTGAAAACAAACTAAAATTATGTATTGCTTTAGTTATTTTGGAGTTATTTTTGAAAAAATTTTATTAGATATTTTCTTTATTTATATTCCAAATGTTATCCCTTTTCCTGGTTTCCCCTCCAAATACCCCTTATCCTATCCCCCTGCTTCTATGAGTGTGTTCCCTCCACCCATCCACCTACTCCTGATTCCCTGAGCTGCTATTCCACTACACTGTGGCATCGAGCCTTCATGGGACCAAGGCCTCTACTCCCATTGATGTCCCACAAGACCATCCTCTGCTACATATGCAGCTGGAACCATGGGCTGCTCCATGTACTCTTTGGTTGGTGGTTTAGTCCCTGGGAGCTCTGGGGGCTCTGGTTGGTTCACATTGTTGTTCCTCCTCTAGTGCTCCTTCAGTACTTTCTCTAACTTCTCCAATGGGGACCCCATGCTCAGTCCAATGGTTGACTGTGAATATCCACCTCTGTAGTTGTCAGGCTCTGGCAGAGTCTCTCAGGAGACAGCTATATCAGACTTCCATCAGCAAGCACTTTTTGGCATCTATAATAGTGTCTGGGTTTGGTAACTGTATATGGGATGGATTCCCAGGTTGGGCAGTCTCTCAGTGGCCTTTCCTTCAGTCTCTGCTTCACACTTTGTCTCTGTATCACCTCCTGTGGGTATTTTGTTCTCACTTATAAGAAGGACTGAAGTATCCACACTTTGGTCTTTTTTGTTGTTGTTTTTCCTGTTTTATTTTGTTTTGTTTTTAGACCGAGTCTTGAAACCAGGGCTTCATGTTATGCCACTGAGCTACAGCTCCATTCTAAGAAAAGTTTGTTGTCGTAGTAGTTTCTAGCTTGTTGGATACCTCTTAAACTCTGTGCCTTTAAGCTTCTCAGAGATATTACAAAAGAAGCTCTATTCTCTCATCTTAAAGGATAGTTTAGAACAGCAAGCTGGTTTGTGGACATTACAGAATTAGAAACTGGTCAGGGAATATCCTAAATTGACAGACTATGAAATGATAATGTTTAAATTTTCAAAACTATTTCCAAAATATGTATAACTGGGTATAATTTTATTTTACAATACAATTAAGGTTAGAATTAAGCTAGGGTTCTGTAAATTACTCTATATGTATTTTCTCCTTCTAATAATCTTGCAACAAGTATATGTGCACCTCTGAAATCTTTTCTGGATACCTGGATGGAATATACAAGTAAATGTGAGGCATTTTTGCAGAAGTAGAGGATGCTATAGTCACATCAGAGTTATTTGCCTTTAGAGGGTAGGGTTGGGTTTTGGTGGCAGGAGTCATCTAGGAAAGGCTAAAGGCATACAAGTGGCTTTTTGGAGATGGCCTATCATTTTGCATGGTTGTAGTGGGTAAACTCTGAATTACCAGGCCTTCAGAAATCTCAACTCAGGATTGATTTTTGTTGTTGATATGCCTTCCTGTCATTGTTACATAGTCGAATGATTCCTAGACATTAGCCTACAGTATTGGGCAGATTTTCTACAGATCATCAGAAATGTATTCCAAGGAGCAGTCTCAGCTTGGAGAGGTCTTCTGAGAAAGGGGTATTTGGGACTGGCAAAAGAATGAGTTGAGGCCATTTGTGGGTACAAGGTGACAGCTTTGTATTCTGGTGTGAGTTGAGATAGCTTTTCTGAAGGTCTTCAAACAGGTCTGCACTTGAAGACCTAAGCCCAGTCTTTTATTTACATATCAATTCAATTGTCTGCCCCAGGTTCCCTTTTGATTATCCCACCAATCAGCATTTGTGACCTTAGGAAAAAGACAGCAAAAAAGACACACATTTTTATTAGCATTGCCAATGAATTCAGAGATCTTTCTGCCTTTATAAGGATAGACAATAAGCTAGCTAGGTGGGATCTAGTTCTGAGATCACTGCCCCCACCATACCTGAACTGAAATTTGCTATGTCCAAAGTCCAATCCTGAACTCAGGAATCTGCCTGCCTTTGTATCTTTCTAACAAGCTGACTAACATTGCAGCTGTGTCTGTTCTTTTAGGTCCATCAAGCCCCTCACATAATTCATATTGCATCCTTATATTTTATGTAGGCGAGAAGTTATATATTTTTCAGCTCATGTGGTCAGAGTTCTTTCCCACAGCCTTAAGGGCTGTCCTGAAGTTCATTGCATTTACCATTTTGTTAAGTCACACCCTCACCTGCAGGACTCATGTTACTTCTCATTACCATGGAATTGTTAACCTTGTCAGGGTGACTATCTCCCGAAGAAGGAACATAAAGTAACTTAAGTACATTATTATATAAGCAAGTCCATGCCCACCATCAGCACTTGTTGAGGGCCACATCCTGCTGACTCTGTTCTAGGGGCAACAAACTGGGTCATGCCATCTCTCCAGGCCATGGAGAACTTGGCAGATATATTCTTTTGTAGTAATGTTATGTAGAAAAATTGATGATTTCATATTTCATAATAAAGATTCTGTAGAATTCCTAAACTTATAGAAGTACTACTGAGCCTTCTATAGTATGAAAGCTGCAGTTAGAATTATGTAAACCTTTATGTGTCATGGGCTAATTGCACTAAGATAAGAAACAGGCTTGGAACAAATTTACTGTCAGGGAAAATTTCCTTTTAGGTTTGCGGTCAGACTACTATCTGGTAACTAAAGGTCATTAATGATTTTGTTCCTATGTAAAACCATTCTAAACTATGACATAAGAAGTATTGTTTGAACGTTTTAATGAACTTACAGAGCCAGTCACACATAATAAATGTTTAGTTAGGTATTAGTCTTAATGGAAACACATGTACACATTTCAATTGAAATTCCTTATTAATTTATAATTTGAATTAGTGTCTTAAACTTTCTATGAACCTTTGTGTGTAGAGTTGCTTGGAAAACCATGTGTTCCATTCTCCCGAGAAAGTATAAGAACTAAGAATGACAATAAGGGTAAGGCTTTTTCTTATATATGAGCTTTTTATTTTTATCAGAAATGAAAAGGCAGAGGTGTTTTCTTTCTCTGAGTAATGAAGGCTAGAGCTTCTTTTTCACTCAGAATGAGTGAGTTTTTTTCTGTGTTGGCACTTGCTAGTTAGAACTTGCTAGTGAGAACTTTTGCTCCATCCAGCAAATGTATATATGCATATGTAAGTGTAGGAATGTGTATATAAGTATTCATGAATACTAGTGGAGATGAAGAGACAGGTAGATAGGTCTGGCCAGAATGTATGTAAGTGTTTATAAATGTGTAGGTATCGGTGAATATTGCCTGTGTAAAAGATTTTTGTTCTTCATGCGTGACTTTCATTTCCTTTTTCTCTGGCTCTGGAGGAGTTAAACTCTGAGCTTCCTGGGAGGGGACTGTGAAAAAAGAAAAATCCCCAAGGTAATCAACTTCTATACTTAAACCCCAGCTGTTAAACTGTAGGTGTTACTCAACAGAAACCAGTAGTTTCTATCCATAGACTGGTGAAGAGTAAAGAAAAGTAAATATTACAAGTAAGCAATTCTTGCCCTTACAAACCAATTTTTGGCCCCTTTAAACACAATCAAACCCATCAAATCCACTGATGCCTTCCCGGAAGAACTGGAGCTGGTCGGGCTCCCTACACTGTGGAATGCCTCCATATGGGATTCTAACCACAGTTCTGCTTTGTGTTCCCAGAGCCCAGGGTTGTTTGGCATGACTAAAGTTCCAAAATGTTTCAACAGGAATGCCATGACATGAATTAAGTACAGAATATAAAGTAGCGGAGAATATAATCACTCAAAGATTAAGACCATTATAATCAGAAGGAATTGCTTCTAGTTTCAAAAAGACTTATGTGAATACATACTTATTGTGTGAGGATATGCATGAGTGTGCAGGGGTTAAGAGAGGCAAGAGGCATCAGATTCAGCAAGAGTTAGAGTTACAGGTGGCTCTGAGCCACCTAATATGGTAGCTGGAAACTAAATCAGATTCTCTGCAAGAACAGTACATGCTCTTGACCTCTGAGAGCTATCTCTCCAGCCCCACTGCTGTTATTTCTTATGGAAGGATTTTAAGATAAATTCGACTTTTTTCTGTATTAGATCATTTCTGGAACGCCTTGGGAACAGTGACTGTGGGACTTGGATCTCTCCAAGGCTTGTATGGTAAAACCTTAGATATTAGCTACTTTCCCCACTGTTCTGAAAGAAGTCCTGAAAAAAAGAAATGAAAGTACAAAGGGCTTTATTTTGGCTTACAATGTGTGGGCACATTCATCATCAGAGGCAAGGCATGGTGGCAAGAGCAAGAAGCACCTGGTTATAATGTCTTTGTAGTCAGGAAGCAGAGAGAGAGAGGGATGCTGATACTCAGCTTGCTTTCCCCCTTTATTCAGTCCAGAACTCTTGTCTATGGAATGTTGCTGCCCACTGATCATTCAATCTCTCTGGGAAAGCACCCCACAGATGTTCCCAAATGTGTCTGTCTTCTAGGTGACACTAAATCCAATCAAGTTGATACTAAATATTGACCATCTCTTGTCAAAGAATATTGATCACTCTCTGATCTTTCTTCTTTTGGGTTTTGCTACTCTTTGGTTTTTGAACATCCTAGCCACTTGTGCCAGTCCTTGGTTTTAGACTCTGAGGTTCAATTGTTCCTTTTGGGAGGCCCCATTAGATCTTCCCACATTATACTGTGCACTAATTTTTTTCCATGTTTTGGGGGATGCAGAGCTTCGCTCTGGCCTGTGGAGATTAGCACTGTGGTCTGTACTATTACCACACTGACTGATGAGCTATGTGTACACATGCATGTACTCACACACAAGCACACTTGCCCACATACACACTCATCATCCACACACAAACATTTACACACAAATTCTTGTACACTCACATACTCATAAATGCTTCATATACTCACACATGAAAACACACACAAACACTTCATATACTCACAAGCATACTCATGCACACATACAAGCACACTCAGCTGCATTCTCTCACATTTACACCCCACACACATTTACACCCTTTTCCTTCCCTTTTACTTCTCACAGAAATTCTACAGCTGTCAGCACTCTCAACGTGACTTCTCCTAGTGTGTTGCATGGAAATGGTTCTCTATATTGCTGTGTGTCATCCTTATGACTCTCATGACTTGGCACTGACTTGATCTTTCTAATTTTCCTGTGTTCCATCCTCATACTCTCTCTTTCCAACTTCATAGTCTCAAAATTAAAAGATTCTAGTCTCTTCTGGGCCTAGAATAATAGGAAAGTTTGCTGTAAGATTCCCTGGAGTAGTTAAATTCCTTAATTTTGCTGTTCTTTGTTATTGGTGGAGGCCTCTCATAGACCTTAGCCAACTGTAATGGGTTAATCTGTTAATTTCTATGTTATTAATTGATATACATCTTTCTGGAGATGATTCTATATCATTTTTAGTTAAATACTTTACAAATGCTTAAATAGATTTAACAGGTATAAATAATTATTAAATCAATTTCCTGGCTATCACTGACCACTGTACTTATTTTTTTTAAACTTTTATTTATTCTTCACAAATTTCACATCATGAACCCCAGTTTCATTCACCCAATATCTTAATATCTGCCCTTCATCTTTACAACCTTCCACCCAAAATCAAACACTCATATCAACCAAATAATAAACAAGCAACACCATTAACAACAGCAAACAAGGTATAGAAAATATCTCATCATGGAAACTGTAGCATGTTTCAGCGTGCCCCACAGTATATCATTTTGTTCACGTATCTTTACTTGCAAATGTTCATTGCAGCGAGCCATTGGTTTGATTCAAGATCTTTGGATTCTGTGACACTGTCAATATTGGATCTTCATCAGGATTCCTCTGAGTTGTCCTGATGTTGCCCTGTGTCATGAAGATCCTGCAACTTTGGAATAGTAATACTGGCCTTTTCAAAAGTCTAAACTGTTCACAGATGACATAGATTTTGGATGGACCAATTCTGAGCCCTAGAACTGGGCCTTGATGGTGGTAGCTGAGCTGGGCAGCCTACCAGGGTTTCTTTATGCACATGACCAAGGAGAGCACTCCAGCACTGTTCGAGCTAGGTCACTCAGTGCAATGATTTGTAAGATGCAGGATCAGCTCTCTTGTTCTCATGCACTTGGGCTGGACTGTCTGCATCCATGCCTCCAGAGTCAGTTTCACTGTGCTACCCAGTCAAGGGTGAGCACCCCTTCCTCAGTGTTACAGCCAATGAAGGTGGAGAGCCAATTCTCTTGTTTTCATGACCCTAGGGTCAGCTTCCCTCTTGGGGGTGCAGGGAGAGGAAGGGGGTATGACCCTGCACCCACATCACCTAATGGCAGACAAGGGGCCAGCTCTTCCTTGCTCTTGCCCTTAGGGCTAGGGCACCTGTGTAGCCCCTTCACAAGGTCCAGCCCTACTGTGCTGACCAGGCTAAGAGCTAAGTGCATGGCCCACTCTGTCCTAGGAGCTGGCTCACTGGCTCCCTCTTGACCAGGGCCTGCTAATTCCGCATGGCAATATTTTGTCCCCAAAGAATACTCTATATGCCTGCTACTCAACCTGCCAGTCTGGAATATTAATGGTAAATGCCATGGAATGGCTATGAGGCTGGACTAGAATGCTATAAAATTACTGTATTCCCATATTCCTATTTTTCTTCTGGTCAGGACCTTAATAATTATTCTGCACACGTGTTTTTTTTTTTATTTTGTGTAGGCTATTGTTGGATAAAGTAGACAGCATTATATTTTTATAAAGGTGACAGGTGGTAGGGCAACATTTAATAAGTACACAATCCTCGAAGGTAATCTGCTCTTTGTGTTCACCTGTCAAACATTTTTTGAGTACTCCCATGTGCTTGTCCTGGAATATGATTATTAAAGACAAGTTCTACATTGCTGAGTATTAATTCACATGCCAGGAATGGGTGGCCTGGAGCACAAAGCCAGCTTTGCCTGTCACCCTCTTTAGCTTCCCAACACTTTCAGCTTTAGAGCAGACCTGGAGGAACAGTTAGATTCCTGCATAAGTCCAGAGGAAGTAGCAGAGAGCCTGGATTCGTATAGATTTGTTTTATGTGAATCCTGTGTACATCCTTTTGTAAAACCCCAGCTGAGTAGAAGATACCTGTAGAATGGAGACAGGAAGCTTTATACACATGTCAGGCATGAAAATGTAAATATTTTGATGTGTAAATTGTTGCAGATCATTCAATATTAATAAAATAACTTTTTTGATCAAGAAAATTTTATTGGATATATTCTATATTTACATTTCATTTCCCCCTTTTTTGGTTCCCCACCACCCTAAGGTCCCACATGCCCTTTTCCCTCCCTCTGTGCCCTCATCCACCCCTTCCCACTTCCCTGTTCTGGTATTCCCCTACACTGATGCTTTGATCCTTTCCAGCACCAGTGTCCACTCCTTTCTTCTTGTCAGACATCATTTGGTACGTGAATTGTGTCTTTTGTGTCCCAAGATTCTAGGATAATATCCTCTTATCAGTGACTGCATACTATGGGTATTCTTTTGAGACTGGGTTACCTCACTTAGTATGATGTTCTCCAGCTCCATCCATTTCTCTAAGAATTTCATGAATTCATTGTTTCTAATGGCTGAATAGTATTCCATTGTGTATATATACCACATTTTTTGTATCCATTCCTCCGTTGAGGGACATCTGGATTCTTTCTAGTTTCTGGCTATTATAAATAAGGCTGTTATGAACATAGTGGAGCATGTATCCTTATTGCATGCTGGGGAATCTTCTGGGTATATTCCCAGGAGTGGTATGGCTGGGTCCTCCGGAAGTATCATGTCCAGTTTTCTGAGGAACCGCCAGACTGATTTCCAGAGTGGTTGTACCAGCTTTCAGTCCCACCAGCAGTGGAGGAGTGTTCCTCTTTCTCCACATCCTCGCCAACACCTGATGTCTTCTGCATTAATAAAATAGTTTTAATATTCTGGAGTTTTTTTTTCTTATGTTTTCGTTGTCTTTGGTTTTGGTTTAATAGATTTCCCAGATATGTGTGTTGCCTGGTTTACAAATGACTTAAGATTAAGATACACATTCATCTCATAGAAATCATCCTGATTATGTATTTAATGATGCCCTTAGGTAACACAGTTTTCCATATTCTCTGGAGAATTGAGCATCATTCTCTTAAACATGACGGAGATTCTCTTTTAGCATCTCAACCTCTTCTCATAGAATGGCTTCCCTGTTCCCCTAGCTCTAACCCCAGCCCTGCCACTATTTCAAAGTTTCCTGTCCTTTTCAATTTCTACCTGTTCCACCTCAGCCCAAGTATGTTTGCTACTGCATAGGAGAACATGCTGATGTTGAAGGAAGCATATTATATCTGGCTTTCAAGATGCTTTGGTCTATCATATTTTCAGTGATAATCAATTTTCAGTGTCTGGAACCTCAAACTCATATTAGCTTCTGGGCTAATATGTTTTCAATTCTTTAAAAGTGCAATTAAAAGTGTTATTTGAAGAAGAACCCAGTCCAGAGTAGCTCCATGGTAGAGTTGGCCACTTACAACACAGCATATTCATGATCCATTTAGAAGTTTCTAGCTTGACTCTAGGTGTTGCTCACTCCAAGGAAAGAACACTGTGGTTTCCCCAAATATTACCCATGACCTGGTATTTATTGATGGGGGTATTGTTGGCTGTTAGGGCTTTTAGTAAGATTCTTAACATTAAACCTTGGGTTGGGTAGCAATTGACTCCTTTTTGCATCCTGCCCTGACTGTCGAAAATTGCCTAACTTCAGTTAACAGCTGCTGCCTTTGGCCATTCATCATTCTGTGTGGTGGATTTTACATGTCCACGATTTAAGAGATTTTCCTAAGCATCTGTTCAACACATAGTTATATTGGGAAGATGGCATTAGAGCAGTGAGTGTTTATAGTGAACCAAAACCATACTTTCCACCTTCACAGTGTTTACTATAGGGAAAGAGGCAGTCACACACACACAAAAAAAAATGTGCACTAACTATTGTTAGGAACAAAAGTTAATACAGCCACTTTGGAAAGCACTATGGATTTTATTACTTTTGTCTATCCTTTCATTCATGAATTGGGTGGACAGTAACCCCTAAGAAGGTATAGAAAGAAGCTCTGCCGGTTCAAATCCATGGTGAATTAACCACTCAGGGGCTATGCTGCCTCCAAGGTATGCCTACATTCTTCGGAGTTATTTCTAGGTTATTCATTCAGCAAGCACACAGCAAGGAGCTTACTGCCTGTGGTGAGGTATCAGGAGGTATGTAGGTCATCTACTTCTCAACTATCTGACAGGAGAATGCAGTAAGCTCTGCTTCAGTGTGCCTGTTCTCTCCTCTCCGGCCATCACTTTATCCGTTCCTTTACAAATTCCTGGTGCTCTCTTTTCAAACAGAGCTGAGTCTCCCTGCTTTGGAAGACGCCTCCCCCTATTAGTCTTCGATACACTGAATTTCTTCCTTCTTAAAGTCTTGTTCAACCCCTGCCATTCACACACAGCTGGCCCTGAAAGTGAAGGGTGAGGCCAAGAGCTCAGAATCCATAAGCCCGTTACTCCACGAATTTATTCCGGTCATCACAAGCACTTGTGTCACTAGGCAACCAGAGGGTGTCTGTGAAAATGCATTTGGTATCCTGGACCACCACCTAACTACTGAATAGTTTGACAAAAGTGTATTTGCTCGCAAAATATTAATGAACTGTATCATCTGTATTGGTGTGTCAATATGATACAAATTAGGGTCATCAGAAGGGAAGGGAAAATTTGAGAAAATTCTTCCATGCGATCCAGCTGTAAGTCATTTCCTTAATTAGTGATCACTGGGGGAGGGTCCATCTTATGGTGGGTGATACTATTTTTGTCTAGTGGACTTTATCAGAAAGCAAGCTGAGCAAGCCAGTGGAATCAAGGCAGTAAGCAGCACCCCTCCCTGGCCGCTGCATCAGCTCCTGCCTCCAGATTTCTAGCCTTGTTGGAATTCCTGCCCTGACTTTCTCTAATGATGGATTATGACCTGGAAGTATAAGTCAAATAAACCCTTTCCTCCCCAACTTACTCTTTGGTCATGGTGTCTCATTGCAGTAACAGAAACCCTAAGGCATCAACTTTAAAAAATGCCTTTACACAGATGCACTTTTATATATTTCAAAATATTGATGGCAAGACTGAAAATGTGTTACAAAACTCGGCATTAATTCAAATGTGCAAAGCACTTAACTCTAAAATAGAACATAAAATATTTCAAGAATTAGATTCATTCAGCTTGATTTATTAAAATACCTTTTGCATCTAATGGAAAATACCACTTTATGCCTCAGAAGATTAGTAAGCTATTTGTATAAAAGTTTATTACTATACTCTCTTAATTGGTGTCTGGACCAAGTGACCATACAAGTTTTATGCTCCCAAGAGAACTCTAAATGTGGTGAAGTTCACATCCAATTATCTTTTCATTGATCCATAGCCTATATCTGTCAGGGACTCCCCATGTCATCCCCAGTCCACCTAGAAGTCCTTTTGTCTATCACAATACCATCCAAGGGGATATGAATTAACAGTTGTTCCTTTTTGCTAGTAGCAATATGGCTACTTTGACATATGATTTCTGCTTAGTTATCCAGTTTGACTGGTGTCCTTTGTGGTTTGTGGTACTAAAGAAATCAATATTGTCATGTATATATTAGTTAACTGTTAAATTACTCACATTCTTATATCCTGTTACCCTTCCTTCACCAGTATTATAATTGAACAAAGTAGACATTCAGCTAATATGTACCTTCTGAGCTTAAGTGAACTGATTCAATTGAATTATGTATGCTTTGAAAGACTATACAGTAAATTGCATTAAAATATTATCAACAGCCTTCTCAGCTCATGATGAGATGTTACCTGCTTTCAGCTTTGTTGCAAACTTTAATTAGAAATAACATCACTTAGAAAAGGATTTGCAAATCCTAACTGTCTATCATTTTAACTCTGGATGCTACTCATGGAAATCCATAATTATGGCAGTAATAATACATCTGGGATAGGAATGCATCTTCAAGCTGGAAAAAGACATATTTAAATGGGTAGAAGAAAGTGAATGGTCAGATAGCCACATGATTAGACTTTCACGAGTAAATCAAGGTGCTTGAGTACCCTTGCAGTCTGGAGACTGGGTGGTAAAATTCATAAAGAAGCTCTAGGACACCGTGTCCCCATTCTTGGAAATGTATCTGCTCTGTGAGGAGTGAAGAATGTAGCCATAAATTACATGTGAGGCAATAAGTTACTGACTGAGATAAAAGTCAGATAGCTGCAAGATCTTTTGTTAATAAGATTCAGAATGTGAAGCTGGAGAGCAGAGAGTCTCTTTTTTGGCAAAGAAAACAGACTGGCTAAAATAGAGTAAGACAGCTTGCCTCTGAACCTTATCCCAGGACTGGGCAAGGTGGTCTCCAAAGGCTGTTGCCACAAGGCAGCTCCTTGAAGGCTGTGGCCAGAAAAGTACAAGCACCACCACATTCTGCATGTGCTATTCAGATTCCTTTTGCCACCAACTGCAGAGTACACACATATAATTCCATAACCTATTTATTGTGTTTAAAAAGAAATTCTTGACTTATCATGCTAATTTCTAGGATACCCCAAACTTTATCACTGTTTTCTAATGTGGAAACGTGAGGGAGTACATCTGATGCTACAGTTTAGAGTTCTGTCTATTCTAGTTTTTCTAACCAAGAAAGTGATTTTGGGCAATTCTGAACTGTGATTGCCAGAAATGGTGCACATCATGACTAAGGTTTTGATCCTTTGAGTATTTCTTTATCAAAAGTCCTTTAAATGGTACAATCCTATGAAGAAAGAAGCATTCACACTTTTTGATAGCAGTTTCATGGGTGACCTACACCAAGACACATTTAAAATCATCATAGTAATAATATTCACTCAAAATTGGTAGAAATACAAGCAAAATGTTTCCAAGACCAGTTGAAGTTTTGGGGAATTAAAAGGTACTAAAACAGCATCTAATGATGCATTCAGAGTTGGCATCTTCCTGGAACAACTTTGTAGTGAGCTCCACAGTCTGGACATTGACTTGAGGAAACCATAAAAGGAAAACAGAAGGCTCAGGCTGACAGTCTCTTGCTTCCAATTTAAACTCTTACCTCACTTACTTATGAAGAGACACAAATGGCACCAGATTTACCTACATTCAGCACCGAAAAAAGTCTTTCCAATATCTTAGAAGATGGTAATTTAAATTGGTATTTTTAGAGAGTAGCTTGGCTGATTTCCAGTTTGGGCAGAACATTTAATTTGAAAATTTCTGTTCCCTAGACTGTTCATTGTCTTTCAACTCAATACATTTAAGAACACAGAAGATAACGTGAAATTATCTTCAATTTGTTTGAATCAAACTTGGTAAAATTAAAAAGAGCAATATGTCAGGAAATTATTAATCTGATGAGTGTTCCTTTCTGCCTCAGGACTGGTTTCTAAATTTGTATAGTTTAATGTATATTTCCAGTGGAGTAGTCTTGTTTCCCTTACCATCATAAAGAATTAATTTTCCTAATCTATGAACAGTGTCACCAACTGGCTAACTTCCATTTTTTGCCTATGAGAGAGACATCAGCACTCACATGATTTCAACAGCAGATGCCTCACGGAAAAAGCAAGAATAATGTGAAATCTCATATAAAGTTTATTACTCATGAGGAGATGGGGGTGGAGAGATGATTCTTAGCATCATAACTCATCAGCAGCTAGCAGCTGTTGCTTATAAAATTTAAATTAAAAAGTAGACATTGATTTTCTATGGGTGTCTGGTATTTTGGCATGTCGTAAGCACTGTGAAACATATTACCATTTGTTCAAACTTAATATTTTTTTAAAGTGCTTAAGGTTATTTAGTGATGGCTTCATCTTGCACTTAGTTTTGTTTGTTTTTCTTGAGGAAGATAGTTAAGCATAGATTAAGCAATAATCATTTAATAAATGAATGGCAATCTTTCAGCTAAGACAGAGGGGTGTTGTTTTTTTTTGTTTTTTTGTTTTTTTTTTTGAGAACCTATACATGGACTCCTGAAAGTACTCTTAAGGTATATTACATAATTTCCATTCAATTAATAATTCTGGAAGTGAGAATCTGCTTTAAACACAAATCATTATTTACATTTCAAGGACCATTGAATCCTTTAAATATAGTTAGGGAAGGACAGAGTACCAGATGTAGTAAGATACGTTATTCAGAAAATAAACAGCTGGTGAGAGAATATATTATCCCGGTTTTCTCTGGAACACGGTCAGCATATTCTGGAAAGCCATTAATAAATCATGGGGTGACAGTGGGGTCTGATCATCTCCTGACTCTAAATCATCTGCCTTTCTGTGTGGCTGACCTATATTTTGCTCTTCATGCAGACTGAATTAACTGTCTGGAAGGATTCTAGACAGAAAAGGAAATCTTGATGTGATGATAAGGACTGGGGTGAGCCTGCAGAGAAACATAATCATTTTATGTCTACAGAGCACATGGAAGTCAGTCTAAACTGCTCTTCTATGGTCCGGAAGTTTCTACAAGAATCTGAAGGCTGGATTTAGCATTGCCCTAACACTTCAGTTGATGCGCAGTGTTTGACTTGTTTGTCCCATTGACTCTTTTGCCAGTTAAATCTGTCTTTCCCTCCAATAAACTTCAAATAAGTGTCACCACACCTTCCTTATAGCCCTCACCTTTCCCAAACAGCACCAGATATTGAGAAACAAAGATGTCTAGACATCCTGCCAGCCTCACCACAACAATGAAAAGGCAAAGCAGATGCTACCAAAATCCACATGTGCCAGAGAATGCTGTTTTATGCACATTACTAATGTGGTGTAAGTGAGATATGAGTTTTCATATTTTCCCAAAGAACTCAGAAGAGACTCAGGGTGCGGGACTGCTACACGAAGGCAAAGGAAGTACCATACACAAGTCTGCGGGCAAATCTGAGCCAAAAATAATGACTTCAGTGACTGAGACCTTGAGCTTGAGAAGTGCCAGGGCCCAAGTCTGTGTTCTATACATGACAGTGCTGTCACTCATCCAGAGGGCCCCGATTTCCCTTTATGTTGGAAATGTAGGTCAATCACATTTTGTATTCTTCTTCTTTCTAGCAGTGTATACACTTGCATATGTAAATTAAGATAGCTATAATTTAAATCACAGTAAGTTAAATAATGAAGACTCAAGCAAAGAAAATATTTGACAAAACATGAAAAATCTACTTAATATTACCAAACAGAGATAGAAGGGTCTTATTCAGTTAAGTTATATACACAAAAATAAGTCCTTTACTTGTGTTTACTTTAAATCAGAATTGTCACTAAACCGGTCTTATTTCTTTACAGTCTGAAATAGGAAAGGCAGAGGTTCTACAGACTGCATATCTGAATAGTGTCTTATTTTCTTATGGTGACAAAACCTTTGGGTTTTTTTTTCCTTGCTCAGTTGAATTATTGTGTCAGGGAATCAATCAGATTCTGAAATTTTTTATATTTGATTCTGTGAATTGGTGCCCCTTTTTCTCTGAAAAATATATACATAAACATATAAATGTAATTTGCTGAGCCTGCTTACTCTTGTTTATTTGTGTAAGATGTCAGGGCTGTCCACTTTGCACTGGAGAACAGATTAGGAGACTCATCCCTTACAGAAGCCAACTCTTCACCTCCTAGAATTTCTTAATTGCTTATAGCATTAGGGATGGGCCTTGTGAAATTTATCTCTTCATTGTTCGCATACTGCTGGTATTGCAGTTGTTCGAGTCTCCTTTAGGAAGCCATATTTCTGAGTTTTTATGGGTGAAGCATCCCTATGATTTCTAGAAGACACAATCCCAGAGCAGCCTCCCTGATTCTGTAGTCCTTAAAATCTTTCTATCCTTTCTTCCATGATGTTCCCTGAGCCTTAGTATGTTAAGAGGTATCAGTTGGGCTGATTATTTCTGCATATTGTCCAGTTATGGTTTCCCAATGTTCTGCATCTAAATGGGAAAGGTAGGCAGAGGGCTTCTATTTGGAAGGGTGTGAGGAAGGTCAATACAGGAAAGGGAGAAAGGGGGGATAAGTAACCGTAGGGACGTTTGCTAAATCTTCAAGAAATAATTGATTTATAATTACTTAAATTATAGATAAATGAATACAAATATTGCATGTATAGCATGCCACTTGGGCTAACAGTGCTCTCCAACAAAGCCATAAACTATTTAACAAAAACCCAGTAGCTGGAATGAGAAAACTCCCTTTTGAGGATAGTCTAAATGATTCCCAAATCTATATATACTGTTGCTTTTGCCTTGGGTTACTATCCAGATGTTGAAGTTACACATATACTGCTGAAGATACTGCACATTTTGGACATAGGACCTGGAAGACTTGAGGTGGATGACACCTGAAAGCCCACTTCTTTAGCTTTCATAGTATCTGAAGGTGCTAAGCAAATTGCCAAGGGAGGGGAACTAGCCATGGTCATCTCCAGATATGATACCTGTGTGAAACACAAAAATGAGAAGTATGGAAAGATATCCCTAAAGCTGCAATAGTGGCACCTATATATTGGTGGTAATCAGCAGTTGTCTAATTGCACAGAAGGCTTCCTTTACAGGAGTCTGGTATTATAAACCTAGCTATCTATCTGAGGTTGTGGACCTTGAAGAAGACCCTTATATCACCATTTTCCCTAACCAGTATAATTCCTAACTACATATTATCTAGTTTTCTTTATATACACATATAAAATACCCCCATCAAAGAAACTCACTCCTTTTTCCAAATTTTACATTGTTTTTACTGTATCTGTTATCTGTTAATTTATTCACAGTATTAGGCCAATATATTAAACAACTCACATGGTCAATAGTTAATACCCAGGTCTCTCGTTTGTTATTATAGAATACAAAATTATTAGATCACCAGTTGTTTGACAGAAATGTCTAGCACTTTTAATAATATAGGATTATAAAGTTCAGAATTATATTGGTTTAAATTGGGAATTTGAGAGGGACTGTGGTAAGAGACAACAACCTCATCCTAAATAACATGAGAGATTTCAAACTCCAACTCAGCACATTAAAGCCTCAATTCACATACAAACTACACATATCATTTTAATACATTAAGCTGAAATTTACTCATGAGTGTTGTGCGTGCATGCATGTGTGTGTGTTTGTCCAAGTGAGAGGATAACTTCCAGGAGCCAATGTCCATCTTTTTTTTTATTGGTGAAGAATGATTTAACCCAACTGAACCAAGTCACTGGCCCACGGAATTTATTTTAATAGCATATTTCAATATTGTGCATCCTAATTAAAATCCAACATGAAATGATTAAAACAGTGACTGAGATTTCTGCATTCAATTCTGCAATAATGTTTCAAAACCCTGTGTGCATTTTCCACTGACCCACGTCTCTCTCTGTGTAGAAGACCTCCAGGCAGGGGCATTGTAGCGCTATGGCCCTGAGCTTGGGAACACTAGTAATATCTCAGATTTCTTTTTCATTATGGTAATTTCCTTTATTAAGGGCATGAGTCCTTCTCCCACATTCATAGACTCAGTGGGCTGGCAAACTCACTAACACACACAAACTTTTGCAGTGTCTGTGCTTAACACTTACAGGAAGCAGCTACATATGAGTATAGTAAAGTTACCTGTACAGCAAATCTGTTCGCAAGCTAGAGAGTAACTAATAACCTGTGTTCCCAAGGACCTGACAACCCAGGATAGCCATCTAAAGCAAGTCAAGAAACTGATAGGATACCTCACTATCTCTTTGGGCTGTATCTTTTCAAGTATATACTATAAACTTCTATCATCATGTCACTGGCAAGTATTCTATCCAAGGACAAGCAGGTTTGAATTTACTCCTGAGATCTAGTTTACCAAGTACATTTCCTGGCTTGATGCATTCTCATTACAAACCACAGAATCATTTTATAAGAAGTGGAAAAAATAGAAAGTAAACATAATTTCCAACATATAAAGTGACATTTGATAAAGTGACATTCCTATCAATTTTACCTTTATTTTCTTATATGCACAATTGTTCCAGAAATAGAATTTTAGTATTGATTATCAGTAATGTGTTGATAAAAATGATTTAAAAGACTTGTTTATTGAGAAGTCCACGAGCTTCAGTCTTTAAGGAGCCCCCTTTGTGTCTCTGGAATCTTTGAGCATTGAGACAGGTCGTAAACTGAACATGAAGCCATTGTCCAACTGGAAGCCATATCCCAGTACACTAGTATTTCATTTTAAAAGGCCTTCTAGGAACATGGCTTCAGGTCTCTGTCTGAGATGACTGATAGTGTGAAATGGTAGGATCAGGACTCCATTAAGAGACAAATGGCATACCGAATTAAGTTAATTGAGGCAAGAAGACCCTTCCCCCAATGTGGGTAGCACTTTTTCATGAAATGCATCTTGAACTCATTGAAAATGAGAAAGTGAATTGAACGCCATATCTCTTTCTGATTCCTGACCCAATGTGCCAAGCTTCTTTCAGTTCCTGCCACCATCATCGCCTCCTTAACATGATGGACAATACCCTCAGACTTTAATGTGGAATGAACCTGTCCTTCCTTAATTTGTTCACCAAGACTGCTCAAGTGCTCCACAGATGACTCCTTATCAGCTTCCTGAACTCATCCCTTTATGATTATTCTGCCTCAGGCACATCTCAGTAACTATGTCCTAGAGGACATGCCTAGGATGTTCTTCACTGATTATCACTATCAGTAACAGGGGAATTTTTGTTCATTATTGAGGTTTCTTTGTTCCTGAGTTTCTCTAGTTTCCTTTGTCCAAGACAGGTTGTAGGAGCATCTTCTCAGAACCTTGTCATCTCCTGTGGCCTTCTGGCCATCTTATGTTCTAGAAAGATTCTGAACCATTCCATTTCCCTAGGATTAAGATTTCAAGTTATGAGTCTGGAAAAACTGTAAGCACATAAGGAAAGTAGAATATATATATATATATATATATATATATATATATATATATATATAAACCACTGTACAGATTATTTGAAAATGCAGTTTTGATATTGGCTTTTGAGCCTCCTACCTACCAAGTTGAAGACAGATTCACATGAGAGCCACATACTTCAGGTACCCAGAGAAAGAAATAAACACCAGTACAGGGAAACAGGGGAGGGTTGAGTGGGGGAAGGAGATATGGCTTATGGGATTTTGGGGGGAGGAGGGGACCAGGAAAGGGGACAACATTTGAAATATAAATAAAGAGTGTATTTATTTGAAAAAAAAGAAATTAACCAGGAAAGGGGATAACATTTGAAATGTAAATAAAGAAAAAAATATAATAAAAGTTTAAAAAAAGAAATTAAAAAAAAGAAAGAAATATACACATAATCCAAAACAAGGATTTCTCATTGGCAATATCAGCACGTTTCCTGCAGTCATATCTGACAGAAATCATTCACCTGAGACCTGACAGATGTATTTCTGGGAGAGAAAGTTGACTACATCAGGAATATTTGTATGGTAAATTCCATACTAAGCTTTTTGTGGATTTTACTGAGAAAAAAAGGTGAGTTGTGTTTTTTTCCAGAATAACTGATGAGGGGTAAAGGTAGAAACATCCCTCCAATGGGCCAGGCATCTGTCTTGAGCAGTGATAACACCTATGACTACACAAACACCCCTTTAGGAAATTCTGTGTGGAGTTCACTATTGAAGACAACCTTGTGTAAGGAGGTTAGATGAGTATTCTTTTGGGTGTGCCATCCTTGCTTAGGAGAGTCAGTCTCATGGTATTACAGTGTTATTGAACTCAGAAAGTGTTAGACAAAAAGAAGTCCTGAAAATTTCAAGAGGAAGGTGTGTATAGCATGTAACTATATGCCAAATATGCATGTCCAAGGACAACACTGACATGAAGGCTTCATTGCACGTTCTTAAGCAAATCATGACCTTATTGAGTGAGTGACAGACTTGGATGTGATGATATGCATGTCTTAATTCTGTTCATTGTAATGTGCAAATAGATAAGTTCTGTCCAGTAGGAAAGCAGAGTGTGTGTGTAAAGGACTAGAAGGTGAGGAAAATAGAAAAGCCAATGCAATTGTTAAGCAAATAAATAATGAAAAACAAAATGGCATCATCAAAGCAGATGGCATTGCACCAAGGTTAAGTAATGAAATAATAAACCAATGTATGAATCAATTATCTGAGGTTCATAAAAGCAAATCCATCCGACTAAAGTAGGACTTGGGGCATCTTCACTGAACCTGGGAAGAAGTAGTTCATTCCTAAGGGAAAAGAGGGGGGAGGATTTACCCGATCAGTGCAAAGAAGGGAACATTGGCAAGTCAGGTGTGATGTCATTGTCCCGTGCACCTAGAAATCATGTATGAACAACCAGCAGTGGCTACAAGGCAACTTTAACATTTGACTAATGATTTTGCTTAGAAAATGTATGTGCACTAGATGGACATCCACTTTCTGTGTGCCTTTGTGTGACAGCGTTGTTTTCTTGTGACCAGTTAGAACCTGACTCTGGTCAGTGAGATCCTTGGATGACAGGGGTAGCCTCGCAGTAAGAGCATAGGGTTAAAGTCCAAATATATCCACGCCCCTCTTTATGCAGCACTTGGCCATGCACCTGCTGCTACTGGCCTGCACCTCTTTCTTCCTCTGAGATTCAGATATGCAGCACTGCACTCCTCAGAGTCTCAGTGCTGAGTGAGAGATGTGGCTTCTGTTTCCACAGGGGCTGCTTAATCAGAAATAGCTTGATTAGTGATAATGCAATGTCACCTTCAGCAGAGCACACTATTCCTAGTCCACACTGCTAAATATGGTTAGCAATACATCCCTCTACATGTTATGTTGAATTAATAACTTTCAAAGCACCTCTTCAGCCGGAGATACTGTTCTCACCAGCCTGTGCCTGAATTTGTTCATTCTCTTTTCCAAGTGGTGAATGCTAGAATGCCACATAATGGAGACAGGGGAAGAGAGACAAGCAATTCATTGTAATGGTCTAGCTTACAAGTATAGCAATGTGAGCTATTTTATTTCAAAGTGAGAACTGGATATATGGGATACAGTGGAGAGAGTGAAACTCCAGGGATGGAAAAGAAGGCAAAGTCCCACCACAAAGTACTTGTTGCTTTTTCTTTTTTCTTTGTTAATTTAGTTGTTCATTCACTTTATATCCTGATCAAATCCCCCCTTCTCACCTCACAGTCCAACACTTCTATGCTTCCCCTCAGTACCTCCTCCCCTTCTTCTTGAAGAAAGAGAGACCCCTCACCCCTACCCCATATCAACCTGCCCTGGCACATCAAGTCTCATCAGGACTAAGTGCTTTTCTCCCATTGAAGCCAGACAAGACATCCCGGCTAGGAGAAAGTATTCCACAGGCAGGTACTTGAGTCCAAGTCAGAGTCCTGATCTATAATTGTTAGGAGACCCACATGAAGACCAACTGTACATCTGCTACATATATGTAGGGGACCTAATTTCAGTCCATACATGCCCTTTGGTTGGTGGTTCAGTCTCTGTGAGCCCCCATGGGCCCAAGTTAGTTGGCTCTGTATATCTTCTTGTGGTGTCTCTGACTCCTCTGGATCCTTCAATCCTTCCCTCTGACTCTTCCACAAGACCCCCTGAACTTTGCCTGATGTTTGGTTGTGGGCCTCTGCATCTGATTCTATCATCTGATAGATAAAGTCTCTCTGATGACAGTTATACTAGGTTCCTGTCTGCAAGTATATCAGAGTATCATTAATAGTATCAAGGGTTGACTCTCTCTTATAAGGTAGGTCTCAAGATGGACCAGTCATTTCTTGGCCATTCTTAGCCTCTGCACTATCTTTATACCTACATATTTTGTTGGCAGGATGATTTGGGGGTTGAAGGTTTTGTGGGTGGGTTGATGTTCACCTTCCTCCACTGGAAGTCTCATTTGGCTATAGGAGGTGGCCACTTCAGGCTCCATATACTCTGCTGCTAGGAGCCTCAGCTAAGGTCACCCCCATACCTTCCCAGAAACTTCTTATGTCCCAAGTCTCTGGCTTCTTCCAGAGATGCACCCACAGTGATTTTTCTTTTCTTCTCAGCCTTCTTCACCCCAACCCTCACTTTCTTCACACACCACTGCTCACCTCCCCATCCCCTCTCCTACCCAGTTCCCTCTCTCCATCCACTTCTGATGTCTACTTTATTTCCCCTTCTAAGTGAGATTCAAGCATCCTCCCTTGAGCCCTCCTTATCACATATCTTCTTTGGATCTGTTTATTGCAGCCTAGTTACAGTGTACTTCATGGCTACTATCAACATTATGGCAAATAGTGAGTACATACCATGCATATCTTTCTGGGTCTGTGTTACTTCAGGATAATATTTTCTAGTTCCACCCACTTTACTGCAAATTTTATCAACTTTATATGGGGAAAAAAACGGGGTAGCAAACAGAATCCTGTAAAATAAAGTAACTTCTAGAGGTATCACCATCCCTGATTTTAAACTGTAATACAGAATAGTAGTAATTAAAAGTATGGCATTAGCATAAAAACAAACAGGTTGATCATTAGAATTGAATCAAAGGCCCAGAAGTGAGCCCTCTCACCTATAGACACTTGAAATTTTTGGCAAAAAAAGTAAAAAAAAAAAAGCCAAAAACATACAATGGAAAAAAGAAAGCATCTTCAAAAAATGTTGCCAATCTAACTGGATGTCTACCTGTAGAAGAATGAAAATAAATCAATATATATCACCCTACATAAAACTCAAGTCCAAATGGATCTAGGATCTCAACATGAAACCAGATACATTGATACAGGAAACAACTTCCTGAAACCAATGGATCAGGCTGTAAGATCAACAATTGATAAATGGGACCTCATGAAACCGAAAACTTCTACATTTAAACCATACATTTCCTCATCCCCACCACTTCCACACTCAGGAAGTTCTGCTATATGGTTCCTTTATTTTATGATCTCCAGGTGCCTTACTTGCATGACACACAACCTGGGCAGCCATAAATCTTTTATGGAACCAGCCCCTTCCCAGCTTCAGGCTATGTGCCTGTGCCAGTGTTTCTGCTTTGAAAGAAGGGTTTGCATTATTTGAAGGAAGCCTGAAACTCAGAGCCACAGAGACCCCACTTCTAGGAGTGGGGGGAAAGGCAGGAGCATAGAAACACGAAGAGATCATAAAAATGTATTGACCTTAAGTACATGAACATATGTACTATATTTTATGGATGTATAAATGTTGTGTATAAAAACATATTCATGAACTGAGAACATTGAATGTTTGTGAATTCACAAAAACATACACATACATACACATTAACCATGGCATTCTAAGTGTCACAAATGGTATATTCTACTTTTAAAAAACATGAAACCATGGATTTCTCATTTAATATGTTTTCTCCCGGGGGATCTCTGTTCCACATTTTACTTAATGCTAAATGATACTCAACTCACATATCTTAACGCCTGTTCTCACACATATCTCCGTGTTTCCCATGGCTATACAATCCCTCATATGTTCAGAATAACCTGCTTTCACTTTGCTTATGTATTTTTTTTCTGAATGACCTTATTTTGAATTTCTTCAAAATCGGTAAAAAACAAACGGATTCCCCAGTGGTCACAAATACTGTCTTCATGTGTGAGCTATGGTTTCATGAAATATTATAGACCCTCTTGGGTAATGCTGGGGCTGTACTGGTAGCCTGGAGCATAAGGATAAATTTTGAATGGCTCTTTGCGACCTCAATGCACACAGTGAAAGCAAAGTGGATTAACCACATGAGTGAACGTCCTAAATTAGGGGAAGAGAGAACAGTCACTGGTCATAGTTTCTTTCAAACAGATAAACCTGAATGAGCCAAGTGAGGTTTCTGTCCCCAGGGATAGCTTCTCGTGGAATGAGAAGAATCCATTCCTGAAGTTCTTCCCTGGAAAGAACTGAGGCATGTTTTCTGGCTAAAGCAGAGAGAAGAGACAAGGGAAATGGCATCTGTGGGGAGGCTGTAAAGGATGGATGCAGGGATGGGCGATCACAAAACTCTAGGATTTTGATGTATTGTAGAAAAGGGCTCATGTATCCCCGAATGTCCTTGAACTGATCTCAAACTAATGGTCAGAGGAAGGATCCGATCCCAGGCTCCCAGGATGTCAGGTACCCTCCGAGATACATAGTCACTGCAGTTAGGAACAATCTCTGCTACAGACATGGAAAAGTAAGCATCAAATTACTGAGGAAGTTCATGGTGGTCCTTTCTCAGAGTGAGAGCATTATATTCCAAACCGATTGTATTCATATTGAGGTTGGTCATCTCTCGAAAGCATAGCACCTGAGAGGTAGAAAAGAACCCTAAATGCTAGTCATTCTTCCACAAAACACATGACACAGTTTACATTCTATAAATGTCATGGACCACTTACACAATCAAATCAGTGTCATGAACATACTTTTCTTCTTGATGTATCGTACATGATTCACATAAAACAGAGCCTGACTTCAAAAGCCCATTTGAAAATGTCTCTACTCAATTGCCACCTAAGGTGGGAGAACTCAGGATGAAATCTCTGCTTGTGACATCCTTTGAAACACGAATCATTGTCTGCATCATGTTCTCCAGAAAAAAAAAAATCAGAAATATGAAATCCCATTCTGGAGAAAGAAATTAGCTTTGCTGAGGCAGCTCTAAACTATAACAGTAAATACATTTTCATCCTGCTGTGATCTGTGGTGACAAGAATATGATTTGCAGTATGACACTGAAGAAGCTGAATGAGTGATGTGTGAGTGTGTGATTAGGAAACTAGGGTCAGGATGGTTACCTAGGCAATGCTGGTATATTGAGGTATGTTAATTTGTGCCAGTAGATCACCCTCAGTGAGAGTAGTCTCAGTGTGGAAGAAACTGAATCCCTGCCAGGGATGACAGTGGGCACCCACCAAGGAGCAGGATCAGAGCCACTTTCTGTCTTAACCCTCCAGGGGGACACACATGTCTGAACACATTGACAGCTGTGACTCTGGGTTGGTAACACCTGCTTCCTCGATTATTAACCTGAATTCCACCTCATAAAAATGCACTCTGCGCTGGGAATATTCTTTGGATGGTCTCCAACAGGGACATGAGATAAACAAACTTAAATATTTAAATTCTCAAGACTGTAAACATTTCCAGTAATCATTTAGGTTGAAAACAGTATAATTCAGGACAGAAGATTCCAATCCCTAAACCTCGCAATCTGGGTTCTTTTTCTTGATAAATACAGCAAAGTCTGTTAGTCAGAAATGGAAACTGACAGGCAGTTAATGTATCCTTCAGACATCCATATGTATAGAATGTGCATTCTATAGAGGTTAGACTACTCTTGACTGTTGCGTATTCTAAAGCATCGCAAAGGAATGCAAACTCACACTAAGAAAACCTATTGGCATGTAAAACCATCTCCAGTGTGATGGAGTTTGCATTCTCTTGAAGAAAGGACTGTGATAGTTTCCTTGTTCACTCTTTTAAAAATTTCCTGATTGTTTGAGTTGTCATTGGAAGCTGACTCAGTTGAGAAGGACCAATGAGGATATCACTGGCTTGTAGCACCACACGCTGGGACTGTGCCATCAGGCCACAGAGGGAGGACTTTCTTCTTTAATATTTCACAAGGGATGAGGGTGTTCTGTATCAACCGTGTCTATTCTTATATCCCTATGGAGGCTGAGAGAGGGGTAGCTTGCGTCTTCAATAACAATGCATCAGCAGAGTCAACAGGCAGCCTGGCGAGGCAAAGGCAGAACATATGGTGGGTGTTGGGAGAAGTGGCTTACATTTCATTGATCATCCTCTGCTTAGAACAGCGACCGATACCCTGGTGTGTATTATGACAGAATAAGCCTGGGCCTTCCATGAGAGGAGACATTTGCAAATGATGTTCTGGCTTGGTTTCAGGGCTATTTATTAAGCAAGCTTTTGTCTCAGGTGTTGAAACATGTCCCATGTGCTCAGGGCACAGAGTCTGGATTCTCATTTATGTGCTGATCCAGACAATGGTGGGTGAGAGCCACCATGTGTCCCAACCCCACAAAATAAGTCACTGCAAATAGAACAGAAGGATTGCAGTTTTGCCAAGTGGGGGAGACTGTTGACCTTAAGCACGGTGCTTGCTTTATTTAACAGGTGGAAGATACTGCGGTTGCCTTGGCTGGGTTGCATGTAAGGTGCCTATAAAAGAACAGTGATGTGTTGTGAGTTGGGAGCTTTTTGCCCACCTATGGAAACATTCTTGCTCTTCTTTGCTCATTTTTCTCCAATACACACACCATTTCACTGATTCTCACTTTTCACACTTGTCAGACAAGTGTCTCATACCCCAGAGGACTAGTACCATAGAACATTGATATTGTTGAAGTGGGTAAAGAGATAATATGCTCTATGATAATTGTAAAAAGGTTCTGTTTCCGTTTGTTAAGTACAAGTTATGAATCAGTATGTTCTTATCAACACTGCTTTCTAAAGTAGAAATCATCCACCAGGTCAACACATGGGCTTTGCTTCTTGCCTCCTTTAACAATATGTGAGCTGGAAGCCAGGGATGGTGGCACATAACTTTAATCCCAGTACTTGGGAGGTAAAGTCACCAAGTTCTTTCTTCAAAAATTAATACTCCTCACTCCCTCTTACTTGGAACTACACTTGAATCATCATCCCGGATATACTAGACTGTTCCTTGGTTCCTTTAAATCTAGATGGATGACATTTAATGTGATATGTCAAGTGTGTTCATTTTGTTTCCTGAGAAAGAACGTACCATTATCCCTTGAAATTGTGATGTCTTTGAGCATCACCCTCAGGTCTTGGACAAGGTTCTAGCTATTAATGCCTCCCTAAATATGGGTATCTTTCCACCACGGACCCATGGAACTACACCGTGGGATAGCAGCATGTCACTAAAACAGCTTGCAGTGAGCTCCTTTTGCACTTTTGCTTGGTCCTAGTTTGAAAGTTTGTGATAGGCAGAGTGCTTGAGCACCAGAATAGAACTTA
This sequence comes from Apodemus agrarius, assembly GCA_964023405.1. Lineage (NCBI taxonomy): Eukaryota > Metazoa > Chordata > Mammalia > Rodentia > Muridae > Apodemus > Apodemus agrarius. The sequence continues at coordinate 12,805,526 of OZ030023.1, read as the reverse complement.
TGACCTCATTCCCAGTTGGCTATGTCCTTCACCTTCTTTGATGAGAAAATGAGGGCTTTGAAATGCTGTCCCTCTGATGAAGTAGACACAGATCAGTCATTTTTGAAAGAGCCGACATTGTGGTGAGCAAGTCTGGTCTATTCTTAGGTAGAGGATGCTGCATTTGCGTAGAAATGAGGCTCGTGGGATAATAAAAGACCTTCTCACTCAATAATAGAGACCTCGAGCCCCTGCCAAAGTGCTGCCTGTCACTATTCTTAGGAGTATTTTCTGAGAATCCTTCAGTGCTCAGGCCCAGCTGTGATTCTGTCATGCCGAGGAACAGTGGCCCTTGCGTGTACTCTGCAGGCTCTGAAAAGGTTCCAAGGACAAAAGAGATCTGAGGATGGACCCAAAGACAGAAACTGACATGGAAAGATAAGAATCCCAGCAGGCTATAGAGAACTGCAAACTAAGGTGAGGGAAGTTTAGAGTCGTGAAAGCATCTGAACAAAATTCATTTGAGTCACTTAAGATTTACAAGGCTATGCTCTACAATCTTTATATGAGCTACCCTGACCAGTATCATAGCACCAACACTGCGCAGCTGAGGACATGGGGTTTGAGTCCTCCAATGGCCCCACAGATGTACTCAAACTCCCAGATGGCTCTGATTTTAAACTTTCTTTGCATCTTTACCCCTCATGGTAGGTGATATTTTACTCTTGCTTATGGTAGAGGCTCAAGCATGCATTTCTCAAATTACACACACACACACACACACACACACACACACACACACGCTTGCGTGCTTCCTTACTTCCCTCAAAGTGAGCTAAAATAATGTTAGTCTTTGATGGCCAACATTTACAGTAACATAATTGTGTTTCCTTCCTTTCTTCTTTCCCTCCCCCTCCCTCGCTACCCCCTTGTCTCCCTCCTTCCCTTCTTTCCTTTCTCCTTCCTGCCATCCTTTCTGTGTGGTTAGTTTTCTGACCAAATAAATGTTTCCTACTTGCTGTAAACTTGTTAGCTTTTTGTCAATGTAGCTGAGTTCCCGTGGAAACTCCTTAAGGGAAGAAAGCTTCATCTTGGGCCATGGTGGTTCTCAAAGTTTTCATTACTGGGTGGAGGGTCTGTTGAAGTGGCTCACATCTGGGAGAATCTCAGATAACCACAGAGGTGTGTTGTATCAACGCCTTCCACTTCTCAATACAACACAATGACAAAGAAAAATCACTTGGATACTCCGAGAAGGCAAGGAGGAGTCTGTAGCCAGGTGAGCCACTAGAAAGGAATACACTAAAGGCAACACAGAGAAGACTGAAAAAAGTCGGGGATGGCTTGAGCTGCACCATGAGAACCTGTCTCAAAGCCAAAGTACAGGCTCAGAACAGAATAGGAAATAGTGACAATAGTGTGGTGGCGATGCATCTCAGGAAACATGTATTCAAGTTCATACCTACATTCAGCTTACTAATTTTCTTTAAACTTGCATACAATTTTAGCCTTTTAAAGTTAAAAAAAAAAAAGCAAAATTCATCAGGCTACAATGAACTCCAGGAAGAGAGTAAAATCAATGTATCTCTAGCTTTGCATACTTATAAAATTAAAGCTGCATTGTTAGAATTTACCTATGTTTAATGTTACATGCATTGCTTTTAAGTTTTTACATGAAATACTTATGACTTTCTCAATAATTTCTTTACAGAAAAAGTTTCAATTTGCATAAAATGAATGTATTTTAGCTCAATGTAATCATTTACTGTTAAGACTAATGTTTGTAGTAAATATGTTGTAAATACAACTGCTTTCAAGTCATTAAAGAACAATGGTCTTAGATTTCAGTTCGGACTTTTATAGGATTGCTGTTAATATAATCAGTTCAACCTTTGTTTCTGAGAGTGCTTTTCCTCTCTGGCCTTCTATTGCTGTAACAAAATACTGACCAAAGGTATGTTTATTGAGTCTTACAATGCACTTTGAAGGGAGAGAATGCAAACAGGAACTTGGAAGCAGGAATTCCAAAGCAAAACCATAGAGGGTAGTGGCTTGCTACCCCTGGCTTAGTCAGCCTGCTTCCTTAAACAACCCAGTACCAATTGCCTAGGGCTAACATCAGCCACAATGGGCTGGGTCCTCCCACATCAATTGTTAAGCAAGAAAATTCCCCACAGGCCTTCCCAGAGACCAATCTGTTGGCAGTCTTTTCGCAACTGAAGTTCCCTCTTCCATGATGACCACATTTTGTATGAAGTGGACCAAAAAACTAACCAACATAATATTTAATTATTTTAAAAAGTATATTTTTAAAGAGTGTTTATTTTTTAACTCCTTGGAAGGGGAATTAATGAATCTTTCATTACGATTTCAGTGAACAAGAGTCTGAACTTTTACTAATTTGCATAGTGAATATTTTTAAATATACTCTAAGAAAAATAGCATCTGACAAGGTCAAAGACTTTCGTTTTCAGAAGTGAGAATAAAAGTATTCTCACAAGTACGCTGTCCAAGAGACAATGGATGCCATCAGCTAAATCTATAAATGCCATTGATTTACTTACAGTAAAATCATACAGCCTCCTATATAAATAGGAAGTGCACCTACAGTTTATGTCCTCAAATGAAACCCTGCGAGGGAAATATAATGCCTTGTACAAAATTAAATTAAAATTTAAACTGACAGTTCTATGTATTTTTGGCATACAGTGTGGTGTTACAACACACATGTGAAGTGTAGAATATACAAATCTACAGGGCACCATTCCACTACTTAAAACAACCATTATTCCACCGTGTTAGGAACCTTCCCACTTCAACTACAGTGAATTGTGTAATAATTTTTAATGAGTTATATTCACTTGGCTATGCAATTGAATGCTGGCTTGATTTCTTCTCTCTGCTTTTCTCTCTCTCTTCCTACTCCCATGCTATACTCTACCAGCCTGTCTCTGGTAGCTATCTATTCTCTTAGACAAAGTTTCATTCCATGTGACAGCAATGGTGTCTTATCTTTCTCTTTCTGGCTAATTCCATATAGCACAATAATCTGTTCTCTCCCTGTTGCAGCAGATGATAAAAATCCCATGTTTTATGTCAGAATGATATTCTACAGTATATGTTTTCTACATTTTTATGCATTCAACCATCCGAGGACATCTTGGGCCCATGGCTTAGCTTATCCATAGTTACAATGAGCATGGGAAGGTGTCTACAAACAACACATTTTGTACTATGAAATATGACAGGATAGATCACAAGGCCACTGAAGTTAGATGCAAATCAAAGCCTGTGAAGGGAAGGCATTTGAAAGGCTGGGCTGGGATTGAGATATGAGTCCACACAAATGGCCTGTTACAAACAGAGAAGAGGTGTAACACAGAGGGAAGGCATTAAAGCCTTGTGGTCTATCACCTATTCCTAGCCTATGTATGCAGGGAGAGGCACTTGCTGCTCCAGTCAGTCATACCCAACACTTGGCATGGTCTGAGATGGATAGCAGAAAGGAACCCAGGAAGCTGGCTTCATTGAGCACATTCTCTGCCTGAGGGATTATAGGTGTCACTGGGCACAGATGTCTTTCTGAATCGTCATTAAAAGCCTCCTAACCAAAGAAAAGCTGACTTGGTCCAACCTGGAGTAGACACAGGCTACAAAGTCTGTCACTGAAATCACTCTGTGGGCATGGAAAGAGAGAGATCCCTGTGGCTTACACATAGCCATTTTAATTCTTTAACATAGACAGAAGGAGGAATTAAAAAGATATTTAGAACAATCTGAAGGTAGGGGATAAAATGACAGGGAAAAGAAAGGGGGAAACACTACTCTTCTGTGACATAAGCACTAGAGTGTCCTGCAAGCACTGGGCCCCGGGATATACTTTACCCATATCCATTTTAAGGATTTGGCTGAAATTTTAGAGTGCAGAGAGTTTTTAACTTATCTATCAAAAGAGTATTTATTTCCAAGTGAAGCTTTGGTTAATATTAACTAGACATGCAAGTGAGACTATTACCTAGACTCTGGAAGTCAGAATAATAGCAACTGGTTGTTCAGGGATATAACCCTGTGACCAGCCAAACCCATCTTTGCTCGCAACCAGGACTGAGCTGATCTTGGCAAGGATGGGTAAGGGTGAGGTGACTATGGCTTCCTAATGTGCCTGTCTATGCATCTTGTGGAGTAGGTAATTATGCTGTCCATTCTGTGAGTCTTGTTTTGAGGATTTCCTTTTTAGATTTTATGAAGAAATTTGCTATCTTACCCATTCTTGTTGACTTGTTGGATTTGCATGGTCTGTGTTCAGCATTCAGTGCACTGACAGAAGTAAAGTTACAAGAGTTATTTCCTCTTCTGAAATTATTCTTCTTCCTGGTTACCACATGCATGTTTCCTTTGTGTAAGAATATAATTGCTTCTGTGACAAGTTTAGTCATTTTCCGTGACTTATTTATTTTTGGATAGTATGTTAGTTAGGGTTTCCATTGCTGTGAAGAGACACCATGACAAAAGTAATTCTTATAAAAGAAAACATTTAATTGGTGGTGACTTATAGTTTCAGAGGTTCAGTTCATTATCATGGTGGGAAGCATGGATATATCCAAGAAGATACGATGCTGGAGATGCTGAGAGTTCTACATCTTGATCTGTAGGAAGCCAGGAAGAAACTGTCTTCCACAGGCAGCCAGGAGGAGGTTCTCTTCTATGGAGTGGAGCTTGAGCATAGGATCTCAAAGCCTGCCCCCACAGTGATGTACTTCCTCCAACAAGACCATACCTCCTAGCAGTGGCACTTTCCATGGGCCAAGTATATTCAAACCACCACATAGAGATGACCATATACTGCTTCAGAATCTGATAATGGTATTGTAATTATTAGTGCAATGAAAGCTAAGTGGCACACTTTGAAAGTAGTAACTGTAGGACTCAAAAGAGAGATATGTAGGTGAAAGCAGATAATGTTGGCCTTTCTATTGCACCTCTGGAGGGCAGGGCTACATGCCAGTTTCACTGATGTTTTGTCTACAGATTCATTCTGGAAGTTCTGATGAATTCTTTCACTTTATGAATGAACAGATCACTGAGGTAAAGTCAAGCTAGGACTGTGCTGTGCCAAATATTCTTGTGGAGAAGGGTCTGCTGTGCATATAGTTTTGTATCTATCAGGAATCTAATATCACCCATTTGTTTACTTTCTTCAATGTGTGCCATTCTCGCAGTGATGTATTTAATAAGGCAGAGTTGGATAATCTACAGTAAAGACCATTCCATTTTAATAATGTATATTAAAAGTAATAATACTTGATTTCCAGTATGGGAACAGCACTGCCACAAGATGTCAATATTATACATAAAATTGAGGAAAAGAAACAAACTCTTTTCTATAGATACTGTTGTGTTTCCTTATTGAATAAAACTGTGTGTGTGTTTGTGAGAGAGAGAAAGAAAGAAGATGGGGAAGGGAAGGGAAGGGGGAAGGGGAGGCAAGAGGAGGGAGGGAGGGAGAGAGACTTGTTCAAACTTACAGGTATGAATAAGTGGAATGGGTCAACATGTTGAGCTTACAAATTTACGATGGTGCTGTTCGAGGCTTAAGAATGTTCTTTGCAAATATAAAATGCACAATAATCACCTGGTGATTGTTGGAAGCAGATCTTGGGAGAGTCTTGCGCTCTGTACTTCTCTCTTATACTCACGCTGTTCTTTTCTACCCCTCTTCATATTTGGATACAAACTCTAGTGACTGAGGCCACAATAGTCTTGAGTGTATAAACATTTTCTGTTCAGACGTTTTTATACTTTTTTGGAGCCAAAAAAGGACATGTCTGGCTATGGCTTTGAAAGCATCCTGAATAGCATGTTGTGTTAAGTCTGCAGGTATCTTAAGACCCATTTTAACCTATTTTGTGTATTAGAAGTTCCAATGAACCCACACACATAGTACCTTACACTAAGAGGTATATTATCCTCTTTTCACAGTTCTGGTTTCTTCTAAACACAGTCCTTCAGTACACACCCAAGGTTGTTCTCAGTAATTCAGGATGGACTGTACTTCAGAGAAGGGATAGCTCTTTCTTCAATTCCGTGTTTCTCTATGAGTTCCTGGGATGGACATGACTTCCATGGTTGGCTGCCTCCCAGCAGCAGCTAACAGTGTGTTTGTCTTTGCTTCATTTTACATTGAACCCTAACCCTCTTTCCAATTTACGTTTCAGCAGACTCTTGGATACCTTCAATTTCTACAATTGTTTGGCTGCTGCTGAGTTACCTGTTGCTGCATGTGCATGGCTGCAAACCAAAGTACAATAATAGTAACTCTTCTAAATCTCTCTGAAAGACATGCGGGGGACTCAGATATGTCCAAGTATCCATGCCATGTTTTTTTACCTGAAATAAATGTCATAATGCATTGTACTGGCTAAGTTAAATGTATGAACTTCATTGAAGATGGGTTCTACCATAAAAGTTCTCATTATAGGCAGCATCCTGATTTCTTTCACTGTGTGAAAGTACTCTACAGTGTTAGAGTTCAACATTGCAGCATGCATAATACGAAAGGGTTGGAATGGAGATTTAATGAGGGGACGTTTTTATTTGGGAAGACATGGCTGCAAGACAGATAGGAAGAGGAAAAATGGAAAGACAGGAAGAGGAAAAATGGAAAGACAAATCTGTTTTTTATTTCACTCTAAGTTTAAGGTGCAATGGATGTGGGTTCACTGGTTTTCACAATTCAAAAAATGGCTGAATTGGGTCTTAAGATACTTGTAGTCTTAATACAACATGCTATTCAGAATGCTTTGAAAGCAAGGTTCATTTCAGTATAAACCAAACTTCTATTTCACTAACAAAAAAGAAAAATGACTGGATCTCCTCTTTCAGATGCTTTCCTAGATGAGATATGATCACCCTTCATGTTACAGCTTCTGGGTATTGGCATCTTAGGCTATAAGACAGAGTCTACAGTCAGAATCAATTTGTTAAACTCTCCCTTTCTTTTGGGTTTGTTTGTTTGGGCTGAAAGTCAAAGCTTGAATTAAGTACACACTAAGTATGGATGTATCCTTTATTACTGATACCCTCCCCCAACCCCATCAGGTTTCATTTTTATGTCTATTTGTCATTAATTTATTTTCATTAAAAATTTCCAGAACAATAAACTTGGTTAAGATTGGAACCTCCAAGACTATTCTTTAAATAATGTCTATGAATTTTGACAAAAAGGAAAAAAAAAAGACAATGTTGATGTAATTTTAGGATGTCTGAAAGAAAAATACATTTTAATGTTTCAAATAGTGTTTGATACTTATTTTAACCTAAACATATCAAAATATACAGAGGATAGCATTAGACAAAGCAACCGTGTTCTTTTGAACTTCAGCTCTGGGTTCAGAGCATCAACTGCTGTTTGATTCCAATGGATAAAACTGAAGGCATGCTTCTGATTCTCCCTAAGGCCTCTGATTTCTGCTTTTGCTCAAGATGTATGTTCTATTGGTCATATTTTCTTTCTTTTTTATCTTATTTTATTTTTGGTTTTTTTCGAGATAGGGTTTCTCTGTGTAGCCCTAGCTGTCCCGGAACTCACTCTGTACACCAGGCTGGCCTCGAACTCAGAAATTTGCCTACCTCTGCCTCCCAAATTCTGGGATTAAAGGCGTACACCACCACCACCTTTAATATTCTTATACATTATAAAATAAAATATTTAGAAATGCTTACAACATGTTTTTTTTTTATTTTCTAGGGTGGTTTCTCATTCATCACTGGCTCCTCTATGAGGGGACTTTGGAGAACTCATATAAGGAACAGTTGAACTGAGTGTATATTTCCATTGTCTATAGCAAGATGTATTTGTGGCTTTTCAAGTCATGCTTGGTTTCTATAAATCCATTGCAAGCCACAGCTAACAATCAGAGAGTAAGTCCTAGTTTGGCATAGTGACCTCTTGATCCAGCCATGCGGATGGCATAAATCATAAGACATGATAATCTGTATGGCTGAAGCCATGAACTTATAAATTACGAGCAAGTATTATATTAGAATTTCAGTTGGTGTAGGATGTGTTTGTTGAAAAATTTCAATATACTATAGATGAATCATAGTGTGTGGTTATAAATGAACAACACTTGCCTTTAAAATTGTTCATAATGGTATATATTATAACCCTCCTTTATGATAAACAGTGTGTGTGGTAAAAATGAATAGGCTCTTTTATCTAAAACTCGTGAAGGAGATATAGAATGTTGTAATGAAACAAGTGAGAAAGGACTATTGTCACGGTGGGGTGTTTAAAGAAATCTACCTTTCTCATTTTTAAATACAAAATCAGACATAATCAAAAGTATGAAGTTTAGTGTTCATGTCTATGCAAATGATTCTGACAAAGTTTTTTTTAAAGAATATATTTAATGCCAGTGTATGCATACAATAGATAATCCATAAAATCTGTTACTTATTGGCAGCTGACAGAACTTTCAATGGTTGCTCTTGCAAGACTTGAGCTAGATTCCAAGCACTCATGTGGATATGCACATACAGTCTCATATATACATATAACTACATGTAGTTAACCCATTTAAGAGTCAGTTGCTTCTTATTATAAAAACATACATTCTGAATATGAGGAATGAGACAGTCCCTGGACTGTTTATTACCAACTAATAAAGAACAGTAAAATACATACCTGGGAAAAATTTTAATATTATTGCTGATTTATTTCAAAATACTGATTGGGTGACTTTTTGTCACTGTCCTAATGTGGTAGGATTTCTTTAATTTTTTTTGTCTTTTTTTTCTGTGTAATGTCTGACTCGTCTTCTTTTATCAGTGTGCAAACCCATGTCTACTGATAATGTCTAAAGGACCATTCATGTCTGCTTCCTTCCTGGCCTTTTTATTGCCCCTGAGTTAATTTAAGCTCCTACTTTATTCCTCAGTCGTCGTTGAACAGCACAGTTAAGTGACTTATTCATTTCATGTTTAATATATCCCTTGCCCAATCCATTTGTTATTAAATTCCCATAGACTCGCCTCTGATGCGTACAGTGTAGTGCCAGTACGGATACAGAGAGAATAAGGGACTTTCTATCTGGCAATGTTAGAGACAGTATTGGCTGCTGACTAGGCTGTGATGCTTTTAGTGAACTATTAGCAGCCTAATTTTAAAAGCTTCCAGGATAGAAGGACGGATTGATTGCTAAGAGCCCAAGTACTGGACAGCTGAGGCTGAATGGACGCTCTGTGAACTCGGGGGGGGGGGAGGGGGATGGACTGTTTTCTTTCACCCACCTGTGAGAAGCTTGGAGTTTAGAAGTTAAGAAATGTGTTGAGGATTGAAAACACAAGCTAAATAAGGAGAGATATGAGCACAGTGGAGTTATCACCTAGAAAATTCCCTATATCACTTAAGCAAACAACAGCTTCTTTTTTCTAAGATTTTTATTTGATCATACAGCGTATTTTCTCAAACATTGCTTATTATTCATTTACTCTGAATGAATAAAGCCCCGGGCTTTTACTTGGTGATTCGTTTTTTTCCAGATGTTTCTCAGTAGCCCCAAGGTCTTCTCTGTGGTGAGTGATTAACTCTGACCTCAAGTTTCAAGACTCTCTATGGATGAAGAGGGAAGTCCCTCCTGTCCTTTTAGCATCTAAGCTTTCTCCATCTTGAAGTCCTTCCAGGGTGCCTAGTTGGAGCTCTTTCCTAAGAGTAATTGCCTGGGAACTTCTTGAAGCAAAGAGGGGAAAAATATAAATATGCCATGATTCCCTTGTTCTTTTAATTTTTTGTGGGTACATGTGTTTGTGTAAGAGTGTACATTCCCTCCACAAAGGAAATTCATGACAGATTAAAGTAATGATTGTACCAAAGTCCCACTTGGTAGACCAGTAAAGTTAATTAGGGTCACTAACAGGAGGTATGTTTGAGGTGTTCCTTACAAGAACAGGGAAGGCTTGTCAGAATAGTGCATCACTGAAAACCTCACCCCGACACTGGTGAGACTCAAAAAAGCCCTGTGTAGCTTGCCATCTCTCTACAATTAGGCTTCTCAGAGTCTCCTTCCCAGCTTTTGAGAATCTTGCAAGTGTTTACTGTCCCTGAAATGTGACACTTTGTTTACCTCCCAAGACTCATGGACTGCCTGGCGGGAATGCTTCCATCCAGAATCTTTGCATCATTCATGTGAGTGTACACGAAAGCACATATGCATATGGAGGTCAGAGGTTGTTGCAGGGTATTTTCCTGAACACCTGTCTGCATCATATTTGAGACCTGGTCTTGCATTCCACCTAGAGCTCACCATTTGCTGGCATGACTAGCAGGCAAGCCCCAGGGATATGTCTCTACCTCTTCATCATTGACATTGCAGGAATGAATCACCATGACCAGTGTTTTACATGTGCTCAGGATTGGAATTCAGATGCCTACCTAAGCCATTGCCCCAGCCCTCCTCTTTCATTTCTCCTGCTCTCAGCACAAAGGACTAAGAAGAGGGAAGGATTTGAGATGTGAAAGTATTGGGGCTCCAGGAGGTATTAGGATGATAGAACACCCTCACCACTCATGGGAGCCATAGTTCACTGTCAGCTGTAGGTATCTTCCATACAGCTGTGATAAGACACCCCCACCCAGCCCAGATGTCAGAGACAGCCCATCACTTCATGTGGAAGTGAGGTAACATCATAAGACACAGGCTGCATCGTTCAAGGCAAATATGAAAGTGGGTGATGGTTCTCATCAGAATGCAGCTCATAATTTTATCCTGAGAGTCACCAGTGTCTATCGTATTCAGCAAAAGCCTGAGCTCCAATTCTGGCACTATAACCATGAACTATGTGACCATTACCTCCAACTTCCAAATCCTCCAAAGAAAAGGGAGGCTAAGAGGCCCTGTCTCATAGGGAAGTTCTAGGGCATAAGCTAATTATGTCACATGCTCAGAGACTGGCCCATAGTGGGCAGAGTTCCTTGCCAGCTGTCAGTATTCTAATCATTGGCAAGCTGCCCTCATTTCTGTGAGTATCACATTTAGTCTTTCAGTGATCAGTGTGGCTGCATGTATGCTCCAAGGGAAGGTATATTAAACAGAGAAAAGAGAGGCAACATTGATATGACATTTACTCTAAATCAGATTAAAATGTTCCAGAAAGTTCAACATTTCAAAGGAAATCTATTTCCCTGCAAATTTTGCAAATCTGTCTAATAATACTCCCCTGTGTTGAAGCAGGAAGTGAATTTGGGGCAGGTGAATTGATGCTAGAAACCTGATTGCTGTGGCAACCGAGAAGCCAGGTTTCAATCCTGTCTCAGTAACTTGGTTGCTAGCAGTTGAGAGACAGTTTAAAAAGTTAGACTCCATGGAGAGACTGCAGGATTTGGGGACCATTTGGGATCATGGGGATGGTGTGGAACCCTAGTTCCATGGAAACTTCCTGGAATCTATGAAGGCAATGCTAGGGAGGGTGCCTAGTAAGAGAGGATACTGAGTCTGAACTGGCCATCTTCATTTTTGGTGGTCAGGCAAAACTTCCAGAGGTGGGGTTGAGTTATCTTTGGTTGCATTTTTGGCTGATGGGTTATAGTGGGGATCACTAAGTACCCAGGCTGATGATGGACAGAAGGTGATGGTGGGTCCTGCCTGTCATTGATCTGTCCTTGTCTGGATCCAAACACTTCCTGCTATGTGGTCTGACAAGTTGCCAGAATTCTATGACATCTATTCCTGGCACAACATCTCCCCTCTGGGACCCTGCAACTCATCAAGTTTTAGCTCCGCTTTCTTCTAGCATGGGGTTCTCCTAGCGAAGTCAACTCTTCAAGACTGTTAGTGTGTTTAGAGGAGGAGAGCTGAATGCTGCTATTTAATTAAAGACAAAGGGAAATATTCTCACTTACTCAAAGGCCAATACCTACTTGCAATGATCACATTTTGCTAGTGAACCCCTATCTCTCAAAGGCTCCCTGACTTTTAAAAGCTTGGTTCTGGGAATAAGAAACTTGGAGCTTTTAGACATGTAAAAAACCTTCAGAGCCAGAAAATCCCAATTTAAGTTTACCTTTCGGGCCCTCACTAAAGCTAATAAGAGAGAATTCATACAAATGTGTGCGGAATACTTAGTATGTTGCAAATCACTGTGTAATGGTCTATAATGGGGCATTCATGTCTTTAAACAGTAATTTGCTTGTTTGCAATGCACAATTTACCATATCTTTTAAAGGGTTTCATAAATTTCTTGCAAGTGAGAAAATGAAATCACATCCCTGTATCATTCAGAGGAGGTTTGCAGGTAAATAAATTTAAAAGCCCCAAATTAGGCAATATCCAGTTTTATCATAGTTTATTGATGCAATGTCAAAAGGAAAGCTCTGTTATAAATAAACGCTTAGCACCAATCACACATGCAGACGCGAATTTCCTTCTCTGCATCGCCAAATTTTATTTGCCTGTTTTAGGGGAAAGCAGCATCTCACATTTTAATATTTAACTGATATTTTGAATATGAGACCATGTTGACAGATTTCTGCCAGCCTTTCCCTGTTAGTATGAAAACTTTTCATTATTTTTAATCATTTTCCCCCAATTTTTAAATATCATCAGATCAATGTCTCACACCCTCTGAGGGAGGGATAAACATTTCCGAGATGGCCAAAAACCCAAGAAAAAGAGCATTAGCCAAGGAAGACACACTAGTAAGGATATTGTTTAGTTTTCTCCTTTTACTCGAATGGATTTTTCAATATTCATTGTCTTGCATCACAGAGAGGAGGAAAGGGAAGTAGAGAGTGCATAAAACATATCTTGGATTATGCTGCAAATGGAATCAGAGTACTGGACAGAATGACTCCTGGTGTCTATGCTGAAATCCCACGTGGGTTATTGAGGAATTCTCTTCTATTCAAATATGCATGGGTGAGATCTGCTATTGCTTTATTAAGGGAATTACCTCAGCAAAGCTGCCGTGGAACCAGACAGATAACAGATCCTAGCTGATAGCACTCTTCTCTCACCTTGCTGTTCCTTCCCTCGCCTCTGGCTGCTCTTACATCATTCTTTCCTTTTTAGAGAAAGGATAAACCTTGCACGCTTTCCTCTCTGTTGCTGGGTCTGAAGATTTTGTTAAACCGAGCGTTACCTATGTGACAATATCCATGTATTGAAGCGGTGATCATTAGTGGTATATTCATAACATATTTAGTTATTTCATTTGTTTTACATTGAAACATTATTAAAATGATATTATATTGTATGTATTATGATATGATATATAGCAATACATTTAAACCTTGTATAATACTATAATCTAATTGTCTGCTCTGTTCTCAGATTTTTGGTAAAAGCATTAAATTTTTTTGTAGATTTTGGCAAGCCACATGCACACCATCACGTCATTGTTATGTATATAGTCCCCTTACTCTGTGGCAAAATAGAGTTCATCCCTCTCCCTAACAGTAACCGAATATCTATCATCCTGACTGTGTCTGCCCTTCCCTGTAGGCTCCGTAGCCTGTAGTAATCTCTATCTGCTCTCAAGCGGAATAAGTGAGCACGTATCATGTCAGTCTTTCTGTCTGGTCATTTAACAAAGTGACCTTTCATTATTATGTCTGCACTCAGAGTCAAATAGAAGTCCACTGTGTAGATTTGCCCCACCTTCTCTTTATGTCCACTCATCAGGCAGACACAGTTTGTTTCTATCCCGGCCACTTTACGGCTGCCACAATAAACTCATGAGAATATCTCTCCCTTTCACTGGCTGGATTCCCTCCCAGCATGTAGGCACCCAGTGTGGCCATTGTGAGATTAGACAATGGTTTTGCTTTTAGGTTTTTTGAGGTGACATTTGCTATTTTCCCCATGGCTGCACTAATGTGCACGCCCACTAATGATGTGTTAGGGTTCCCTTTTGCTCATCGGTCGGGCACAAGGCTTCCATTTTTCCCTTTCCTCTAGAGCAGTGGTTCTCAGCTTTACTAATGCTGTGACCTCTTAATACTGTCCATCATGTTGTTATAACTCCCAAACATGACATTATTTTGTTGGTACTTTATAACTGTAATGTTCATACTGTCATGAATTGTAATGCAAATGTCTGATATACAGGATATCTAGCATATGACCCCAAAAGGGGTCTTGACCCACAGGTTGAGAACTAGTACTCTATAACATATACCATCTTTGCTTTGGCTATGGTTTTTCCTATTTGGGTGAAGCATCTCCCTTTGAGGTTTCCTCTGACTTTCCTGATTGTTTTGAAGTAGAGACTTTATCTAAATCCCTTGGGTCTTGTGTGCCTCCCTTGAAATTTGGCAATTCAGTGCATTTGCCAGTTTTTAAATTAGATTTCCCCTACTTATTGAATTTCTCATACATCCTGGGTAATACCTTCCTGAGAGATCTGTTGCAATAGGATGTCTTGTGCTGCTGTTGATTTCTGCTGTTGATACAGATAACACTTAGTTTATTTACATGTGTGGGGAGTAGTGGTGGTGGTGGTGGTGGTGGTGGTGGTGGTGGTGGTGGTGGTGGTGGGTGGTGGGTAGTGGTTGGTGGTAGTGGTGGGTGGTGGGTGGTGGTGTTGGTTGTTGTTGCTGGTGGTGGTCTGAATAAGGATAACCACCATAGGCTCATATATTTGAATGATTGGGAACCAGCTGGTAAAACTGTTTAGAAAGTATTAGGCGGTGTGGCTTTGTTAGAGGAGGTTTGTCATTGGACATTGACTTAGAAGTTTCCAAAATCCCAAATTATTATTTCCCCCTCTCTGTCTCTCTGTCTCTCTGTGCCTCCTGTTTGTTCATCAAGATATGAGTTCTCAGCTACTGCTCCAATGACATGCCTGCCTGCCTATTGTCATGTTCTTGTGCCCTGCCATAGTGATTATGGACTCTATCTAACCTCTGGAACTATGAGATGCAGATAAATATAAATTTCATTGTCACAATGTTATCATAGCAATTGAAACATAGCTATAACCAAATGTATTTGGCTTTTGAGATGTGACCCTAGTCTGTGCCTCAGACTTATCTTCAAACAATGGCCCTCTTTCCCCCAGATGCTTAAGCATTGAGATTGAAAGTGATTGCCATGCCAGGCTAGTGTATTTATATTTAATTGATAATGTATAGTTTGTGGAGTTCATTGAGATATTCCAGTATATGAATATAATATTCAAATCCGGAAAATTGGCATTCAAACTGACTGGCTTTGTTTGTTTGGTTGCTTGGTTTTTTGTTTTTTGTTTTCCAAGACTGGGTTTCTCTGTGTAGTCCTGGCTGTCCTGGAACTCACTCTGTAGACCAGGTTGGCCTTAAACTCAGAAATCTGCCTGCCTCTGTCTCCCAAGTTCTGGGATTAAAGGTGTACGCCACCACCACCTGGCCAACTAACTTCTTTCTGTTCGTAATATGCAAAAACATCCAGCTCTTTTAAAGCATGATAGTCCTTATGAACTGTAGTGATCCTTGTGGTATGGAACATTAGCACTATTCCTCTGGTTGACTCTATTTTGCTACCCCCCCTTTCTATTGTCCTTTGTCCCTTTCCTGGAGTCCCTTTGTTCTCAATTCTGGAACCTGGATCACCTGATCGCTACTCTCTATTTCTGTAAACTCAACTATTTTAGCCTTCTTTTTCTTTGTAGAATATTGACGATTTCTCACAAACCAGAACTTCCTTGGCAAACTTATAAAACTATTCTTTGCTCAACCATTATATTCCGTGACAGATTTTGCCTTTCCCTTCTGCTTCCTGATGGGCATTATAAGAAGGATGCAGGAGTGAGAATGAGTGGCTGTCATCATTCCTTGTTGCTCATGATATCTACATAGGGAATACCAACCCTGTTCTCCCTCTCTGTATCTTTTACCTAAGGAATTAATTCCTTTAAAGAAACACAGTTGTTTGTAGAAGAAGAGGAACATAAGAGGAGTGGTGGGGCATTGATGTGCCCTCCACCTTTGCTTTCTCACCACCCCCCTCTCTTCCACACTGCCCAGCAAAGTTGGTATTCTTAGAGGCCCTATAAATGTTTACTGGATGAATGAATATAGACATTCACAAGCCTGAAGAGAATTCCTGTGTACATTTATTGCACAGAGTCACTAAATCCTGAAGGATTGGACATAATGAGAGCCATAAGATGCCTGCAGTTTTATCATCTCAAGGGCTCAACGTGATGTAAGCTGTTAAGGGAAGCCCACCTCTACTTGGTAATCAGGATCACACACACACAGCAGCCTGAATGTGGCCCTGACCTCTGGGAAGCTTGGCTTACTGAGCTCCCCTGCCCCAGGTGGTTAGGAAGTTAGCTTGTCCCTGAAGATCAACAAATGAAATCATCCAGTATGACAAGACAGGAATTTGGTATAGGGGTTTTGTTTATTTAATACCTCAATGTGAGATGAAACATGGTAACTATGTGTGTTAATAGAGTCCCAGTCTATAGGAACACAAAACTTCCAGAAACTTCCAGAAAAACATTAAGATTTTAATATGTTAGTTCTTCATTCAGCATCAACATTTCCAGTGATGCTGAATTTATTTAAATTTATTAAATTTAATTTATTTTTAAGTGAGTGTTAATTTTGACATTTTTCTAGAATAGAAAGCTTTTCCTCTGTGGAGTTTGATAACTCTGAGCAGTTGTCTGCTGCTTAGCCCTTGCATGAAAGGAGTTAGAGGCTTGTTACTAGGGGTGGTCTCTTGTCTCAGCTGCAACAGAAAGGCAAGTACACAGGAGTGCTGAACGGCTTAGGCAGAGTTATGAAGAGCTGCAGGGTTTAGGCAGGTACTCTCCTCCCAGGGATCACTGCTGTCTTCCTCTTCACCTTCTATAAATTGCTCACATCTGTTTTATCTGCAACCCTCTAAGAATCTTAACATTAAGCAGGGCACTTAAGTGCTCATCATAATCCTTAACTTTACGAGGAGGAAGCAGGGGATTAGTAGACCAAGGTCATCCTGACTACATAGTGAATTCAGGGTCAGCCCAGGATGCATGGGAAACTGTCTCAAAATTAATAACAAATTAAAATGAATGAATCTAGCTAGCACCAGAAGAAAAAATTAGAGTAGAAACACAAAAATTACATTTGGCATTCCGTGTAAGAGAAATAAGCTCTCTGTATTTATTATCTGATCAAAGTATCTATCACTTCCCCTGGCAGGTAAATAGCCACTCCAAGCTTCTCATTCTCTAAACAAGCATCCCTGAAGGTCCTAAACTCCTCCATGGCAGGGGTGGGCAGGCTGTACCAACTTTTATTTTATTTTAATTTAATTTTATTCCTCACCCTTATTGAAATGTTTAATAGGATTTTGGAAAAATGAACAGATTAAAAAAATATACAAGTGGTCGTGCATGTACATCGGTTATACGTCCCTCTACAAGCTAAAGCGTGTTGTAACCAACTGAATAACGGAGAGACACTTCTTGTGGAGAATGAAGCATCCAGGGATGAGCCAAGAGAGAATGATACATGTAAATTGTTTCAGACCCACGTGGGACAAATAGGACATATGGGGAAGAACAAGAGACTGATCTCACAATGGAGCCCTGCAGGGGTTACCTCTGCCCAGATATGGAACTATGGTCATAAGCTTGGCCTCCTGAGGATCCAAAGTGGAGGGACAGCTTCCCAAAAGAAAGATGTTTGTGCTCATGACTATGGGTTTTGCAGTGACTGCTTTGGAAATTCTCATGTTCTTAACTGGTAAGTAGAGACCATGCTTTAAGTTCAGAGGCAGAAATACCCATAGTGAGTGCAGCTTTGAAAGGCTGCAGATACTTTGAAGCAACCAGCTAGCCTTCTGTGTTTCAAATAGGGATGTTGCAAGCCTTCTTCCTCACTTAAGGGTCTGGTAGGAGTGGTGTGTTTAACTGTTTTCTCTTCCTTGCTTTATATAAAATGCCTCATAGGTCACTTTCAACAGTAGGAAAACATGCTGCATGGAATTATTTTTCCTACCTTTCTCCCAGGTCTCCCTTCAGCTAGGTAAACTATTTTAGAACTTTAAACAACTCCAAGGTTCTTAGTGCTCTGTCCTTTTATCCATTTTCTACCATTGCCGCATGGACACTCTGAATTCTGGTGGTGGGGGATTTCTACAGAGACTGTCTTGGTGTGGATTATCCAGGACCATATTTCTAAGTAAAATGGCCAGTCCTTTACTCAATTTTGTTTTACTGGGTTGTTCATTTTGTTTGTTTGTTTGTTTGTTTTACAGAATCTCAAGTAGGTTAGGCTGGCTCTATCTTATAACAAAGTTACAGATAACCCTAAAATTCTTTGTTCTTATTTTTTCCTGCTTAACATAATGTCATCATTATAATCACATTTTAAAATTTTCTTTTGTTGATCTCATGTGACTCCATGTCTCCTAACATATCAAACAGTCCATTTTTTTCACATTACAAATAATGTACAGACAGAGGCTTGATATCCTTATGTCCTTTTTACTCATATTCCTATGTGATATTCTTTTAAAAACAAGATCCTTCTACATCCAATCACCTTTCAAATCTCCAGGATTTGCCTCCCTTAGAAATCCAGATGCCCATTTCAAGATTACTGTGGATATCTGGCAGGCCTTGAAGTTACTTTACTCTTGGCAGCTTTAAGTCAAACCCCCATGCTCTCTCCTCAATGACACCCCCTATTAATCTCCCTTAGTGCCAACTCATTGCTTCAAGGTGTTTGAACTACAGTAGTTAGTTTTCATTCCAGGTTAGCACAGACATGTAGGGATTTTTCTCTCCCAGACAGGAGCGTTTCATTTTAGTACCCACTTGAAGGCACCATGTCCAGGTCTGTTTAAATTATTAATCTTCAGATATCTTTCTCTTTAGTCACATTAGCACTGAAAACTTTCTAAACTAGTAGTTTCTTTGAGTTTTATTTGGACTAAATAAGGGAGACACTAAGTGGTTAAAAATCTAAATAAAGACAGACCACCATGTAAGGTAATAACCAGAGGAGTACCATGGACGTGTTCAATGCATCTTATTGTGGTGGTCTCAGAATGCAGTTCATAATAAAGTCAAAATGGTCCTTGCCTTTCAAAATGTGTAGTCTGAAATATGACCTCCTTTGGCAGTCTTCTAGACAGTGAATCAGGAGCAAATTATTTTAAATAAGTCCCTTGAAAGGCAAGAAAAATTACAAGTAGGTATATACCTAATCATACCTAACATAGGTGCTTTATTTAATGCAAAATACAAACATGTATTATATACACCTGGGTTTAAACGTCTGGTGCCAGAGATCTGGTCAACTATCATGCTGCTATTAGAGGGTATAGGTAAAGTTCCCAGCAACCACAACATGTGGTATTTCACCACCTAGAACTTTTGTGTCATGTATCCAATGCCTTCTAGTGGCCTCTGTAGTAACCTCTCTCTCTCTCTCTCTCTCTCTCTCTCCATCCCCCCTACATACACACATACTACCATCACCATACAACACACAGAGCACACATGTGCTCACACAGCTACATACACATGAGAATTAGAGAGAGAAATCCATTAAACATTTCTTTAAAAGCAGAGTCAATTTTACATATGAAATCTCATGTGAGTATACATGAATGTACAGAAATAAGTGCATGTGTGTGTCTAGTGTATTCACATTCCTTTGCATAACATACAAGAAAATGATATTAAATGAAATTTAAAGAAATGAAATAGAAGAGGAGGAGGAGCATGGAGGAGGAGGAGGAAACGAAAAAGAAGGAGAAGAAAAGAAGAAAAAGAAGAAGAAAGAGGAGGAGGAGGAGGAGGAGGAGGAGGAGGAGGAGGAGGAGGAGGAGGAGGAGGAGGAGGAGGTAGTGGCAGTGGCAACAACTTCAGGCCAAACACAAAAATTTCTCTTTGGACTTTCTATTAACTTTTCAGTGATGACTAGAAAACCCTGTGTGGATTTCATTGATTGTAGGAGGTCAGCAAGACAAATTCAGATGTTGTTGATCCACAGACGGTGCTGGTCACAACCTTGTATATAGACTTTTGTATATAAATATCAAAGTTCTGCACTGAATTGCTGAGTCCACCCATAGATGAGAGTTCCTTCTGTCAAGCACCTAGCTCCTCCACTCCTCTGCTCTTTGAATCCACAGAATTATTTTCACATGGGTTTGCTGAGGAGGATGTGCAAGCTTCAACCAGAGTCACTGTTTCCATGGTGACCTCCTTTCACATTCTCTGTCCCTGTGCTTCTGAAACTTTTGGTTAAATTGTTTAATTACTATTAAACTTGGCTGACACAAAGTGGTTTAATATGGAAGCAGAGAACCTGGGCTGAGTGGACTGATGCTATTTAGTATGTTGTTATAATATAGTATAGTCTAGACAAATGATACAAAAACAAGAGGTATATCTCACAATCTTGGATCCAGAGAGTGCAGGTTGAAGGTGCCAGGAACTCATCTTGTGAGCTCTGGTTTCAGGGTTCCTAGACACACTCTTTCTCTGCATGGACTAGCAGAGAAAAGGGGAAAGGAGACACTCTAGTTCTTTTTATCACAGCATTAACCATAGTCATTAGAGACCCATGCTAATGACTTAATCACCCCTTGCTAATTCACTGACATTGCAAGTTAGATTTCCAACATATGGTGTGGTGTGACAGATAAACAACCATTCAATCCAAGGCATCTGATAGGGAACAGTCCTTTTAGAGGTGGAGCCATGCCCACTGAATATAGTTTGATAATGTTCTTGGTGGATGGAGTATTCAACTGACTTCTGATCACACCTTCTTAACCTGACTCAGCAAACAGTAAATTCTAAAGATGCCTTATTACCCTACGTATAAACGAGTTCACTTGCTTTTGTTCTTATTGTAGTCTGTCTCAGAGGGGTCTCAGGTTTCTCCCAATTATCTCACCTATATACTACTGCTCAGCACAAATATATAGTTCTCATAAAAATCTTGTTAAGTATCTTTGCTCTAACTATTTGTATTTCTAATAATAATTGTAAAACTTAACATGTCTTAGGAGTTTATTATCAAATACCACAGTGAGCAATCTATGAATTACCCTATTCTTTCCTATGCAGTCAAGAATAGGGACAGGGGATGCATGCATACCTTCAGTAGGTTATAGGAGGAGGAAAAGGAGGAGGAGGAGGAATACCAGATGCAGTGGGAAGGAAGAGCATGCCTGGATAAGGAAGAGGAGGTAGGGGAGGAAGAGGAGGGAAGGAAGGGAAAGGAAGGGGAGGAGAAAGAGGAAGGGAGGAGAAAAAAGAAAATGTAGGAGAAGGACCAAGAGGAGGAGGAAGAGGAAAACAAGGAGGAGGGATAGAAATAGGAGGAGGGGGAAGAGAAGCAAAGGAGGAGGAAGAAGAGATGGAGAAGAATTAGGAATAGGAGTAGGGAAGGAGGAAGAAGAAAAGGCGGAGGAAGCGAAGGAGGAGGAGAGGAAATGATGGAAAGAAGGAGGGGAAGAGGTGGAAAAAGAGAAAGAGAAGGGATAAGAAAGGAGGAGGGGGAAAGCAGGAGGAGGATGAAGAGAAGGAGGAGACAGCTACACATAGGAATCTGTTGTTTCTCTTCCATGGAGCTACTGATAGCAAGCCCCAGAAATCTGAGCTACCAGATACAGAATATCTTGTCCCTCTGTTTGGCATTGTGTAGATTTTTCTTAATTCTCTGACCACAGTCTCCCACCTCAGAAAAGGAAGCAGAAGATGTGGAATGGGCCTCAGGAATGCCAAGCCCCAGAGTACAAACACATGACCAATGAACTGCAGGGAAAGGGTGGAGTGCTCTATGTGTGATCACTGAAAGAGAAATCTCTCTGGTCATAATAACTGTCTTTGGGAGATATAAAAAGCTTAAAAATAAAACACATTACCCACTTTTACTCCTTCACTACAAAGGATCAATGGGAGAATGGGTGTAGAAAGCCAGTGAGGTCCTTACAGATTCAATTATATGATTAAGTCATAAACATCCAACCCCAGTCAACTCAGGGGCTCTTTTGTCAGGATGATTCCTTCTCCCTCCCCTTCTTCTTGTCCTCATCTTCCTCTTTTATATTTGCATTAGGTCTTTCTCTGTTGCCCAGGCTGGTCATAAACTTTTATCATTCAAGAGATCCTCTTAGCTCAACCTTTTAAGTAGCTGCTTTAGTTATGTTTTAATTAATTAATTAATTAATTAGTGTGAATTAATTAATTAATTAATTAATTAGTGTGTGTGTATGTGTATGGGTGTTGTGCCTGCATATATGTTTGCATAGCATACACATGCAGTACCTGAGGAGTCCAGAAGAGGTGATCGGGTCCCTTGGAATTGAAGAGGTGTACAGGGCTCCAGCTGCACATGTAGCAGAGGATGGGCTTTTCAGGCATCAGAGGGAGGAGAGGCTCTTGGTCCTATGAAGTCTCCATAGATGCCCTAGTGTAGAGGAATCAAGGATGGGGAGGTGGGAGTGGGGTGGGTGGAGGAACACCCTTATAGAAGCATGGGGAGGGAGGATGGGATAGGGGCTTTCCAGGAGCAGGGGAAACTGGGAAAGGGGATAACATTTGAAATGTAAATAAGGAACATTTCCAATAAAAAATAAAAAATAATAAAAAAGATAAAAAAAGAAAGTTGTTTGCTGCCATGTGGACACTAGGAATTGAACACAGATCTTCTGGGCAGATGGCATGCTGATCATGTGTCATGCATTTCCAACTTTGCTCTTCCCACATGGGATATATTCATGATACACATTATCATGCCATATCATTGTTAGTGAGCTGACATTGTAACAATGTGAGTTCCTATTGTCACCAAAAAGTTCACTCACAAGGAAGTCCCTCTATTTTCTTGGATTATTAGATACCAACACTGCCTCTTAAATGGACTATCAAGACCAATTACTCTAAGGAGTGTTAAAAGACCTCCACTTGGTCATGACCTAGGGTCAACATTGAAGTCAACAAAATGATTGACATGGAGGTAGCACTGGAAACTCTAATAGCAATATCTGGGCAATTCCTTTTCAATCAAGCACAGAAGGGGAACCTGCAAGGTAAAACTGGCAAGATAGCAAACATCTCCAGATAAGAAAAAGTTCAAGGCAATGCTTCTCTATCCCTTATAATAATGATCTCTCTCTCTCTCTCTCTCTCAAATGCCCAAGTGAGGCTGTGAGTTGTTAGAGAATCCTAAAGAAAAAACAGTTAGCTGTGAGTGTTGCAGGAGGCTTCTGAGAGAAACGGGGATTCCAGGGGCCTACCGCACTGACTTGGAAAGATGTGGCCCTTCTTTTTGCTCTTAATCATTGCTTTACTCTGGAACTAGCTGAGATACGACACAGATACATACAAATGGCTGATCTCCCTCATAGTTCTATTGGTTTGTCCTGACTGGCTCCTTGATTTTAAGGAAATCAAAAGTGCGGTGCAAACTAAAACTGCTCCACCAGTGGCCAAGAGGGAAAAAATAGTGACAGAATGACCGGGGTCCTATATCTGCAAGACATTCCTCAATAACCTAACTGCCTCAGGGCTGACCATTCACAGAGTTGTCTGCTTTGGTGACAAGTCTTTGAAAGCTGGTACTTTAGAGGACAGACCACAGCCAAACTGTACTAATAACTGTTGGGAAAATCATGCTGGAAACTTTGTCTTGGAATGGAATCTCTGTGGTCAGTCTGCTCTTAAGGGCTCACAATACTGTCTCATCATAAAAAAACCAAATAGGGGAAAAAATGAATGGGAAGAGATGGAGGTGGTAAAACGTGGATTCAATCTACAGTGTTTTAGTTTTAGAACAAAGTATCAGTACCTGTGGTGACCCATACCTGTAATCCCAAAGTCAGTGGTACCTAGGCAAGGAGACCCAGAGGTGATCACTGAGACTCTTTTTAAAGCAACTAAATAAGGATCTGAATGATTCTCAGTAAAACAATTGTTTGGTGGATATTAAAATTCAGTTTGATTGCCAGGGTCAGGATAAGAATGCTGAGTAAGGCACTGTGGATGCCTGGAATCCTGGCCCAGAGGACAGGATCAACCCTTTGCTTGGCTGTCTAGCTGCCTAGGCATAAAGGAGGGCTACAGGCCAATGAGGGACCCTGTCTCAATAGATAAGGTAGAGAGTTACTTAGAAACAGCGGCTCATTTTGTCCTTCTGACAGTGTCCTTTGCTTTGCAGAAACTTTGTAATTTTATGAGGTCCCATTTGTCGATTCTTGATCTTAGAGCATAAGCTATTGGTGTTCTGTTCAGGAACTTTTCCCCTGTGCCCAAGTCCTCCAGGGTCTTCCCAAGTTTCTTTTCTAATAGTTTCAGTGTGTCTGGTTTTATGTGGAGGTCCTTGATCCACTTGGAGTTGATCTTAGTGCAAAGAGATAAGATTGGATCAATTCGCATTCTTCTGCATGTTGACTTCCAGTTGAACCAGCACCATTTGTTAAAAAGGCTATCTTTATTCCACCGGATGGTTGTGGCTCCTTTATCAAAGATCAAGTGACCATAAGTCTGTGGGTTAACCTCTGGGTCTTCAATCCTGTTCCATTGATCTGCTTGCCTGTTGCTATACCAATACCATGCAGTTTTTAACACAATTGCTCTGTAGTACTGCTTGAGGTCAGGGATATTGATTCCCCCAGAAGTCCTTTTATTGTTGAGAATAGTTTTAGCTATCCTGGGTTTTTTGTTGCTCCAGATGAATTTGAGAATTGCTCTTTCTAGATCTATGAAGAATTGAGTTGGGATTTTGATGGGGATCGCATTGAATCTGTATATTGCTTTTGGCAAGATGGCCATTTTTACTATATTGATCCTGCCAATCCAGGAGCAAGAAATATTTTTCCATCTTCTGAGGTCTTCTTCGATTTCTTTCTTCAAGGACTTGACGTTCCTGTTGTACAGATCTTTCGCTTGTTTGGTTAGAGTTACGCCAAGATACTTTATGTTGTTTGTGGCTATTGTGAAGGGTGTTATTTCCCTAATTTCTTTCTCTGCCTGCTTGTCCTTTGAGTACAAGAAGGCCACTGACTTGCTTGAGTTAATTTTATAACCTGCCACTTTGCTCAAGTTGTTTATCAGCTGTAGAAGTTCTCTGGTGGAGTTTTTTGGGTCGCTTAGGTAAACTATCATATCATCTGCAAATAATGATAGTTTCACTTCTTCCTTTCCAATTTGTATCCCTTTGACTTCCTTATGTTGTCTAATTGCTCTTGCTAGAACTTCAAGTACTATATTGAAAAGATATGGAGAGAGAGGGCAGCCTTGTCTAGTCCCTGATTTTAGTGGGAATGCTTCAAGTTTCTCTCCATTTATTTTGAAGTTGGCTACTGGTTTGCTGTAGATTGCTTTTACTATGTTTAGGTATGGGCCTTGAATTCCTGCTCTTTCCAAGACTTTTAGCATGAAAGGATGCTGAACCAACAAAGTGGGAAAAGATATTCACCAACTCCACATCCGACAGAGGGCTAATATCCAATATATACAAAGAACTCAAGAAGTTAGACCGCAAAGAAACAAATAACCCTATCAAAAAATGGAGCACAGAGCTAAACAAAGAATTTTCACCAGAAGAAATTCGGATGGCCGAGAAACACCTTAAAAGATGTTCAACATCATTAGTCATCAGGGAAATGCAAATCAAAACAACCCTGAGATTCCACCTCACACCAGTCAGAATGGCTAAGATTAAAAACTCAAGAGACAACAAGTGCTGGCGAGGATGTGGAGAAAGAGGAACACTCCTCCACTGTTGGTGGGATTGCAAAATGGTAAAACCGCTCTGGAAATCAGTTTGGCGGTTACTCAGAAAATTGGGCATGTTACTTCCAGAGGACCCTGGCATACCACTCCTGGGCATATACCCAGAGGATTCCCCTGCATGAAATAAGGACACATGCTCCACTATGTTTATAGCAGCCTTGTTTATAATAGCCAGAAATTGGAAGCAGCCCAAATATCCCTCAAAGGAGGAATGGATACAGAAAATGTGGTATATTTATACAATGGAATACTACTCAGCAATTAAAAATAATGAATTCATGCAATTTGTAGGTAAATGGTTAGACCTGGAAAATATCATCCTGAGTGAATTAACCCAATCACAAAAGAATGCACATGAAATGCAATCACTGATAAGTGGATATTAATGAGCCCAGAAGCCCTAAATACTCAAGACACAAATAGCAAGTCAAATGATTCCCAAGAAGAAGCAAGGAGAGGACCCTGGGCCTGTAAAGGTTGCTTCCAGTTTAGTAAAGAAACCGAGGGGGGAGGGGGAATTATTGGGGAACAGATGGGGGGGGAGAGGAACTATGGGAACTATGGTGGGTGGGAACTGGGAAAGGGCAAAGCCTTTGGAATGTAAACATAGAACATAGAAAATAAAATTAAAAAAAAAAAGAAAAAAAGAAAAAAGAAACAGCGGCTCAGATTGGCCTCTGCTCTACACACCCCTCTCCAACACAGGCAAGCATGTGGGCACTCGTGCATGCGTGCATGCTCTCACACACATGGACACACATAGACACACATGCACACTTAAGCACACACACACATCCATTCACATGCACACAAGCACTTGCACATAGATGAAAACACAGGCATAGCAACAATAACAACAATTAAAGAAAAACAGCATGAATTTGAAAGAAAAGGTTGTGAATACATTGGAGGACTTGGAGGGAGGAAATAATGTAATTACATTCTCAAAGAATAGAAAAATAATATTAATAAAACCTATTGTCTTTCAATATTTTCTTCTCTATAAAGCCTGCCGACCATAAGTTTCAAACCTCAGTCATTTCCAAATGCAACAATCACTTTTTTTGTAATTTTAGAAGATACTTTATCCATCCTTATTTCTCTTAAGACTTTTATGGCAAAGCACGTGGCAGCCACATTATAAAGCTGAAATGCAGTTAACTTCAATACATTTCAACAAAATCATGTATCTCAGTTATGCTACAAAGCTGTTCCTTACCAGAATTTACAAACATGAGTGCTGCCTTTGAAAATCTGACAATTAGTGTTATCTAGATGCCCAATTTAAAAATTGTATAGTAAGTTTTAGCTGAAAATAATTATTTATTTCTAAATATCTATGGGAAAATTACATCTTTTTGCCCTTCAAATAGTACACATGATATACCAGGCCAAATCTAACTGTATTAACAGGAATACCAGGCCAAATCTAACTGTATTAACAGGAATCTATGACTATTATGGGTACATGGATATTCTCCTCTGTGTAATGATATTGAGGTACATATACTTTAAGCTATTTATGGACTATTCGAATATTACATTTGAATCTGTTATTCATATATTCAGTCCTATTTAAAGTACACCTGTTATAAGAAAGATGGAATAACTAATATCTTCTATTGAGCACTAATGTTTTCCATGTAATCAGCAGTCCTATAGATGGTACACTCCATGCCATTTGGATGGAGCTGTGTGAAGATGAGACACCATGATATTGATTATCCAAATAAAATTACAGTGCTTTAGCTTCAAGTTTAAGACTGTCCAAAGACTTGGTGATGATAAGGCAAAAGACAGAAAAGCTTTAGGAGCTAGCATAGATGGCTTCTTTTTTTGTTTTTGTTTTTCAGGCAGAAACTGTATTTTTCTTTTAGGATAATGACAGATTGTGGGGATTCACTTAGATCCTAGTAGATATTTAAATCAATCCATCCATCCATCCATCCATCCATCCATCCATCAATCAAATAAATGAACAAACAAAAACCATTTCTAGCTCTACCAAAGTCATTTACTATCCAGGGTTGCTAGTTCTACTGTGGCAGAACATGGCATAGAAGGAGTAATAGTCATGTTCTCTCTGACCAGGCAATGATGTCTTCCCTAGGTGAGATACTTCAAATTTTCTTTATACTACTGTGCATGGGCTATAGTCCCATCCCTAGCTAGTGTTTGTCCTGGGAAGGGTGCAGGAGGACCTGGCCAGATCTGAAGTGGAGCTGATGTTGTTTCCTGAAAAAGAATTTAAAGATTATTTTTTTATTATTTCTGATTATTGTGCCTGCATATATACCTAGGTATCATGTGCATGCAGTACCTGTGGGGTCCAGAAGAGGGTGTCAGATCCCCTGGAATTGATATCACAGGAAGTTGTTAGGTGTTATGTAGACACTAGAAATTTACCACCGATCCTCAGAATAGCCATTTGTCCAGCCCTTCCAGCGTTCTACGTTGCACATCATGTTTCCCTCTGTTCCTCTGCTAGTGAAGAAATGACATACCCTTGGTTAGAGTTGCCAAACATTTGGTCAAAATTGAGCCAGAAAGATAAAGCCTGCAGTTCAGCAACCTGGGACATCAATTGTTATTTGCTTTACATCTTTCTAATCTTCTTTTCATAAGGCATTTATTGAAACATAATAGATTTTCATAAGGTATTTATTGAAACAGAATGCTGCTTTAGTGATTGGCTTTCACAATTAAGTTGTCTACTCAAATGTTTCCCTGCTTGATATGTCAGTTTTCAGGTTCTGAGACATGGTGTCATCTTTATGAAAGTTTACACAACTTTTTTGCTTGGAGAGAACCCTCCTGAGTGCTGGGAGTTGATATTGGGCATTTGTGTATTGTGTAATGTGCAGATTGTCTCCAGTAACTTAGCATCACAGAAATTTACCTTCACTAAAAAATAGAGAAATAGATAAAGCATAGCAAGAAAATTTCCCCAAATGCTCTTAAATTTGCCATGGATGCAACATTCTCTGACTTCCAGTGAGTTTTTACGGGGTCCTATAATGGACCCATTCCCCACAATGCACTACAATAGGACCTAATGATGCAGATACATCCAGGAATGATGCCTTTTAACCTAAATAAAATGCCAGCCTCCTCCAACTGTCCAGAGAGCATCAGTATATATGCAGGAACAACACCCAAATACATAAAATAATATCACCAGGATATTATACAGCCATCTTCCTTGACCATCCGAGCAGAGGGAAGTAAAGAGATTTAAGCCTTACCTCAACTCCACTTGAAACTCCACTAAGCTTAGCGGGAAAACAGAAAGTAGGCAGGCCTTTGCAGCTCCCAAGAAAGACTGTTTCTTTTCTCCTTTTTGGCTGCTATTTCCAAAGCAACCCTGAGCTTTGTAGTGATGTTGTGTCAAGAGGATTAGGGAAACAAGCATTCCTGAGATACTCAAGTGGCTAAGTTCAAGTTACTGTCATCATCTGGGGGCAAAGATTGCTAATCACGTTATTTTGGGCAGAACAGCCGATTCTTCATTTTCCAATTAAGAAGGCATATGCCCAGTGCAGAGGCAATGGGATGCCGAGGTGATTCATCATGCTCTCGGCTCATGTACACCCTGTGGTTCAGAATTCTTTAACAGAAGAAGACAGATGTGTGTTTGTGTGTGTGTGTGTGTGTGTGTGTGTGTGTGCGTGCGTGCGTGCGTGCGTGTGTGTGTGTGTGTGTGTGTGTGTGTGTAGTGTGCATAAGAAGAATCAGCCATCCTAATAATATTTCATAGAAGTGGGCCAGAGGGACCTTGACATCCACTGGACCTGCACAGACCAGGATGCATTCCATGGTACTGAAAAGCAAGGCTTCCTCTGTAACTGCTTGGAGTGTATAGTATCGGAAGCAGCATACATGGCCATTTGACTCTGATAACATTAAACTTTGTGTTGATATTAAATAGACTATGTGCACACATATAATATCTCATGCTGTATTTTTCTATCCAAGACTAATTTGTTTCCTCTCCTCTTTTATGTAACATATGATACTTTAAAATAAGTATCTCATGAGGTTGGTAGAGACCCTCATAGTATATTGTTATTCAGGCCAGCAAAATGGCTCCACACAACACCCTGCACATCCTTCTCAATGGTTAGAGCATTGAAAGTTTATCCTAAGCAAACTTCTAATGTTAATGTGAACGATTCTTCCCTTACTGTACAATAAGCTCTGAAAACCTCTCCTCATTTAGAACCCTGACTACATTTTTAAAACTTGTTTTTGTCCATTCCCTGCTGCAGGTTTTGGTAAACTCCTTTTGGTCCATTAGTTTATGGTTTCATATTTTTTTTTACATTCAACAAGGAGCAAGGTCATAATGTGTTTGACTTTCTGTGCCTGGACTGTTTCATTTGACATATCCATGATGTTGCTAATAAAGAATTCTATTCTCTTTCAAAGTAGAATATGCTCTTTTGTATCACTACACATTATTCTTTTTTACCTATTGTCTTAGGGTTTCCATTGCTGTGAAGAGACACCATGACTAGGGCAACTCTTATAAGGACAACATTAAATTGGGGCTGAATTACAGGTTCAAAGGTTCAGTCTATTATCATCAAGTTGGGAAGCATGGTGATGTATATGCAGGCATGGCACTGTAGAAGGAGTTGAGAATTCAGCATCTTGTTCTGAGGGCAAACAAGGGAAGACTGTCTTTTAGGCATATAGGAAGAATGTCTCCAAGCCCACCCCCACAGTGACATCATTCCTTCAACATGGCCACACCTACTCTACCAAGGCCACAAATCCTTATATTGCCATTCCCTGGGCCAACCATACTCAAATCACCATACCCATTCATCCACTGATATCCTTTAGGTTGTTTCCATGAATCATTTTCTGGGATTAAGGCTACAGTGAACTTGGGGTGCAGATGTCTCTGTGAGGTACCAATTTTATTCATTATGTTCTCAGGAGTTGCTGTTTTGAGTTTACAAAAATACTGTGGTTTTTTTTTTTTTTAATGTCTATGACCATTTGGATTTCCACTAATAATGTAAAATGGTTCTGATTTCTCCAAAGCCTTGATCCATACTTACTATCTATTATCTTTCATTAGTCTCAGTTCTAACAGGTATAAGATGCTATCTCGTTTTCAATTCTGATCTCCATTCCTCTGATGACAGCCACAGGAGAAGTCTCTAAAACAACTTAAGTATTTTGTGGTGTTATGTCTACGTGAGCTGCAACAGAAAGATCCATGCTTTGGTCAATTTAGTAATGCTCTATTTATCCTTGTTTCTTACCGGGCAGTAGACTAAGAAGAGAATGTTCTTGTTATTTGAAACATTCAAAATTCCAGCTGTGGAACTATGAGAGCCAATGTATTTATTCCTTCAACAAATAACTGTAATATCAATCAGGAACATTCATGAAGGAGACATGGTTTCTATATTTCCATGGTTCATTGGTAGAAGCAGGTTATAGTGTTAATAGTGGGACACTTTGATTAGTGCTGTGCTTTGAGGACTACGGATAGCAAAGGTTTCTCCATATTTCCTATGGTAACCACATCTCAATCTTAAAACCATTAATATAATGTTAAAACAAGGAGCCTACAATTTGTCCCATATTGAAGTAACATTTAGATGAATGTTGCCATCAGGTGACATAACTGAGGCACATTTTATGGACTGCAACAAAGACCTATGACTATGGTAGCATTTGCTCATAGCAACTAGGGTGCAAATTCCCACTGATTAATAGGGAACTTCTGTGTACAGTCTATTTTTAAATTCTTACTGTCCACAGTGGGACTTGCTAAGTATATTTTTTAAAGATTAGTGTGTGCATTTGTTTATGTGGTGTGTGTAAAATTGTCCTTACCCTCCAAAATGATTTTAAACACATCAGTCTTAATTTAAATAGAAGTAGTGGATAAGGTTCTCTCTCTCTCTCTCTCTCTCTCTCTCTCTCTCTCTCTCTCTCTCTCTCTCTGTGTGTGTGTGTGTGTGTGTGTGTGTGTGTCTGTGTCTGTGTGTGTGTCTGTGTCTGTATACGAACCACATTCATGCAGGTACCAGTGGAAGCAGGAAGACAATGCTGGATGCCCTGAAACTAGAGTTACAGGCAGTTGTAAGTGGCCATATGGATGTTAGGAACTGAACCATGTCCTCTGCAGGCACAACCAATGATCTTAAGTCCTGAGCCATCTCTACAGTCTCTTGTAATTTTCGATGGAATTTTAAATCACAGCATCAAATTGGCTAGCATGAACTTTTAGAAAAGTCAATACTATGATAAATAATTTGAATCTTATGTTTAGAATGTGAGGCATCAGACACTGGCTTGGGCCCGAGGTATGGTTACTGATGCTTTCTTAAAAGAATGTGCTAATTCACAATATTCTGCTTTCTGAAGGAGCAGTATGAGTCTTCTTCAAATGACATTAGAAGAAAAAAGAAAAAACTTTTCATATTAAAAAAAGAAAAAAACATGTTGTGCTCTCTTTAGACATAATTGCTAAAACACAGCAAGGGGTGAAAATGCCTCTCTAAGTATGTGCACGTGCCTAGCATCAAGATTTCAAAATCCCCAAACTCCAGGCCAAGGGGTGGTGTTTCTTGTTATTGAGAGTTTTAAGCTCACCACAGGAACTTCTCTTTAGGAGGTTTAATGATCTCTAAGCAAGCACTTAAATTCTCTGGGAATGCCTTACTATGTTGTAGGTAAAATCCAAAACAGAAAAAAATTTTAAAGTGGAGCTTTTAATAACCATCGACAATTTTGAAAAAAAAAATCAAAACATTCTGGACTTGAATGTATTTCCCCCTACATGTAGGATGATTTTAATGAGATTAAATTTTATTTATGGAAGTAAGAGTCAACCAACTGGACTCTCAGAGGAAAATAGCGATTTATCCATTCAGAATTACAAGTGCATGTTGGGAAGACTTTAAATAATTTAAACTTCCTAGCCTTTACTGAAATTTATAAATCAAATTAACCGCATCCGGGGGCACTAGGTAAATGAAAACCTGGCTCTTGAACAAGCAGTATAAAAACTCATTCCATCCCCAAATTCTGTAGAGCAATGTAGAGATTTCCATAGTTATTAGCAGAGTTAAATTAGTAGACTGTTGAAGTTGTCTAGCAGATTAATTTACTTGTAAAATATGTGAAGACAGTAAGAGGTCATGTCTTAGAAGAAATGGAACTGACTTGTGGAGGTGGGGGTTGGGTGTGAGGCAGGAACAACACCTGGAACAACTAGGAGAGGAGAAGGATGGGCTGGGGTCCATAACCTCTTCCTATGAAACGCCTTTCTTCACTTGTGTCAGCACTAGAGGCACTGTGAGCACAGGAATAGAAATAAGAGCCAGACTTTCTCCTGTGCATCCTTCCCACTTCTCATCCTTCTCTCTCTCAGCCTGCTTCCCGAGATAAAAGGAATACTAATTCCTCTTCTTCAGATTTCAGGACTCATGATTTTTCCCCCTTTACGAATGTGTGCTGAAGATAAGCTTTTTTTTATACTTCAACAGATAATAATTTTATGAAGTTATGTAATCTTTAAAACATACATTTTCATGGTACCTTGGTGTTCTGTAAATATAATATTTTTTTTAATTTGAAGATGGATATTTTACCTCTACCATTTTCTATATCTATGTATCTGCATCTGCATCTGTATTTGTATTATCTATCTACCTACCCACTTGTGTTGGACACTTTCATGTCAACTTGATACAAGCTAGAGTTATCTGAAAGGAGGGACCCTCAACTGAGAAAATGCCTCCATGAGATCCAGCTCTAAGGCATTTTCTCAATTAGGGCTCAGTGAGGCAGGGCCCAGCCCAAGGCAGGTGCCAGGCCTGGGCCATGGTCCTGAGCAAGCCAGTGAGCAGCACCCTTTCCATGGGCTCTGCTTCAGCTCCTGCCCCCAGGTTATTACTGTGTTTGAGTTTCTGTCCTGGCTTCCTTCAATGATGGACTACAGTGTGGATGATTAAGCCAGAGAAACCCTTTCCTCCTTGATACACTTTTGGTCATGGAGTTTCATCACAGCAATAGTAACCCTAAGACTCTGTCTTAAGACTTTATCTATTTATCTATTCTCCTTATTCTATCATTTATCTATATTCTTTTATAGTCTATATGTGTCATCTATCTAGATATGATATCTATGTAGATATGATATCTATAAATATCATATCTGTCTGTTGGTCTGTGTGTGTATATATGTATGTATATACATACATGCATATACACACACATACACACACACAAACACACACACACACATACACACACATACATATATATATAAAATCTACTGTCCCTCATACTGTAGCCTTCATGGAAAAGGTATTCATAAACCCATCTCACTCTTTTTTTTTTTTTACAGGAAACTTCTTTTTATGCTAAGTTATTTTCTTTCTATTATCTCTCCAAATTATTTCTTGGTTCAGAAAAACTTTATTTGGTTTCCTGGCATAAAATCACACCATGAAAAAATTAATGTCCTGGCATCTGTTTAATCCCTCTCTCCTCTCTCTTTCCTTTTCCCTCTCCCTCCCCCTCTCTCTGTCCCACATTTTATTTCTTTCATTTCCATTTACCTTGGTTACCACATCATGTAAAATAATAAGTAAAAGTAGAGACATTAATATTCTCATTTCAGTATTTCTGCCTTGTGTCCAGGGGGACAGGCACAAGATGACATCTTTTCATGGTTGTAGATTCTACAGTGTACAGGAACCATCACAGGAGTGTCTTTCCCTGAAAGCAGAAATTATGTTCTTATAACCTTCCTGTGATGTGACTCATCTCAGGTCTCTGTAGGTCTCCTGATCAGGCCACTGACCACATGGCTACTTCCTAGCTCCACTCCTTATCACCCCAGCTTCCTCATCCTTTCTTCATGACT
The DNA here is from genome assembly GCA_964023405.1 of Apodemus agrarius. Lineage (NCBI taxonomy): Eukaryota > Metazoa > Chordata > Mammalia > Rodentia > Muridae > Apodemus > Apodemus agrarius. The sequence goes on along the minus strand of OZ030023.1, from coordinate 12,770,917 downwards.
TAGTCCCACTATGTCTTATCAGTCTTTAATTAGATCCACGCAATCAGAGAAAAGATCTGGCAGCCATTGTATAGTAGTAATTGGAATGAGAACTCTAGCTAACCTGCTGAGAGTAGACTGCTCAGGAGCCAGGTTAGTTAGAGGCAAAAGCAGCCTTAGAGTTCTTTATCATAGTGCCTGTGAATTGTATGATGGTTGGTTGGGGGCTGAACCATAATGGTACCTAAATGTGCTCCATCTCTGAAAGACAGACATATCACAATAAGCTGACAGGCGATCACATGTGAGGAAGAGATTGGGCAAACAGAATGATATCTGATCAAGCTCCAGAAAGATGAAGATGACATAATTATGTATAGAGGAACATGATTTTGGAGATAGAAAATATGGGGGATTCATTTCTGTGCATATTTTAAGGTTTATGCATCTGAGAGGTATGCATGCAGACCCCAGAGCAGAACCTTGGGAGGTGTGAGCTGGAGATGTAAAGGTGAGGATTAACTGTGTGTCTGTAGTTCTTTAACCATGAGGTCAGAGCAACTGTTCTAAGGTGTGAGCCAGTAGAAGAGAAAGCATGTCTAATTTCTTATAAATCCAGGACTACTTCTCAACTAGGCATTATTTGATAACTTGTTAGCTTATTTGTACAAAACAATATGGAATTATGTTAAATTGGCTGGATTTGAATTTAGTTAATTTTACATAGTACAGTTAAATGAATCCAGGTGAGTTATGAACTGTAATTCCGTCGTCCAGGACAATAATATATTTTACACTTCTTTTGCATTTCCCAGTATAATAATAAAATTAGAGAAAACAGCTGGCTATGATTGCATATATCATATGCCATGTGGCATTAAACTCTTTGTGCTTGAAAGAGTGGAGCAGCTTTGGGTCCTTTGCTACAGTCCCAGATAATACAAGGGTATCTCTGTGTGTGCTTACAACTGTGATGCAAAGTCTGTTGCAATAAAGGAAACATGCTTATCAGGGTCAGCAATAACAGTTCTAGATCTTTCTTCTCCAGCCTGGGCACCATAGAAAAGTTTATCCTGCCTATAGAATGCATAAATCCAGTTGTACTTTTTAATACCCATATGTTCTCTCTCTCTCTCTCTCTCTCTCTCTCTCTCTCTCTCTCTCTCCCTCTCCCTCTCCCTCTCCCTCTCCCTCTCCTCCTCTCTCTCTCTCTCTCTCTCTCTCTCTCTCTCTCTCTCTCTTTCTTTCTTTCTTTCTTTCTTTGGTGGAGGGCAGGGTTTAACTGACATCACTTATACAACCTTACTTTTTTTTAAATGGGATCGATTCAAGACAATGCCATCCTCCTGGGAAAACCTTACCTTTTGCTTTAGTGGACTTGAATCATTTGGTGGACTTTGAATCTTAGGATGTATGTGATCCTAAGAGTTTAGGAAACTCCCAATTCACCCTAGAACACAATCTCTGCATTATTCTTTATAGGGTAAAATAATTAAAAATATTTTAAATTTAATTAAGATAACACACATATACCACTACTTTGATTTGAGATCTTTTAAGAGGGAGGCTGAGTGATTCCTTCCATCCTTCATTTTGAGTATATATTTATTTCTTGCTCACCCATGTACACTGTGCTTTTATATTTTCAACTCCATATCTATAACTCTAAAGACCAAAGTTAAGCCAATTGTGGTCAGTACCCACTCTCTCAAAGAGTTAGTATTAAAAATTCAAGAGACAACAAGTGCTGGCGAGGATGTGGAGAAAGAGGAACACTCCTCCATTGTTGGTGGGATTGCAAAATGGTAAAACCGCTCTGGAAATCAGTTTGGCGGTTCCTCAGAAAATTGGGCATGTCACTTCCAGAGGACCCTGGCATACCACTCCTGGGCATATACCCAGAGGATTCCCCTGCATGCAATAAGGACACATGCTCCACTATGTTTATAGCAGCCTTGTTTATAATAGCCAGAAATTGGAAGGAGCCCAAATATCCCTCAAAGGAGGAATGGATACAGAAAATGTGGTATATTTATACAATGGAATACTACTCAGCAATTAAAAATAAGGAATTCATGCAATTTGTAGGTAAATGGTTAGACCTGGAAAATATCATCCTGAGTGAATTAACCCAATCACAAAAGAATGCACATGAAATGCAATCACTGATAAGTGGATATTAATGAGCTCAAAAGCACTAAATACTCAAGACACAAATAGCAAGTCAAATGATTCCCAAGAAGAAGAAAGGAGAGGACCCTGGGCCTGTAAAGATTGCATCCAGTTTAGTAAAGAAACCGAGGGGGGAGGGGGAATGATTGGGGAACAGTTGGGGGGGAGAGGAACTATGGGAACTATGGTGGGTGGGAACTGGGAAAGGGGAAAGCCTTTTGAATGTAAACATAGAACATAGAAAATAAAAATTAAAAAAAAAAAGAGTTAGTAGTCCTGATGACCATGATGGTTCTTTGAGGGTGCTAGCCCCAGTGCTCAATGAGAATCTACCTCAGCCAGCTGTCATGGGATGTTAATGAACTCTGCCCAGCCAGATGGGAGCCTCTTTGACATCTCCCATTCTTTCTTATGCTTGTTCCTAGACTGACCTGGGGATTGAGGTGCTCCTAGAGACCATAAGCTTAGAAACAGCAGTCTCCATTTGGCTGGGCTCCACATGATTACTTATGGTTCAGAGAGAAGGGAGCCCCACCTTCATTCTTTTGGGGGACTTGTCTATCTCCTGCCTCTGAGCAAGAGCTGCAGTGGATATACACCTGGCTATTTATATAATCCAAAGTGTGTTCTTAGGGTGCTAGCACCCACTTTCCCCTTCACATTTGTCTCTTGCTCCTTCTCTATAGATAATCCTTGAATCATAATGGGGCAATATCCCAGAAACCCACCATAACTGATAGATGCTGAGGTTGAAAGCCAGTGGTCTGGCTAAGCTGCGAGACATTTCAGTTTGGAAGGTACCAGCAGCCAGTATGACCTCCCTGCTTCCTGGAGCTGGGTGGGTGTGCTGCCAGAAATTCCTATCACGTGTGACCCCAGGGAAAACATCCACATGTTACTGCAATCCCAGCATTTTCTACCTTCAAAAAATCAGAAAACTGCCAAATCAGAGTTCTATGTACATGTAGAGGCCTGGAGAGCAAAGGATAGCCATTGAAGTACTGCCAGGGGTTTCAACTCTGCCTCTCAGCACTGCAGCAGGGCCCAGTCTAGAGAGGTGTAGGAGGCAATGGAAAGTTAGTGCCCTAACCTTGACAACAAATTGTCTGCATCATTCCACAGACGCTTTCCAGGATTTTAATGTAAAAAGGTTACATTTCATTCCAGTTGTAAAAAACAAAACCTTGCATACCTATGCTCAGATGCAAGACTCTCTGGCCATGCATGTGTCCACAGCCAGTCTTCTCAACCACCTGACACCACCCTGTCTGGCACAGCATACCTTTGCTACTTTGAGTAATTGGTTAATAAATCTGAAACTAATTTGGTCTAAAGTGTTAATGGCTGATAATGATTTAGTGTGTTTCCCCACACAGGGAACACATTTGCATTTTAATAGAGGTCTTCCTGGCAATTTTCTTAACTCAAATGAATGACTTTAATGGTGGACATCTGAGGCACGATAGGGACCGATTTGGCTAGAACTTTTCTAGTGTCCTTTAAAAGGACCAGCTATCCTAATGCCTCTTATGGCAGAGATCAAGGAATCATCTTTAGGTTTTTTTTTAAATGGCTTTGTGTTAGAACTGAATATAGATAAGGAAGTGTTCTTGGCAATAGTGGTCTCTGCTCCATCACACTGGGTCTCTCTCCCTCTCTGTCTCTGTCTCTCTCTGTCTCTCTCCCTCTCTTTCCCTCTCCCTCTGTTCCTCCTCCTCTCCCTCCCCCTCTCTCTCTCCATATCACAGCATTCTTAAAGATTTCATTTTTAAGTGTGTGTGTGTGTGTGTGTGTGTGTGTGTGTTTGTATGAGTATGTCTCAAATGTATAGGTACCTCTGGAGGCCATAGATCGGAACTAGACTTTTCTAGAGGTGAATCTCAGGCAAGTGTGAGCTGCCCACTGTGGGTGGGCGCCAAACTTCTGACTTGGGTAAGAGGGTCAGGAGTGTTCTTAACAGCTGAGGCTTCTCTCCAGCAGCCACAGACCCCAGAACTGTACCACCATTTGTCAGATTTAAAAGGAAGTGTTCTAAGGAAAGGTGGAGAATTGTCTTCACTATCAGAAGTTAAAACACCACAAAATCCATCTTCATGCATCTTGTGAAATTTTGCTAGTTGTTTATTTAAAAATAAAAAAAGATGCTGCAATTCTAATAAATAGAAGAAAATGGCTATTGAAATATACTAGGCAGGGTTCTCTAAAAGAACAAAATGGTAGAATGGGCATATATAAAGGGAATTTATGAGAGTGGCTTACAGGATATGGTCCAGGTAGCCCAGCAATGGTTCTGTCCCAAGGGAAAGACCAAGAGACAGGTAGTTGTTCATTCAAGAAAGCTGTATGTCTCAACAGCCCTGTTCTGGTGCTAAAAATCCCAGGAAAGTGCTAGATAACTACTGGTTTCAGTACACATTGGAGTCTTCAAAAAGTAAGTTCTAATATCATTGAAGAAATGGCCTGGGACACATGAATTTGCCTGCAAGGGTGAGAGCAGACAGAGAAAATTTATTGCCTAGATTTGGGGTGGGTCTTACTTCACTTCAAATTGATCCAGTCCAAAAAAAATCACTCATAGCAGCTGCCCAGCTGCTTGGGTTTTACTTGGTTCCAGATGTTGTCAAGATTGGCCATTACTAAGAGCCTATATGGTTGACCTTGAACCCATGATCCTCCTACATCTAGCTTGTAAACTCTGGGAATGCAGGTGTGTACCACACATCCTGGTTCCCCTGCCTGAGTTTGGTAATCAGTTTGGGTAATCTCAAAGATGCTTGTTCTTCTGTTTGTTTCTTCTGGGCCTTTAATTGATTCCATTACTGAGCTCTTTTTTCCCAGAACAAAGAAAAATCAGCTCAAGAATGAGTTGACAGTCTTGTTTCTACTGAGTTTTTTTTCATGTAGAGATTGTTCACTAAATGTTGACAAGCCATCAATGACATGAAGTCTGTTAAATATTAGAAGAAGGGTTAATCAACCAGATATGTTTTGCAACCTTTCTTATTATGGTTTCCGTGCATGTTAAAGCTTTGATCCTTTCAAGTGTGTCTTCCTTATAAGCTTCTGGGTGGTGTTTCTATTGTTTCTAGTCTGAGATCAGACTATCCATCTATTACCTTTTTTTCACCTTCCTTCTGCTCCTGGCTCCTGCTGACCATTCCCTGAAATCTTGAGCTTGTTTCCTGGAGGCTGCCTGCAGCCCAGCTACTCACTGTTTTTCTACCCTGCAGAGTGTCTATAGCACCATAAACATTTGTCTGCACTGAGGACCATGCATTCACTGATTGCTGGCCAATGTTCTATTTACAGTCCTGCCTAGGACTCTGCTTCCAGAAGCTAGAGAGAATTTAGTTTACCTCACACACCTCTTAGGATGCCAGCCAAGGGTTCTTCTCTCTTGTGAATTATTTTTTTTTTTATGCTTTTGTCATTCTGGGGACCATCCATTGAGTAACTGCCTTAAATGGTACCTTTAAGGACTCAGACCTTGTGGACGTCTTTGGTTCCCCATTACTATAAAGGCTGGTAACAAATCACTATTACTGTTCCCCAGAGTATATTTTATCCCAACCTTGTAATGCCTTGCCTTTTATATGCCTTACAGCAGTGAGCAAGTTCGACTCCAGCCTACACAGCTCCATAGAACTCCTGTGCCCCTGCATTCCCACTGCCACACATCTCTCATTCTTCATTGTGAAGCCAAGCTTTGCATCTACGTTCATGTGGCTGTATGTTACTCTGAATTTATTACTTCAATTTCAAGGTCAATTTAGTCTGCTATATTGGTGGCCAAGTTAGTGTGCTTAGGGTCCATAGAACACCATGGTGTGATATGGCTCACACAGCACAGGAAGCTTCCTAACTTGTGGGCTCCACAAGTCTGAGAACAAGCTATTGGCAGGTCTGATATGATTTTAATTAATTAATTAATTAATTAATTAATTAATTAATTAATTAATTTTTTACACTCCATATTTTATCCCCCCCCAGTCTACCCTCTGAGTATTCCAGATCCCATGCCTCCTCCCCACCCCATCTCCACATGGATGTCATCACCCCTACCTCACCTGACCTCTAAACTCCCTGGGGCCTCCAATCTCTTGAGGGTTAAGTGCATCATCTCTGAATAAACATAGACCTGGCAATCCTCTACTGTATGTGTGCTAGGGACCTCATATCAGCCAGTTTGTTTGGTGGTCATGTGTTTGAGAGATCTCAGAGGTCCAGATTAATTGAGACTGCTGGTCCTCCTACATGATTGCCCTTCTCCTCAGCTTCTTCCAGCCTTTCCCTAATTCAACAACAGGGGCCAGCTGCTTCTGTCCATTGGTTGGGTGCAAATATCTGCATCTGACTCTAGTTCTTTTAGGTTAGGAGTCATGGAAATGGCTTCATTTCAACTTGATCAAGGCTATAAAGATGCTGACTTTAAATGCAGTCACTCAATGGGCTCCTGGATTTTCAGACATTTATAAGAAGTTTTGAGGGACACAATTGAGCCCGGAGCCATGAAGATATCTTAGCTTCTTCATGGTCCTCACATCTCACCCACTCAGGGCAACTCCTATCTGTGTATCTTTGTTCCAAACACTGGGAATAGGATGACCAACTACACATAGCCTGTAAGTTATGACAGTAGAACAAATATTCCTACATGTATGAAAATACCAGTAATTTGTGTCCTAGAGAAAATGATGCTACAACTCCTACACCCTTCTATGAGGTGGAAATCAGGGAGTTGAGTTCACTGGCCCTGCACACTGCCCCCCCAGCCCTACAGAAATGCTTTGCCACCCTTACTTATGCTCCAACTCCCAAAACATACCATTGCTATGTACTAGGACACCATCTTTGCCTTTGTTGTTAAACATGATGCAAAGCATGCACACATAGCCTGATTTTAACTGAATGACAGACACCACACCTCTGCTTTGTGATCTTTGAGAAATTAATATTGCAAGTCTGGCATTTTCATATATAAAACGGATCTCATATTATTTACTTTATGTGACAGTAAGAATGAAGTAAGACTGCTTATAAAAGTTTGACCAAAGGATTTCACTACATCTCCCTCTGCCCTAGGAGGAAGCTTAAGTCATTACTACTTTTACCCAGATCTCTGTAATATGTCTGTGTACACTTTTTGCCTTGTTTATTTCCCCCGAAGCTGCTGGTATGATCTTTCTAAAGCACAAATCTAATTGTTAAGTCCCAAATAAGATCCGTCAGTGACATCCCTCAAGCTTCAAGAACAAGGTCCTTGATAATCTGGTTCCTCTCATGCCAAACCTGACCTCTTCCAGCTTTGGTTGAATGAATTAGTTGTTACTTCACAAGATTATAGATCTTCAGGCGGTGTCTTTTGTCATTATTGGGTGCCCCTTCCTAGGTCTAAGATGCTTAATCCACAGCTTAATTTGGTTAGCTCTGTTCATCATCCAAGGCACAACTTCAGCACCATCTATCTAAACACTCTTTCCATGCCTGAGATTAGGGGACACTTGTGAACCCTTCTTTCTCTCTGGCCATGCTTTCTTTCCCTGGTGACTCTCAAGTCCTTGTCTTGTTTTTCTAGAATAGGTACCCTTTATTTCTGAACTCCCAACATACAGTTTCCCTTAACTGGACAGTCACTGAATGTGTAAACTGATTTAAATGTGGCATCAGATGACATGAATGCCAAAGATGCAAACATATTTGCTTATAAAATATGTTGATTTGTGGGAAAACTAATATCCTGTTCCCCTTTCCATTGTAACAGAGGCACTTGTGAATTAGGGGAATCTTCCATGAAATAGACTGCTATAGCAATTTTACGATTTATACACATTTTTGTAGATAATAAATTGGCAATTCAGTCCAATTCAATATGGAATAAAAGAATTTCAAGGGTCATCACATGGAAGAAGTATTTGATTTATTTCTTATTGTCCCATAGAGTACATGTGAGGCAAAAGGGCAGGGAATAAAGGAGAGAAATTTTACATAAAATATCTCAAAGAACCTCAAAAATTAGTACTGCATAGATATTCCTGGGCATAATAGATTCTTCTCTGAAAATAAATAGATTAAACAGAGATTCTCTGAGCACTTATTCAACACTTATTGCAGCAGTTTCTCTGTTCTGTATGTCACTCTATTCTTGAACTCAGTGGAGTGAATTCTGCAGCTGTGAAATGGAGGAGAGCCGGTGCTTGTCTTACATAGCTTACGGACTGAGCAAAGTTCCTGTTAGGATGAAACAATGTCTATCTGTGATAGAAGGTTACCCATTCTTATTTTCAATCACCTTATGAATGTGATGGGAACTCAAAAGCAGACTGTGTAATTTTCAAAACAGAACATGAATGACATGAAGAACAGAGCAGAAACATGTTGCTCAAGACAGTCGCACTTTGCCCAAATCCTACTGTTTGAGAGGGAAGAAACTGCTCTGAGGACACATTTCAAGGGCTGCTAAGGCTGAATATCAAAAAAGCAGTATGCTCTGGGTTTCTCGGTAATGGTATGCTTACACAAAGTCTGCTGTAAACCTCTGTCTTTCTTCCAGCCTGATCTGTCTGATTCTGCTCCATTGAGCTCTGTCCTCGGAAAACGACACTGTACACTCCAGTGACTTTGCAACCTGCTCTGGTCTACTGGAGAGGTTCAGATACTGGATCTATCCTTGCTTTCAAATTTACAGCTTTTCAGCCTACAACTCAAATTTTTGGTGCTCAATCATGAGGAAACTCTATTGAGAGAAGCACATGAATCACGTAGTTAGAGGAACTTGCAAAGTAGAAGATTTTTACCTGTCTTTTATAAAACTAGAAATCGAGGATTTTGACCCACTCAAAATCATTAGCAGCCAGTACTGGTGTCATGTTCTAGGATACTGTACTAGGCGCTGGTGACTTTTGAAATACTTTTATTTGTATTCCTGGGAATTTCATGTGCATAATAAGCATCGCCAATTTCCCAAAATCTCCTTTAGGAGAGAGAGAAGAGAGAGGAGAGAGGAAAGAGGAGAGAAGAGAGAGGAGAGAGGAGAGAGGAGAGAGGAGAGAGGAGAGAGGAGAGAGGAGAGAGGAGAGAACGAACTATCCCCACAACATTCCATATATTACGCTGCTCATAACTAAGTGGATAACAATCAAGGCAACATCAAAATCCTTTGGCTGGGCAGCATAGGCACTTGTGTCTACAGAGGTCTCTGCTGGAGGTGTATGTTAATGTTCTATCTGTAATTACAATGTTACCAGGTTTCTGGAGCCAACAGAGCATGGTGCTAGCCCTGCAGGGCCTGAGGACAGGAGATTCACCAGATATGATGTGTAAGGATCAGCTTCTGGAGGGCTCCCTCTATTAGACCTTAAGAAGATGATCAGAAACACTCTGATGTACAGGTTCACCTTCCTGTCTGCAGAAGAAAAGAAATGGGGGCAGAGAGATGAGCCTGTGTTAAAGAATACTAGCTACTCTTCCAGAGGACCTGCTTTTTTGTGTTTTGTTTTTTTCCCAGCACTCATATGGCAGCTGGAACTCCAGTCCAGGGGATCCAACATCTTCTTGCCTCTAAGGTCAGTGCACATAAAATGTGTACAGACATATATTCAGGCAGACCACTCATATGCATAAAAAATAAAGAACAAACAAAAAACAAAAACCCATAGAGCTTGTTTTTTGGCCTGTAAGTGGAGGAAGGGGTGTGTGTGTGTGTGTGTGTGTGTGTGTGTGTGTGTGTGTGTTGGGGAAATTATGATAAATTTATAGGTGACATTAAGACTGTCAATGAGGGAGTACAGAGCCCATTTCCTCCTGGTTGAGGAGGGTAAGAGACATTCAGAGAACTTTTATATCTTTAGGCTTCTGAATGCTTGAGAGAGTTTGGCTGTGTGGCCTTTGGGGTCTGCTGCTGTTTGTTCTCTTTAAAGAATTTCATGCCAATTAGGCTTAAAATAAGGTCTGACTAAAGCAAATTATACAGCTTTCCTGACCACAAGCAGCAATGTAGCCGTCTTTCTCTGCCTTCTGGGGTCTGCTGCTCATAAAGGTAGATGTAGCAGAAGTGACAAGGCTTGGGTCTGCTCATCTTGCTTCCTCTCTCCCTTTCTGCTGCCATAATGTACTCTTGTGAGGGGAAATTCAAAGTGTAAGAATTCCATTCAACACACATCCATGGAAATGTGATTTTGCTAAATATACACTAGGAGGGAAGAATAATTGAGTGTACAGAGCTAGACCAGGCGGAGGTGATCAATCTCTATATTATTACCCCTAGAACATCAGATTTGAAGAGGAGAGAAAACAATGCTGGAGTCCAATTTTCTGATATCAAATTTTATTCATACAAGTATTTATTAAAATGATCTTCTCTGGTAGATTGCATAATAAATAATCAGATGTGATTACCATGGGTAGAGTTATGAACCGTGATCCGGTTCCAGCATGGTAAGTGCTGCATCAGATACTGGTGTGGAGGACTGGGCATTCATCAAGGGATAAGGATCTCAAGAGGTCATATGGGCCACCTGCAGACACAGTAAAACACTGGGTACTGGGGATCTGGGTTAAAGAAAAAGGACACTTGTGTCTTCCCTACGTAGCTGGGGAATAGAGGCTGTGCGATGTGAATGTTGGTGGGAGGCAGTGTCAATGTGGAGTTCAGTGGAAAGATGCTGAGCTCTCCTGTGTTCTAGAAGAAGGTCATTCCAGAAACCTGGCCTTGAACACTCAGCTGCTCTTTAGATCTATTCTTTTTTTTTAATTTTATTTTATTTTCTATATTCTATGTTTACATTCCAAAGGCTTTCCCCTTTCCCAGTTCCCACCCACCATAGTTCCCATAGTTCCTCTCCCCCCCCATCTGTTCCCCAATCATTCCCCCTCCCCCCTCGGTTTCTTTACTAAACTGGATGCAATCTTTACAGGCCCAGGGTCCTCTCCTTTCTTCTTCTTGGGAATCATTTGACTTGCTATTTGTGTCTTGAGTATTTAGGGCTTCTGGGCTCATTAATATCCACTTATCAGTGATTGCATTTCATGTGCATTCTTTTGTGATTGGGTTAATTCACTCAGGATGATATTTTCCAGGTCTAACCATTTACCTACAAATTGCATGAATTCATTATTTTTAATTGCTGAGTAGTATTCCATTGTATAAATATACCACATTTTCTGTATCCATTCCTCCTTTGAGGGATATTTGGGCTTTTTCCAATTTCTGGCGATTATAAACAAGGCTGCTATAAACATAGTGGAGCATGTATCTTTATTGTATGCAGGGGAATCCTCTGGGTATATGCCCAGGAGTGGTATGCCAGGGTCCTCTGGAAGTGACATGCCCAATTTTCTGAGTAACCGCCACACTGATTTCCAAAGCGGTTTTACCATTTTGCAATCCCACCAACAGTGGAGGAGTGTTCCTCTTTCTCCACATCCTCGCCAGCACTTGTTGTCTCTTGAGCTTTTAATCTTAGCCATTCTGACTGGTGTGAGGTGGAATCTCAGGGTTGTTTTGATTTGCATTTCCCTGATGACTAATGATGTTGAACATCTTTTAAGGTGTTTCTCGGCCATCCGAATTTCTTCTGGTGAAAATTCTTTGTTTAGCTCTGTGCCCCATTTTTTGATAGGGTTATTTGTTTCTTTGCGGTCTAACTTTTTGAGTTCTTTGTATATATTGGATATTAGCCCTCTGTCGGATGTGGAGTTGGTGAAGATCATTTCCCACTTTGTTGGTTGCCGTTTTGTCCTTTTGACAGTGTCCTTTGCTTTGCAGAAACTTTGTAATTTTATGAGGTCCCATTTGTCGATTCTTGATCTTAGAGCATAAGCTATTGGTGTTCTGTTCAAGAACTTTTCCCCTGTGCCCAAGTCCTCCAGGGTCTTCCCAAGTTTCTTTTCTAATAGTTTCATAGCCACAAACAACATAAAGTATCTCGGCGTAACTCTAACCAAACAAGCGAAAGATCTGTACAACAGGAACTTCAAGTCCTTGAAGAAAGAAATCGAAGAAGACCTCAGAAGATGGAAAAATATTTCTTGCTCCTGGATTGGCAGGATCAATATAGTAAAAATGGCCATCTTGCCAAAAGCAATATACAGATTCAATGCAATCCCCATCAAAATCCCAACTCAATTCTTCATAGATCTAGAAAGAGCAATTCTCAAATTCATCTGGAGCAACAAAAAACCCAGGATAGCTAAAACTATTCTCAACAATAAAAGGACTTCTGGGGGAATCAATATCCCTGACCTCAAGCAATTGTGGTCAATATCCCTGACCTACAGAGCAATTGTGTTAAAAACTGCATGGTATTGGTATAGCAACAGGCAAGCAGATCAATGGAACAGGATTGAAGACCCAGAAATTAACCCACAGACTTATGGTCACTTGATCTTTGATAAAGGAGCCACAACCATCCGGTGGAATAAAGATAGCCTTTTCAACAAATGGTGCTGGTTCAACTGGAGGTCAACATGCAGAAGAATGCGAATTGACCCACTCTTATCTCTTTGCACTAAGATCAACTCCAAGTGGATCAAGGACCTCCACATAGATCTCTTCTTAGTATAGGACATTTTCTATTTGCACCACTTGAGCATTGGTAAATTCACTTCACTTTTCCCCCACATCTTTCAAGTTGGTAGAAGAGATGTTAGGTAGTTTTTTTGTCTTCCCTATCACGTTATCTTTTCCTTTATATTAGTTCTTTGAGAATTAAATGCAAGATATTTTGATATTATTCACCTGCACCCTTAACTCCTCTCAGATATGTCTACTCCATCCTTACCTACCTAACTTGTGGACCATTAAGTCTACTTAATGTTGCCCATGTACTCTTGAAACTATGGCTTCCTAATGGACCCCAGTCAACTCACTAGGGGCCACACACTTAAAAAAACCTGCCTTAATCTCTCTGTCTCTGCAGCTTCCAATTGTCAGTGGTTCTTCAGCTTGGAGCAGGACTTTGAGCCCAGTGCCCTTTGGTGTTGGGAATTTGTCTGGCTTGAGCTTGCAGAGGTCTTGTGCATACTGACACTACTTATTTTAATTAATTTTTAATTTCATGAAAATCTGAAATAATTGAAATATATCCATATCACTAAAGATTTATCTTATTTGGGGACTGCAGCCCATTTATTTATTTTTCTATATTATTTGTTTACATTCCAAATGATTTCCCCTTTCCTGGTTCTCACCTCCCCATAAGTCCCATGAGCCCTCGTCCCTCTACCCTTTCCCCAATCAAACCCCTCCTACTTCTCTGACCTGGTAATCCCCTACATTGTTGCATCAAGCCTTTCCATGAGCAGGGCCCTTTCCTTCCTTCTTCTTGGGAATCATTTGATATGTGAATTGTGAATTCAGAGCTTCTGGGCTAATATCCACTTATCAGTGACTGCATTCCATGTGTGTTCTTTTGTGATTGGGTTACCTCACTTAGGATGATATTTTCCAGTTCCAATCATTTGCCTAAGAATTTCATGAATTCATTGTTTTTAATTGCTGAGTAGTATTTCATTGGGTATTTATACCACATTTTCTGTATCCATTCCTCCATTGAGGGACATCTGGGTTTTTTTCCAGCTTCTGGCTATTATAAATAAGGCTGCTATGAACATAGTGGAGCATGTGTCCTTATTGCATGCCGGGGAATCCTCTGGGTATATGCCCACGAGTACTATAACAGGGTCCTCCAAAGGTGTCATGCCCAGTTTTCTGAGGAACTGCCAGACTGATTTCCAGAGTGGTTGTACCAGCTTACAATCCCACCAGTAGTGGAGGAGTGTTCCTCTTTTTCCATATCCTCGCCAACACTTGCTGTCTCCTGAGTTTTTAATCTTAGCCATTTTGACTGGTGTGAGGTGTAATGTCAGGGTTGTTTTGATTTGCATTTCCCTAATGACTAATGATGTTGAACATCTCTTAAGGTGTTCTCAGCCATTCGAAATTCTTCAGGTGAAAATTCTTTGTTTAGATCTGTACCCCATTTTTAATAGGGTTGTTTGGTTCTCTGGAGTTTAACTTCTTGAGTTCTTTGTATATATTGAATATTAACCCTCTGTCAGATGTAGGGTTAGTGAAGATCTTTTCCCAATTTGTTGGTTGCTGTTTTGTCTGATTGACAGTTTTCATTGCCTTACAGAAACTTTGTAATTTTATGAGGTCCCATTTGTCAATTCTTAATCTTAGAGCATAAGCTATTGGTGTTCTGTTCAGTTTTCCCCTCTGCCCATGTGCTCAGTGCTCTTCCCCAGTTTCTTTTCTATTAGTTTCAGTGTGTCTGGTTTTATGTGGAGGTCCTTGATCCAAGAATGAGAAAAAATTTCAATAGCAGGTATATATCCAATAATTATGAATTCTTTCTAGTTTGGTGCTGGCCAGATTGGTTCTTTGTTCTTCACAAATGATCACAAGTTACAAGGAACTGAAATCTGTTTTGTTCACATGTTCAAAAATATAGATTGTTTTCATTAATTTTATCCTTTGATATATTCATATATATACATATATATACACACATATATGTATAATGTATACATATAATGCATTTGATTCATTTTCTTACCTACCATCTTTTATCTCTGTCTCTGCTATTCTGTAAAACCCCTCTCCTGTGCATCCCTCTACCAAATCCCTGTCTTTTATTTGGGTTTGTGGTCCATTGAGTATGACGAGGATGATCTGGGTAATGACCAGTTTGAAATTGTCCTTTGGAATTTGAAGCACCCACCATGGGGTGCATGGCAAAGGAAAATTCTTCTTCCCCACATTTCAGTAGCAGGTGAATTTGACTTGTCACAACTTCTCTTACCAGTAGTAGATCATCTGTGGAAACGGAAAAGGCTGAAGAGCAAAGCACATTTGGTAAAGGCCTTCAGAAGCCAATGTTAGGCACACAACCTCTATTGTTCCTTTCACATTAGCACAACAGCCTGTGATACAGAACAGACTCCCTACACTGTGCCAGGTCTTGCTTTAGCTACTGAGTTTTGTTAAGGGGGTCTTAGAAGTAATTTTCCTTCCAGAATTTGCTTTAAGTTGAGGTGATATAATCCAGCACAAACAATAGACAGCAACATGTAAAACAAAAACAAAAACAAAAACAAAAAGTTGTGAAATCTGATGGTTGGAAATACAGATATTTCCAGGTTATTTTCAGATTTCCAAATGAGCATACTTTTCCTGAGAGCACATATTTTTAAAGCATATTTTAGAACTGATTAAGTTCTCATCTTTAACCATTTTAAAAATTATACAGTATATATATATTATACAGTATTGGCTAGAAACTCATAACTCCCATAAACACAAGTAAATGCATAGTTAATTCAGGCATTTTGAAGTAACAATATGCTTGTTTTAATATCATTGTTAATTAAAGCACTAAAGAAAGACTGACAGAGCCTTGAATCCTTATGCAAATTTCTTCCTATGAGTTTTCTGTCAAAATCCTAGATTTTCTCTTCTCCGGAATAGACAAGAAATTTCACAGCAAGTTTGCTAATAGTACAACACAGCTGTGTTATTGATTATTGGAAACCTTTATTTGTGGTTCTCATTTTTCTGGTGACTGAATAAGGCTGTTTTTTTTTAAGGAACAGCCTGTCTTGCTCCAATGGGAAAACCCTTACCTTGTGAACCTCTTCTGATTCTTTCGGAGACTGTAAATAGTTTTAGCTTCCATTTTACTGCAAATTATTTTAATTGGAAGATGGGATTTGGAATGTTCTATGGAGAAGAGTGGGACGCTGGGGTTCTTCGGTTTATCTTGACAAGATTATTGCAACCCAGTCATGTGATTTTACCATATGGCCAGAAGTTCTTAAAATGAGAAATTTACTAATAAAAAATTGATTCTAACTAGATTCTACAAAATCAATCTTCTGACTTGTCACCATTTAGTACAGCTTTCTCTTTGAATGAGAAAGGGGTACTTGAGGGCCATGAAGACACAAATCACTTCTCAGGTCTACATATCTTCAAGGGCTTCTGTCTTAGAACCAGAGGAAGACTGTGAGTGTTGCTTTTCCTGATAAGGAAGCAGGCTGCCATGATGCCTCACCATTATGCAGTATCTTGATTTCCTGCTAGCTTGAAAGAAAGTCTGGAGATGGAGAAGGGGCTCTCTTGGCTCCCTCCTCACATTGAGGAGCCCAGGGAAGAGATAGTGGATAGAGTTTCCTGTTCTGACATGTGTCTCTGGCACCTGAGTCAAGCAGCATTCGGTTTATTTTACCAGAGTTAAAAAGAAAACATCCAAGAAATGTGTCAAACTGTGCTCAGCAAGGAGTGGTCCCCAGAGGGTAGAAATAGACCAAAGGAGATTTCAAGGATTCTGTGTGTAGCGTCAACACAGAGAGCATACCCATAAATAGCTCCTCCAATCTTAATGCCTGTGCCAAGAAACTGAGCATTTGCATTATGGGTTCCACCACCCCAAGTGTGTGTTCCCAAAACTTTGTGTGCATTTCTGTTCTTTTCCCTCTGTGTCTCCCATTCTCCATTCTATCCTCATGCCTACTCTTGTATTAGCATCATATGCAACATTATGCCTAGAAGTTGTTTTGGTTTTCAGAGGAATAGGAAATTTGTAGAGAGTATTTCTGAACAATTTTTAGACTCTTGTATGCTTAATTTTCTTATTGGTTTCAACCATTAGTGAAAATATTGTAAATGAAACAGCAATAGCAGAATGATTAAAGGTAGCTTTACTTATCTCTCTTGTGTGTGGTGAGAACCTGGTGTTCATGTAGAGTACAGAGGACAACTTGCTAGAATGGATTCTCTGCTTCAATTATATAGATTTTGGGTGACCATATTCATGTCTTCTGTATTAGCGGCCAATGGCTTTACCCACTGAACCATATTGTCAGCCCTACTTCAGTTTTAAGTAATCAATATTTATGAGCATACAAATTTCCCATTGTTTATTAATATGATTGTGTCATGGTTAAAATAAATTACAACTCAATTTAAATAAAACCTATCCTATCCAACAAAAATTACATTTAATAACATTTTTAATAGGTTTGCTTATTTTATGACACCAAATATATATTGCATATGAATGCTATAATTACATTTTTAAGAAATATGTTCAAAGCTTCAATTTTGTCAAAACTGTTTATAGAGAGAATCATGTAAATATAATTTTAACTGCTTAAGAAATGGAAATCCATAAATATTGTTGGACATCTTAGCAAAATCACAAAAAGAAAGCCACCATAAGAAAGTCCATATGCCTAGGATAGGAAGATACCTTCTCCGGATTGCTGAGGCAGAAATATTTATAAAACTCTTTCAACTTCAGGCAAATATTCTTAGTGAGGAAATATTAATTATTTTGATGGATGCAAAGTTTTCAACTGGAAACTTTCTAGAAAAAATTAGTGACCATTGATTTTCCTCCATCCTGTGTACACTGCACATCACTTAAATCTTAGTCCATCTCTACTTTAGGGATACTACACTGTAGAACTGTTCCTCAAGAGACAAGGTGGGTCTCCCAGGAATATGTATTTTCCATATAGATTTGAGAGTGATTAATTGACATTTCCCTACTTGTAGATATTTAGAGAATAGACAGGTGATCATTTTGTAAGATTTCTTGGGAAATATGTATTTCAAATTTATAAACAGTCATGGTTGTCATATCTCAAGAGTATGAGAATTGAAAAGCTGGTGTTAAAGTACATGTGCTTTATTCCAGGACTGGGAAAAATCCCCACAGACATTAACAGGGAAGTAACCATTCAAACCACAAACTCAGGAACTAGTTTGCATTTAACTTGTTTTTGGAAGTTTCTCAACATGTTGATTATATCATCAATTCATTCGGGGTTCTTGATCTTGAGATTTCTGTGTTACCATCAAATGAATGATAAATTATGGCTGGTGGGTAATGAGTCCATAGATTGAAACACTACCAACTGTGACAAAGATGGGCCTCTATGTGTGCTTGACTGTCTGGTGTATTTTCAGGATGAGAAGGGAACCTGAGATATCATGCAAAGTCATAATTGCTAATCACCTTACTGCTCATGAGACTGAGCCTGGTGTTTCCTGTTTGCAGAATATGAATCTGTGTGTTCATCACATTGCATTAAGCAAAATGACTGATATGTCCCTATTGCATATGAGGCAATTAAGAGATGCACATATTTCACAGCTAAATATCTAGTAATTAAAACTGTCCATAGCAATAATGTTATCAGGTACTCTATGGGTCCCTGATGAGTCACCTTTGGTCTCACCATGCTGAACTCATTGACTGAGCAATGGTCCATAATAATTAGGGTGTGAACAAAGCCCTAAGAAAACAGGACAGGGCATGATATTTCATCTCAAGACAAGGAGGACATTCTGGGTGACAGCTTCTTTTCTCTTTCCTTCTTTCATTTCTTTTCCAGTGGTATATTCTTTGCATTTACCTTTTTTCTTACATTTTTACAGTTTCTTTTAAAATCACATTTTAAAAATGTATTTTAATTAAAATATATTTTATCTAAATAATTTAATTTTAAAATTATATTTAATTAAGTACAATTATATCAGCTCCTCTTTTCTTTCCTACAGTCAACCTCTTCCTTCAACCTCTGTTGCATAGCCCCCCTGAATCCATTTCTCTCTGTCTGTCTGTCTCTGTCTATCTCTCTATGTATCTCCATCTCTCTGTCTCTGTCTCTCTGTATGCTTCTGTCTCTCTGTTTCTCTCTCTCAATGTGTGTGTGTGTGTGTGTGTGTGTGTGTGTGTGTGTGGTGTGTGTGTGGTGTGTGTGTGTGTGTGTGTGTGTGGTGTGTGAGTGTGTGTGTGTGTGTGTGTGTGTGCATGTGCTATTTGTAAATGCCCTTGGAGGCTACAATGCAGAACAGAGGCCAGAGCCGGAGTTAGTGGTGGTTGTGAGCCACCCAGTATGGGTGATAAGAATCTGTCATAGGTCCTCTTAAAAGAGCAGCACCGTCTCTTAATTGATGAACCAACTTTTCAGTCCCAGACTCTTTCCTAATTGAACTTGTCTTGGTTTACAAACAGGAACACCCGAAACAAGTTACTTTTGTTAACCATTAAAGAGTCAGACTTTCAGGATGCAAATTGGAGTTTGATTGACAAGGAAACTAACTGTGAATCCCCTGAATATTCCTGCTTTTATCATATATCACCATGCACCATGGTTCATTTCTGAATGTTTTCTATTCAGATGAACAAAACTATTTAACTGATGCCTTTTAAATGTGAATTATCTAGAGATAAGTTTACACTCTTGCTGCTAAATTTTTGTGATGACGATGAAATGAGGTTTCATAATTCTGGGGACCCCAACTTCAGTGATTTAACTACTCAATCCTTCAGCACTCAGAAGGAAGCCTAGTGCCCCAGTGATGTAAAAAGAGAGGAGGGGACAGAGAAAGATATTGCCCTGTTAGGTTTCCCCTTTTCTTTGAGCAGATAGACATAACAATTAGAAGATGTTAAATTTGTTAAAAGTCATTAATCATATAATGTGAATGAAGATCTGGGATGGTAAGAAGGTTTTCTTTAGCCCTCTATGACTCGAGCCTTTTTTGCTAACATTGGCTTCCTGACTTAGGTGAGATTTTCTATCAGAATGAAACATTTATTCTCTTTGGAGAGAATTATCCTTCTATTTCCCTTAGTAATAAAGAGTACATGGCTCTGAATCCAAGAAGTTTGAGGGAAGGGAATGTTTTGGTGACAAAATGGCAAAATTCTGTATCTTGAAAGTCAACTGTGGTTTCTAGAAACTGGGCAGTAAAACTGAGATCTATGAGATTTAGATTGATATTGTCTATGTCAGAGTTCTATTGATGTGAAGAGACACCATGCTTAAGGCAGTTGTAAAAGAGAACGTATTTTGAAGGCTTGCTTGTAGTTTCAGATTTTAGTCCATGATCATCATGATGGGAAGTATGCCATTGGAAGAGAGTCATGGTGCTGGGGCAGCAGCTGAGAGCTTATATCTTATTGGCAAATGGTGGCAGAGAGAGAAACTTGGCCTGACATGGGCTTTTGAAACCTCATTCAGCTCCACCAAGGCCATACCCAAAGGTGCACCATGAGCCAGATCAGATCAAGTCCTTTTTTCCAGGAGGGAGATTTAGTCCATAGGTGAGGTTTTAATGAAAGGCATGTTATTACCCCTTCAGAAGCTGAATCTTAATCCGTGTAGGTACTGATGTAATTAATATGTCATTCAGTTTGACACACCAAGGGCTATAGGAATCTCACTGAAAACATTAGTGTCTGTCTAGTGAAATTGATTATATAGCTCATGCATTTGCTAGGGCACTGGGCTCGGAGCCTGAGCTCTGAAGACCCTGGCTGCAGCTTAGTTATGCTGCCCTTGCTTCTTTCTGATATTCCACTGACTGCTCCCTCTCTTTCATTCATGTATTAGTATGAGTCCGGAAATATCTGGAATCTCTCAGTGCTGTTCTGAGCATAACCACAAGCCCTGGGGATCATGCTAGTTTGACCACCAACAGGATCAGAATGTGTCTAGGAAGCTCAGGGATTATTTCTCTTTCCTGTTTAGTTCTCTTTGTAGAATAAACTTCCCTACATTTGTGCTTCCATTTCATGTGATTAATAATTGTGCATCTTCAGTCCTGACTTACAGAAGCTGGTCCTTGGGACCTGTGGATGTGACTGGGTGTTGTAGCTGTTGTCTTGTTGTAGATGTCCTCTGTCGTCTTGGATGTGCTTTGCTGACTTCTAGGGGATGGTACACAGTAGAGACAAGTGCTGTACTCTGTGCCAGCCCTCTGTGAGGGGTAGAAGTATGGACATATCTATTGCTGAGCCTTCTAGGGTACGAAGCACTGAATACAATGATTACAGCAGTCTATTCCAAATGAATTGGATTCAGCCACTCAGCTTCATACTAGTGGAAGTTCATATTTCTTCAAACATCTGGTGTGAAAATATGGATGATCTTAACCTTCTTGAACTTTATTATCACGGTGAGATATGAAGAAAGGTTTAAAGGTCACAAGTTTAAAATTTGACTTACACCGTCTGAATAAACAGCACACAGACCTTAATGAAATCAGGTTGAAAATAAAGCTAGTTGAAGGGGGCAGGAGACCTCCCTTCCCTTCCGTTCCTCTGGATTACCCTGACAGGCCGAGATGGACTGTTGAAAGTCAGTAATTCCCACCCCTTGCTCCTGGGCGAAGTGTGCAGGCCTTTCCAGATAACATAACAAATGGTATTTGTGCAACAGAGACCTCATCATAGAACATAAGGTCAGAGAGGGGGAAAACCCAAATAGCCTCTACAGGCAGAAAGGTCCATCAATGATACGACTGCTAAAAAGGTAGCCATCAGGATGGACACAATTGCTAAACATGGCCCAAACAGTGGCTGCTGTTGTAATAGGTGTCCATCTAGGTGAACTAGTAGGTGACTTTGAAATAACTCGCTGTGGTATGGGTTATCAGAGAAGAAAATTAAAGTAAGGCTGACTGCCGAGGCTTGCCCTCACCACCTATTCATTCCGCTGACGGGTTTGGTTTTCTGTTTAATTTCTGCTCTGCAGTACATCACTCCAAGTTTGTTGCTGATTTGTGGTTTCTGCTGCTGAGCTCGCTCCTGCTTTAGCTGCCTGCACTTGAAGTTAAAATGTCCTGTACTATTTTAGACTGTCATACAGATGGGGGAAAATCATTAAAAAAAATTCACATATCATTTCAAAGGTTCAAACCATCGCATAATCATGGTTTCAAGGTTTTAAAGAACCCTTGAGAAGAAAACTTCCATATAATGACTTTGTTGGAAACGTGGTGTCACAAGTGCTAGGATTTTAAAAAATAATACCTAGATATAATGACTCTGAAAATGCCATATGTGTATACATTGTATCTCAATTGTATCTATTTTCTATGCCTCTCCTATTCTTCCTGGGAATCCCTCAGACACATCTTCCCCCTCCCTTTATGTCCTTATATAAAACTAATAATTTTCACTATTTTACAAATGACATTTTCCTGAGCAGACAACTACATATATGTTTGAGCAATGAGTAGAACATTGTTTATAGATTATCCCTTGGCTTAAAACTTACATTTAAAAAAATCTGGAATGCAATTTCATTATATATTTCAAAATTTTTAAAGAAACTTGAGATGTAAATTTTGAATTTAAAATCTAATCTAGCATGTATGTTTGTTTGCATTTGTATGTATGTATGCATGTATGTATGTATGCATGTATGTATGTATGTATGCATGCTATGTTTGGTATCTAAATGTGCTGCATCTTTCACCCAGTTCATTTGAGAAGACAGAAAGAGTGGTTTCTTTATAAATTTCTTCTTACACAAAACTAAGTTGGACCATTAAGTTCCTGAGCCACCTTCCCAGGTTGGGTGATTAACTTGCTAGATTAGGACTTATTATCATGTCACAAAGAATAGAATCAACTCTGCGAGAAAAGGAACAACAACTGCACTGTAAGACTATTCTTAAAGCACAGACCTGGAGACAGATTTTTCAGTGTGTGGTGACTGGTGGGATAGAAGAACAGACTACACAGGGCTCTTCTCATCCTTCCCACGGGTCATTAATGGAATCCTGGGCTGACTGTTCTCTACAAAGCAATTTCAAGGACTTTCTTTGCCTTCTGTTTAAAAGAATGATGTAAGTCTCATTATGGAAGGGAAGAAAGAGGGTGTGGCACTCTTGCTTGGTGAGTGTTCCCTTTTCACCTGTGGAGTGATTTGAGTTATTCATCAGGAAACAGAGAACTGAATATTCAAGGTGCCATGAGAGAAGTCTTAAGACTATATAGAGGAATTAGGTTTGAGTTATAGTCATACCATATTACACGAGTGGGGTTGAAGGTTAACTGTAGACAGAGATGGCCTATGGGACCTCAGCTGGCCAGAAGCAAGGAAAACCATTGGGCACTAAGAATATTTGACTTGGGACCACAGTCCTGTTCTGTCTCATATATCCTTTATCTTTCTAAATTGTCATTTGTAGCTTTCTAACACTTTGCCTTTCTTAGGCTGTTCTCTGACTTTCACATATGAAGACACTAAATGAGCACATACATTTAGTTGTTTTTTAAAAAAGATTTATTTACTTAATTTATGTGTGTACACTCGCTTTCTTTTCAGACACACTAGAAGAGGGCACTGAATCCCATTACAGATGGCTGTAAGTCACTTTGTAGTTGCTGGGAATTGAACTCAGGACCTCTGGAAGAGCAATCAGTGTTCTTAACTGCTGAGCCACCTCTCCAGCCCCCAAAACTGTCTTTTACCAAAAAAATTCAATAATATACATAACATTTACAAGCCACCCAGAAAGATCTTAGAAAATCATCTCTGTTGTAACCTATACAAGTCTAGGAAAAAAAATACTGTAGTCAAAACACTGTATTCTCTGTCTTTTTATGAAAGTGCACATAATTTGAGATGATAGAACCAAACATAGCACAGGTAAAATCACTGCCACCCCAAAGGATCATAGGATGAAGGCTCCAGATTGGTGATGTTTATTTGATATATCCAGGGAATCTTAAGATAGAGAATTTAGGTATTCAGTTGAGAACAAATGTATTGCTTCAGATTGGATACACATGCTAATTAAAATGGGGATGCTTATGTGGCCATACAATATTTTATGTGTGAAGAATCAATCTGTGTGGTTCAATATATACTAATAATCATCAAATGCTGTAATAGGCAGCCGAATTTTATGTTATAATGATGGTGATGCAAGTCAAGAAATTGATGTCAAATTTGATTTCACCCACTGAAGGCACATGCCAAATTAGACTGCTTATTACATGTACAGGGGCATTTGTATAAATAATACAAAGTTTGAAGACTCAGGCTCTACCCCAAGTCTCTGACTCACCACATGAGGTAATAGGATGATATTTGTAGTGTGGTATGCTTCTACAAAGAAGAGAACTATATAAACAGAACACATTGTTAATAGTTAAAAATCCCTCTACTCCCCACCTACAAGTCAACACAACATTCAGTTGAATAGAATGGGAGAGGAGTTCACATTTTGACAGCAGCTTAGCTGGAGACCATTTAATTAAAAACCATTTTGTAGTATTTCCTTCCCTTGGCATTTTAATGAAATTCAATCCATCATGCTTATTATCACAGTACTGGTGCTTATGCCTGCCTGCAGCAGGGAGCATGGGTGATGGCCCTTTCTGGTATGCATTGTAGGTGGTGCCTCATTAATTAGGACATGCATAGCATTGTAGTTCAACTGCTGTAGATGTTATAGCTATGGATTGATATTGAAGAGTCAAAGAAATTTTAATTTTTCTACTACTCCCAGAATAAACATCCAAATCTAGCTTCTTCCAAAACACCATGGAACTAGGGAAGAAAGTGAATTGACCCTTAGGATTATCTCCTTAAAATGGAGCTCTGTATCAAATGCAAAGCCTGGGGAAACAGCAGAAGTAGATGGTGCTCCATAAAAACAAGGTGAATAATTGAGAGAGGAGACAATGGCCATGCTAACTTCTGAAAGATGCACACCCTTCCAGCTGACTACGCCAGAGGTGTGGAAGAGATGAGTGCATACATGCTCATTCGTGTGTGTGTGTGTGTGTGTGTGTGTGTGTGTGTGCAAGGCATTCATAGAGGAGAGCTGAGGCAAGATGAGCATCTGCAAATGAGACTGAGGATTGGTGATGACCCTCTCTTGTGATTATCTCAGAAGCATCTGATTATAGCCTACCCTAGTGTTAGGGTGGCAAGATAAATCATTAAAATGTTGCTCTCATGTTCATATTTCCCGATGCGTTCAGTTCTGTGATTGCCCCCAGATGGGCTGAGTGCAGCAGCTAGGTCATGTCCACAGCACTTCCTCCAAACATGCTTCAAAGATGACCAGGTAGAGTTAGTGTTGACTGGAATTATCATGATTGCATTAAAGGTCTTTATTTCCTTCCCTTATTGGGTATTTTTTTTCTATAATGGTTACAGGATACAGCACATTACTTAATTTACTGAAATCCAATTAAATCTAGCTTCATCGGCATCTATCAAAGTACATCATAGATTTGCACACATGATCCTTACAGAGGGAACCTTTCTCCTTGGCCTGATCGACAAGGAGCGTCTGACTCTAGAGCCCGAGGAGCTGGGTAGTCAGATGGGCAGTCTCCATTCTGGCTCATAACATATACTTCCCGACATTTTATAAGATGCTGACTTCTTCTGTGTAGATAGTTCCCATGGGTAAAGCTTCCTGCATGGGTACAGAGGCATCCAGTGTCCAGCTTTGGAGACTTGTCATGTGAGTCCTGGGACCAGTTTTGTGAGGGGTCCATCTGCTTCCCTGTGATCTGCCCTAAGCACCATGTGGGGCTCTCTTCTTCACTCCCATTTGGCCTAAAGCAGTGGCTGACAAAGAGGCATCCTTTCTCTTTCACTCAGTCCACTTTTCAGTGTCTGCCTTGTGAATAGAACTCCCCCAAAAAAGAACTCCTTTCTTTTCATTTTAGGTTCATGGCTGAGGTACCCAGGACAAAACATAGAGTAAAGAAAGGACAACATGGGATTCCTTGTACATTGCAGGCTATGTATCCCTTGGTCTTCATACAGAAATGCAAAACCAAAGCAACTGGGACCACTCGAGTAGAGTGCAAGCTAATGCAGGCATGGCATAGGATGAGGGGTGTGACTTAATGAAGATAACAGGGCTAAGGGCCTGTCTTGTGGAGAAGAATGTGTACTTAACAGTGATTTTTAAAAGTTGTTTTATTTCCCCAAATGCCCAGGAGAATATTTGGCAGTTTATGCAGGACACCATCCACAGGAAAGATATGAGTATGTTACACTCTGTGTGCACCCAGGCTTATGCATGTATGCACACATGTGTCCTCCAATCCTTGAGAAGAAAGCATTCTACTTTTCACCTATCTCCACAGAGTCATAGAGGAAAAGACAAGCCTGTTCAGACAGAAAGGGTGAGAGAAGAGAAAGCTCCAGAATCCTGCCATGACCTCATACAGGGTAGAGGACTTGAAATTTCTTTGGATTCTTCTGTAAGAAAATCCATAGAAAGACATTAGGTAGAATGAAGACCAAGGAGAGCTTAGAGTTTACTCTCTTTCCTGTATTATATACATACATACTATATATATATATGCATCTTTGCTGAGAAAATAGAGTTTACATCAGGGGTCCATGAAACTTCGTTTTACATGACATACTGCATTCATAAAGCTAGCTCTAAACCCTCAAAATTGATGTCAAGGTTCTTGAGCTCCAAAGAACTGACCTTTCTTTACCAACCCCATCTCTCTCTCTCTTTCTCTCTCTCTCTCTCTCTCTCTCTCTCTCTCTCTCTCTCTCACACACACACACACACACACACACACACACACACACACATACACACACACACACACACACACACACACACACACACACACACACACACACACACACACACACACACCACATTAAACTTCTTCATTTTCATCAGTTAAGAGAATTCTTAACAAAATCTCTTCAGAGTCCCCCTCTCTCTCCTAGACCTACCCTGCCTCCTTACCCAGCCAAGTTTTTGAGTCCTCTCCTTTTCCTTATTATTCTCCTCATCCTTTTTTGTTTCTTCCTCCTCTGCCTCCTCCTCTTTCTCCTCTTTCTCCTCCTCCTCTTCCTCCTCCTTCTCTTCTTCCTCCTCCTTGTCTTTCTGTTCCTCCTCTTCCTCCTTCTCCTCCTCCTCCTCCTCTTCTTCCTCCTCTTCCTCCATCAGGTCCAATATGTGGTGCTTAAGTACTCTTAGGTGTGAGGTATCCACTTGAGCACAGCTGATCAACAATAGTCTATACCCTTAAAGAAAACTGCTCCCCTCTCTAACAGTTATCAATTGCTAATACTCCTCATTGAGGGGTAGAACTTCATGGCCACCTCCTGGCTCTATGATGGAATTTTGTTTGGTTTGTGCCTGTGTATGTTATAAACACTCAAATTTATGTATAGAGCCACCCAGTTGGTTATAGAAAACCCTGTTTCCTTATACCATCTACCATCTCTGACTCTTACACTTTCTAGCTCCTCGTCCTCAATGGTCCCTGAGCCTTGGGAAATGGTGTGATATAGATATTACATTTAAGGCTGAACACCACCATGGTCTCTTATTCTCTGCCCAATGGTAGCATTTACACAAAGTCTTTGAAAAATGCTAAAATGTAATTGATTTTATTGTATCATTTCAATAAAAATGTTCAGACTTGAAAATAAAGAAAAAAGAAAAATATAGGTACAAATACAATATCATTTCCTCTTAGCATACAGGAAGTCTGCTTTCATGTGAGCAGAGGTTTGTTTTCTCTTACATTGCTCTACTAACTGCGTACTTTCTTGTTTGCCATTCCTGCACCTCTTTGTCCCTGCTAGGTTTATTTGTAATGCTTGTTGTACTCTGTTTTGTTCTGTTTTGTTCTCCGTATGGATTTGTTACTAAGGACATTAGTGCACAGTGAATGCATTTAGCCCTGCTAAGTAACTGTGTAATGGTCAGAGCATTGGCTCCTGGAGCTTCTGTTTTGCTCTTTGCTTCTGAGTTCTCTGCTCTATATCATTGTCACACTTTCCCCTTAGAGGAAAAGCAGCTTTGGTAAATCAGAAGGGACAAGGTTATTGCTGAAGTTTACAGCCCAGAAAGTGACTGTTTTGAGAATAAATGGTAGCAGAGCTTTCTGGCTATTCTGTTCATTAATACAGATGAACAATACATTTTTAACTGTGTCCTGGATTTGAAAATGCAAAGTTAAACTGCCAGCAGTGGAGTGATTATCTGATGTTCGTAATAATTTTAAATTTTTATATTGTCTTCTCCTGTAGGAGAAAAGAGGTGGATGCTAAGGACCATTCCTTTTGTTCTT
The DNA here is from genome assembly GCA_964023405.1 of Apodemus agrarius. NCBI lineage: Eukaryota > Metazoa > Chordata > Mammalia > Rodentia > Muridae > Apodemus > Apodemus agrarius. Next base: position 12,742,877 of record OZ030023.1, on the reverse strand, counting down.
ACACTAACCTGATTCAACCATTCTGTCATTCCCATTCACAATCTCTTATGATTAATTAACAAAATGACTTTTGAATATACTATAGAGGACAAGAGTGGTCAAAGAAAGTTTGAATTGGCAAGAACTGGCTCTCTTGATCTGGTTTGCTCTGTAGGGACTATACTCATTTAACTCATAGGAAGCAGGTACTGCGTCTCAAACAAGAAATGAGAAACAAACTGGTGTAGTTCAAAAATGCAGCCTGGAATTTTGAAAAAATAAATCAGATGAAGAAAACTGAGATCAGATGTTGTGAGATAAAACTTTTTTTTTGGTTTTACCAGGTCAGCTGTCTCACTATTGTGAAATAAAAAAAACCCATACTTCCTATAAAAAATTATTCAGAAAATAAAGAGAAGTCACAAGTGCCAGCGATGTCCTAACTCAAATGCTTTTGTATCTAAGCTGCCTGCTTTCTTCTAGAGATACAGATGCAAAGCTGGGGAAAGTGATCATCTTGAATCCTGATCCTGCCTTTTCACTTACATAAATTTCCCTGCATTCTTTTAAAATACTTTTGAAAATTGCTTTCAGACTTTTAAATCTCATCCCATTGAAGCCCATTTATCAGTTTAATGACTGTCCAGCCAACAACACCGAGTCCTGCATCAGATTTTACTACCTTAAATGAGCTCTGGGTTAAAATCCTCATGTATATGGCATTCTTATCCCATTTCTCCTTTTTTCATTCTTTTTGGGTCTAATTCTCTGAGTTTCTTTTTAAAGACTTATTTATTTTATACATATGAGTATACCACCATTACTTTCTTCAGACACACCAGAAGAGGGCACCAGACCCCATTACAGATGGTTGTTAGCCACCATTTGGTTGCTGGGAATTGAACTCAGGACCTTTGGAAGAGCAGGGAATTGAACTCCAGACCTTTGGAAGATAATTCTCTGAATTTTAACACACACATACACATTGTAATTATAAATAACACAGAGAATGTTCCTATCATTAAAAAGAAATCTATTGTGCCAATACTTGTTATCCACTGCCTTTTCTACCTTATTGCTTCATCCTTTCCAGAAAACAAACACATGAAATATATAGTAAGCAGCTGTTTGAGTCTGGCTTCTTCTACTTAGCAAAATATATTTCTCTCTGATCCCATTTCTTTCTTCCTTTTTTTTAATTTTCTATATTCTTTGTTTACATTCCAAAGGCTTTCCCCTTTCCAGTTCCCCCCCTCACCAAATGTGCTATAAGTCCTCTTCCCCCCTCCCATTCCCCAATCACCCCCTCCCCACCATTTCTCTGTTCTGGTACTCTTCTAAAAACTGGATTTAGTCTTTTCCGAACCAGGGTCCTCTCCATCCTTTTTGCTTAGCTAATTGTGTCTTGAGTATTCAGAGCTTCTGGTCTCATTAATATCTACTTATCAGTGATTGCAATTCATGTGTATTCTTTTGTGATTGGGTTGACTCACTTAGGATGATACTTTCCAGATCCAACCATTTGCTTACAAATTGCATGAATTCATTATTTTTCATTGCTGAGTAGTATTCCATTGTATAAATATACCACATTTTCTGTATCCATTCCTCTGTTGAGGGACATCTGGGTTCTTTCCAGCTTCTGGCTATTATAAATAAGGCTGCTATGAACATAGTGGAACATGTGTCTTTATTGCATGCAGGGGAATACTCTGGGTATATGCCCAGGAGTGGTATGACAGGGTCCTCTGGAAGTGTCATGCCCAATTTTCTGAGGAACTGCCATACTGATTTCCAGAGCGGTTGTACCATCTTGCAATCCCACCAACAATGGAGGTGTGATCCTCTTTCTCCACATCCTCGCCAGCACCTGTTGTCTCTTGAGTTTTTAAACTTAGCCATTCTGACTGGTGTGAGGTGGAATCTCAGGGTTGTTTTGATTTGCATTTCCCTGATGACTAATGATGTTGAACATCTCTTAAGGTGCTTCTCAGCCATCCGAATTTCTTCTGGTGAAAATTCCTTGTTTAGCTCTGTACCCCCATTTCTAATTGGTTCTTTTCTAGTGTTCTTGAATGAGATTGGAGAACTAAAACATACAGACACGATAAATCACATATTTCCTTGTGTGGCTTCCTGTGCTTGGGGTTGCATCTTTTTGTAGCCTTACTGTCTTAAGGGAAGGGGATCTCAAACAAGCTAAGAGAACTGTTTAAGAAGGGCTTGCTGTCAGCAGTCAGGACCAAAAATGGAGCATGAAGAAGCACAGCTGCTGGCCTGACCAGAAGCCCTGGGCTTGGCTTAGAGTCTCTATCAAGGTAGGAATTATTCCCTTAAATCTCTAAAGAGAGGCTTGTAAAGTAAATCTGTGAACAACTGTCAGGACATAGCAGGGCATTGACGAGTTTGCCTTTCTTATCTCTGTCCTAATGTGGAACACCTGGCCTCCCAGTGCCCACTCCATATTTCCAGGAGTGGAGTGTGACTTCCTGAACCTGGCCAGCATGTCCCTCAATTGGAGGGAAACTTGTTAGAAGACCTGGCCTCAGAGAGGGGAAAGGGGAGTTGGTCAAGAGAGCCTTAGCCTCTTTCCTGGATTCTGTCAGGACATGCTGCACCATCCCATCCAGCCTGACTTCATGCTTTGTACCTTCAGGTCTTTTCACACCTGCTGTGCAAAGGAATTTTGTCTTCTCTACTTGTTAATTTCCTTTGTGACAAAATACCTAACAGAAGACGCTTATGGTTAAAAGGTCTGCTGCGGCTCGTGGTGTAGGAAGGGGCACATCGTGACGGGAAAGCGCAGGGGTGGGAACATGTGATAGGTGCTCATACTAATTGGTGATGGGCAGCGTGCCTCATTTTCTTTCTATTTGTATCTTGGATACCAGCACAGAGGGTGGCAAAACCCTCATTCAAGATGGGCCTTCCCTTCTGAAATCAACCTATCTGCAAATTCTTTCACAGACACACCCAGAATAATATTCAGTAGGTGCTTCCAAACCCAGTCTAGTTGATCATAAATACAAACGTCAGGTGCTATGCAAATGTGCACTTCAGTAATATGGAATTTTTTTATAAGCTTATTGCCCTAGATTAAATGAAACTTATAGGAAGATGTTTGCAGTCAGAGCTGAGCATTTTAAGTAAAGCTTTATTTTTAATTTATGTGTGTGAGTGTTTTACCCATGTGACTATAAGTAGACCACTGACATATAGTGACTATAGAGGCTGGAGGGAGGTACCATATCCCCTTGAACTGTAGTTATAGTTAGGTGTAAATCACCATGTAGATACTGGCAATCTAACCTACATTCTCTGCAAGGGCAGCAAGTGTTCTAAACAACCCAGTCATCTCATCAACCCCAGAGCCCGACTATTTTAAAGCAGCAAGTGTTTGCGACCCCTGTCCTCCTTGATGTCTTGGCTGTATTTATTTTTATTCCAGAGAAAGGAAAGAGCCTGGCTATGCATTTGGTGTGGGTAAAGCAATACTGATTCCCTAAGAAAAAATTGAATTGCCTTCCTCTGAGAACATCCCAAAGTTAGTACAATATTAATGAAAAGTATCTCACATTTATTAGTCTATGAACAGAAACATTTTAATATACTTAACCACACAAGAAACCCTATTATTACCCTCATTATTCATTGAAATGCATTTATGGAAGTGTTTGAATTGTGAAGATAGTACAAACTGGACCACTTATAGAATTAAGGTGTCATTGCCCCAGATTCAAAGCAGCACAATATTGTGATCTATATAGACTCTTAAAGACAAAAATTAGAAATACTTTCCCTAAGGCCACATGATTTATGAGGCCTTCCACATTTTATAGTATGTCCCCATATTATCATCTTGCTTTAAACACAACTGTGGGTACTAAATGTCCACCATATTTTGAACATTCATAAAGTCCCAACAAATGGTTATGATTAGAAAATTATGAAGTACCATCTTAATAAATGTCTAAGCAAATATTTTAAATGAAACCTTCTGACAGCATGCACACAGGCACACCTACAGAGAGGGGAAGGGCAACTGACTCAGCATAAGGATTCTAAAATTTGCAAATTGCTAAATGGGGGTGTTCTCTCTAACTTGGTGTTAGAGAATGATCAAATACCCCTGGCTGAAAGAGCTGGGATTCTGATATTAAGGGATGTAGAGAGAATTAAATACAAGGAAGAATTAATATTGTGAGAATAATGAAGTTTTCCAGTGGCTGAGGTAACTTCAGGTCCATAGATACATGTTCTAAGAGCTCCATCCAAGGCAAGAGTTAAATGAAGATAGACTAGATGTCTTCCCACAGCTTCACATGGGGGCTGCCTGCCACCTTTATGGGTTTTATTGATGCTAGATGTCTATATCAAAACTTTCTCCCCTTTATTACTTCAAGAGAATATTAATTAATATTAATGACAATGTTATAACCTAAAAAAAAGGTATTCTAAACTCTAAACACATTATTAATGTGTAGGTTCTCCTTATAATGTGAAAAATTGGAGTAAAATGCAAAATTCTGTCTGTGCAATTGGCTTGTTCCAGGCACGTTCCTCTCCTTCCTCCACCTGATATTTGCTTTAATGTGCTTGCTGGGAGCTCCACGGAGGAAAACACTGCCTGAGGAAATGTTGTTTCAAAGGGGACTGGCACCTCCTGTGCCAGGAGGCTGTGAAGGCCAATTACCTGAATCATACTCTAAGACTTGCATTATTTTCTAGATTCCTATTGCTAGAAAGACTCCTCCTTGGAGACTCATATATGAGAATGTGTGCTTTTCAGAATTTGCTGAACACCAGCACTATGGCTTGCATTTTCATAGTACCCAAAGTGATGAAAATGCATTCCCAAACAAGAAGTCAAATTCCCACTACAGGACCCTGTATGTTTATCATTCCCCCTTTACCAAACAGTAGACCGCTTCTGATGTCTGAAATGCATTTAAACCATGGCAATATTATCATTTTTATTCACATCATTTACATATATCATTAAGAATGGGGTACTTGAAATATCCTCATGTCAGTTATGGTTACATCTAATATTTTGAAGCAGAATTTTACATCTTCATTGTTACAGAAAGAATAACTACTAATTAATTTGAGAAATAGTCATTGATTTTCAAAATCAATAACTGAGCCTTTTAACTATACTTGAGATATTCATTTTATATTATTTATACACATATTAATTCTATGTAATACTCCATTTAATGTATAAGTATTTACAGTAACTGATATATTTCAGATCCTGCAAATATTTAGTGGATATTTAGACTCATTTTTTTTTCTGAGACAGGGTTTCCTCTGTATAGCCCTGTCTGTCCTGGAACTCACTCTGTAGACCTGGCTGGCCTCATACTCAGAAATCTGCCTGCCTCTGCCTCCCAGAGTGCTGGGATTACAGGCATGGGCCACCACTGCTGGCTTTAGACTCATTTATATCATACAGTTGCATTATCCTAAACCCCCAAAAGATATTGATATGGAAAGTATTGTCATCAAAGAAGAAATCAAGCTAAGAGATAATGTATAATAGTTATTTTGATGATAAATAATTCCAGACATCCAACATTGGAATTGTCAACCAATGCTGTTGAAAAAGCTGGACTCTTCAATCCTTGAATACGAGGTAGGAGTGTTTTTATAAGGCATAGGTGGTTAAGAAGATCTTCAGCAGGACTGATTCATGACCTTAGTTTCTCTGTCACCATACCTGCTATATTTTGAATGAAGACAACACCAACGAAAGGCACAGTAACCATATATATTAGAAGTGATTATGGAGGTAAAAATTGGTTTGAAACTAAGATCAGTAAGAAGACTCCTTCTTGAGGAGAAAAAAAGTTGCACAAGAGATGGATAACAGTGCTGGGCATAAGCAAAGTGAATAGAGGTGATACATTTTAATGCTCGGAAGCACAGGAGTAGAGCTCTGTTGACAGCAGTTAATGGAATATTTCAATATAGCTAGTAGACAGGATTGTGAATTTTCTTAACACAAAAATATGATAAATGCTGAAGCTAATGGGTATACCAGCTACCCTGATATAGCTATTACATGCCTAGACATAAATGTTGCCCTGGAGGCTATCAATACATGCAGTTACAATGCACCAATTAAGCATGTATACTTCAAAGGAGGATGCTGCCAACTGAAACATGCTTACATCAGAGTAGTGTGTGCAAGTATAAGGACCTGCTCCCCAGATGCTCACCAAACTAATAAGACAGAGTAATCTCTGTCATGAGGAGTTCCCTAGGATCAGGGAAATCAGTAGGGCATGTTCTGAGACCCTTTCATCAGGATATATCATGATTGAGGCCTTATGAGAGTTAGGGTGGGTGGATCCCTCCACAGCAAGAAAGAAACACTAGCAGAAAAGGGGAACTAGGCAGATGACTATTCTCCCACCTTAAGGAAGACCTTTCAGCCAAAGAAAAATCCTGTGATTTTGCATTTAGTAGCTCACTAAAGTTGACCCCCACTAGGGTGGACTGCTGGCTCACTGGGTAGAACTGGACTCCACACTCTGTAAATATTACCACCACTGACTGCTTTTGCTGGTGTAGCTCAAGTAAGTGCCTCTAACTCCAAGCTGATTTGTATTTTGTTAACATGACACAGTTGGGGTCATCTGAGTGGAAGAAACTTCCACGTAGTACATTCCTCTGTAAGTTTAGCCTGAAGTCAAGCCTGTGGGACATCATGGTTAATGATGCGTCCATCCTACCATAGGTGATGCCACCCCGAAGAGGTGGGAAAAGAATGGGAAACAGAGCAAGCAGTACACAGTATACCCCCATTGTTACTTGTTCAACTTCTACCTCCAGGTTCCTACCTAGAGTTCCAGCCCTGATTCCCTTCCATGGTAAACTATAGTGTAGAAATGTAAATGAAAAAACCAAACAAAACTACAAAAAGCCCACCAAACTTTCCCTCCTCATGTTGCTTTTGGTCATGAGTCTTTGATCGCAGCAGTAGAAACTCACAATTAAGACAAACTCACTGTTCAGGATCGCTGTTTACTGATGTCACCATGGCATCAGGTGGATTATAGTGTTGAGGTGGGTTCATGGCCTACAAAAGTTAGCAAATCTAGGTACTCGATACTGATGCATTTAAAAGAATTGGTCACAACCACCTTGCTGTTGACATCACTGTGAAAATTATATACGACACAAGACTTTTCAGAAGCATCTTTCCTTCTTATGTTCCATGTTGAAACATGTCCTCTCATGCATTTCAGAAGAGAGCATTCAAATAACACACATCTTCCTTCTTGAATGGGAAACTGCAAGCTGCAGTACATTTATTCACTTGAATTTCTGGCTAGATGATCAAATACCTTCAATAAATTCTTCAAAATGCATGGAACAAGGATTTTATTTCTATCTTATCTTAATGTATAATGTGTTTCCAACATGCATGTATATCAACATAAGTGCAAGTGGCAGAGAAGGTCAGATGATAGTGTCAGATCCCCTGAGACTACAATTATGGATGGTTATAAGGTGCTATGGAAATGCTGGGAAGGGAGGAACTGGGATCTTCTGGATGACAAGCTGTTGGCCTTAATCTCTGATATCTCTCCAGCCAAAATTCCTTTTCTTAAGGCTCATAAATCATACCAGTTTCCTGGGCATATAAATGAAAATGATAGTTCTTAGCTACCTTTCTGGGCACAGGGTCGACTCTCTTTCTCTTCTCAGCCTCTATACAAACAACAAACAGGCTACTGTGCCAGGGTTAAGATGTCCATTGAGGCAACAAATTGCCCATGTCTAGTGTTCTTTACATTCCTCCTTCCAAAAGCTCCAAAGCTTCTGCTCTACCATTCCTCCTTTCCTCCCTTCTAGAATTCTCTATTATCTCAAGTATAATTTCAGAGGTTTTTCTCTTTTGATATGTATGCCATGTCCCACACTGTGTGTGTGTATGTGTGTGTGTGTGTGTGTGTGTGTGTGTATGTGCCTGTCTGTGTCTGGGTATGGTGTTTGCATGTCATGCACATTGAGTTTCTTTGTGGATCAGTAAACACATCTAAGTGCTAGGTTACTGTGTATGAAATATGTATGTTTGTATATGTAGATGCTGTCTCTCCTTCTCTGCAACTCCACACATTCTCAGTATCCAGTCCGTTACACTTATTTTCATCATCAATCTTTCTACATGGTCACATGCTAATTACCAAAGGGAATCTGTGATCTCACCATCTCTGTTATTGGCTCTTTGCTGTAGATGTCCATATTTCATTTTTAATGACTCCATTAAAGCATTGTTTTAAAGCAATGGCTCAGCCTGCTTTTCTTCCTGTCCTCTAAATGCAAGGGAAGATTATTTTATATTCAAGGCAGATTTTTTTCCTGCCCAAACCTCCAGGTTTGCTTCTAATGTAGGAATGTTGCCAGGCTGTGCCTTCTCTTTTCTAATGCCAGCCAGTTCACAGACACCAAGGGTTTCATATAAGATGGAAGTAAGGACTCCTAAGATATATACTATTAAACAAGTCCAGATAGTGTGCAAATGACCGCCTGGACTTTCTGTCAGGCCCTGCTGTGAACCTTCCAAGGCTTAGAAGGTGGCTCCTGGCAAGTGTCTAGGAGGCAGGCTGCAGCCTGTCACCTTCAGGCAGAAGAAGCATCAGAGATGAGATGGCATCTTGACAGAATCCTGAATCCTCCAGGAAAGTTTCACCTCCATACATCAAGCATGGCTCTCAGAGTTTGCTGTGATAATTACACCATCACCTTCTCACAGATGTTCCAAGCAGGCTACGTAGTACTCATGTCGGCAAGTGTTACCCTTAACAGAGAGCTGAATGACTCCACAGCTCAGCTCTACAACTAAAGGACGCTTCTATCACTATACTTTAACGTCCTCTTCTGTGTGTGAGAGGGATGGATTCTTTAAACAGAATTCTTTCCATTGGCACCTTTGGTTTGATGGACCAAAGAGTGTGGGTGTGCACGCGTGCACACACGCGTGTGTGTATGTGTGTGTGATATTTAAAATGATAGCTAATATCAAATAGTGAACTAGTTTTAAGAGTATACACAGATGTTCATTCTATATGTGGTTCACTTTGTACCTGGTACTGGTCCTTAGGAAGAAGCTATTTAATGACTGAAGAAAGGATGGACTTATTTTTTTCCTTAATGCAGTTAACACCGAAAAGACCAAAGCAATCAGGTTCATGGATATGCCAGTTAATGCCAAGGTAAAGAGGGACTTCCAACACTAGGTCTTAAGCCATAGATTCAGACTTCCAACAGCCCTCTTTACAGTATCTGCTGCTGTATGTTTATAACCATCAGAAAAGGACCTTCTGGTGTCCCAAACAGAGGACTTTCTTATGAAGCCAACTCAGGAGCAGTGCCAGGCTTGTGTGAGAAAGTGTGTACCACCGTTCACAGAAAAGTGTCAGAAACAGAAGAACATTTGTTACCCAGAGCCAAGACTATAGAAGGCATCATAAGAAAACAAACAAACAAATAAATAAATAAGCAAAAAAGAGATGGAGTGCTCTCAAAAATAGAGACCATTGCTTAAGTGGATCACATACGGGCTTCTAAAATTATGCCACAAAGGGGCACGGGAGAGGAATTTAATTTGGCCAATCTCAGGTTTGTATCCTTTCTTCTTTTCTGTACTTGAAACTCATCCCGAGCCAGTCAATTTGATTGGATGCAGAACTTGGATTGGCAGGGATTCCTTGTGGACATCAATACCAATGCTAAACAGCCCAACATTTATGAAGCAGAAAGACCCAGATTTCTAGGGTGAGGAAGGATGAACAAAGGGTCCCTCTCTTCTCTAGCCTTTTTATAAGTGTGATGTTCACATTCCTTGAACAACTTTCCAAATATCTATATCTCCATTGCATCTCTATAGAAAAAAATATGTAACCCTATGTTTTGCTTTGCATTGGAGAGTAAAATCTATAAAAATCTGAAATTGTTTTATTTAAAGGATAGTCATGTCTTACTGGGGACTTCCATGCCCCAAATTTGAGGAACTTTGTTGAGAAGATTAAAACATGTCTGAAATTGTGGTGTCTACCAGGCACATCCAGGGTTCTTCTCTGAAGATCAGCAAGGGTCTGCAAAAAAGGTCATTGATGTTTCTAATCTAAGTAATGGGAATATGGCAAGCCAAGGTGATTTCCTGTGGGTATCTTTATTCTCAGTAGCTACCATGGACCTCTCCAGGAGCTGGAATGAATCTCAGTAAATTTCTCCAATAAAACAGATTATCTAGAGAAACACTGAACACCCTGACCCCCAGTTCACCTGCACTGCACTCTCCTTCCCAGCCAACCCCATTTCTCCTGTGTGAACAGTCCATTACACACCACCTGTAAGCTGCTGAGAGTTTAGATTACTTTAGTCAGCCATGTGGGTGAGCCCTTTGTTGAAGAGTAGGTTCTGAAGAAATGCCATTCCATGTAGATCAGAAAAGCACATGGAATGGAATTCCTGAAGAATAATGATATTTATTCTCTTTCTGACTCTGTCTTATCTCATCTCTGACTATTTGTTTGTCTTTCTGTCTTTATCTCTGTCTGTGTGTCTGTCTATCATTCAAACACACACACACACACACACACACACACACACAACACACACACACACTTAAGTTAAACATTATCCTTCACAGTAGCTCAAAGCCCCAGGAGGAATGGGATGGCCCTCCATCCATAGGCACATTGAAACAGAAAGTATACCTGGTAGATGAGTGCTTTTGAAAATCTCTGAAAACTGCACAGAGGAAGTGGATGCCTCACGGGGGCTCATATTTTGTAAGAACATGAAGTGAGAAACAGGCGCCCTCAAGACTGACATTGTTGGACACGTAAATCACGTCTTTATGTTAGCATTCATCAGGGAGACCAAGGAAAGTACATAAAAATCACAGATGGACTTTTCAGATGTGCGAGCACAGCACTGTGAGCACCAGGGGCTTGCTGGAGAAACAGAAAGGAATTAGTGTTAGGAAAAGAGAAGTGTGTCAACGTGTTCTCTTTGCAAAACTGAACCCCTTACCCTGGAATTTTTGGAACAATGTGTGTTCCTACAAATTGCTCCTGTGAGTTTCTTTGTTTTCCTGCTACTAACTCTGTATTCTATACTCTGTTATTTATAGAAACCACTTATTTGTCTATTAAATAAAGATGTTTATTAAATTGGGTATTAGGAGATCCTGGACCAAGGTTGAAAACACATCATTATTATGAGTTAGTCATAAGTTTATTTGGGATTTTATTTCCTCTTTAATTTTCACATTTTATTGTAGCCAATTAGAAAAGTCAGGATATTTTCTTTATCAGCGCCTTTCCTACATTCAATTTCGTTATTATGAAACCTTAGCATTTTTATATAACTGACTGCAAACATCCATGGTCTATTTGCCCATGGGGTGTGAATCCCTATGTCAAAGCCATGTAGTCTGAGTCATGATACAAAGTAGATTAACATAAGTGTAGACAGCTATCAACTAATGTAATCATAGTGAGAATTTACTGTTAGGAAATGAGCTACATGCCTGCCTCCATATGCCACCTTCCTTCAGCTTCCTGCTAACACTGATAAAAACTACCTCATCTTACCCTGGAGTGTACATGATACTCACCATAACAATATTAGAGAGAGAGAGGGGATTATTAAGATCTAAGGGTGTTAGGAGAGTTTTGTTTCAGTTTCATCTTTTAAACTTGATTTGATATATTTTTAGAGTCATATGTATTTCCTTTTTGAATATTTCTGAATCTTCATTTTATGTGATATGGATGCTTTGCATATTTGTACCATATGTATGTCTGCTACCAGCAGAGGCCAGGAGAGTACACTGGACCTCCTGTAACAGAGGTTACAGGAGGTTGTAAGCCACCATGTGGGTGCAGGTAATCAAACCTAGATCTTTTGAGAGCCAGACAAGAACAGGCAGTGCTCTCAGCCATGAGCCATATCTCCAGCCCCAGATTCACACATATTCTGAAAAAAGTAATATATAAAAAAATCCTATATAATTAACTCAGTTTCACACAGTAGTCATCTCTTATAAAGCAACAATTATAATCCAGGCTGGAGAGGTAGTGCATTAGTTTAGAGCATTGTAATATTATAGAGGAATTGATTCATAAGCATTTTTTCTAGGCATAGTCTTAGATCCCTAGGACAGAAACTAGCATTGGAGTTAGAATATAATATGGCAGGTGTGGGTTTATTATTCAGAAAACCAAAAGCTACTAGCCACATCAGTTACCATATATACTTTTTCTCTAGCAATGTCTGACCTTCATAGTCCCCTGTATCCAAACCATATTTTGATTTTATGTCACATTTCAAATAATGTTAGTCTCTCTGCTGAAAAAAAGTGAAGCAATCCATCTTTGGACACTCAATTTGTATTTTGCTAATGACATAAGGTGTTGGACACTCTCTTGGGGGCTACCGACCACCATTGTTCAGTGACATATTTCTTTACAGTTTTGCCGATTGTCGACCGGACTGTTTCATATGACCCATTTTTAAGATGGCTGAGTCCTTGGTCATTATATGATTTTCAGTGACTCTGTGAATCTGTAGCTTACTGTTTCATCATTTTGAAGGATTCTTAATTTTTTCCCACAAAGCAAGTGTTTTCATTTTGATAAAGTAAATTTTATCTTTTTCTTCATTTCCCATATGTGGTTTCAATGTCAGTTTTTTTTAAAATATATCTTGGACCTTTTAGTTCTGTTTTTCTGTATTAATCTTTGAATCATCCTGGCTCCCCTAAAAAACCCTGAGCTTGGATTTTTACTTGCACCACAATAAACCTGTTTCAATGTGCTGTGCATTTATGTCTTTGCAATGTTGTCTACAGTCAAGATGCTTGCAGCCTTTTCTTCAGCAACATTTAGGGTCTTGTTAGGTTTCTATCTACTTGTATGATTTTGAATGATGCAATAGACTTATATTTTCATATTTTCCTCCCATGTTGAAACATCACTGAGCTCCCTAACTATGGAAGTTTCTTCTATATTCCATGAGATACTTCACACAGAGAAGCCTTTTGTTTCTACACAGGAACCATATTCTTTTCACTGCGAAAATTTTAACTCGTTTATTTATGGTGTCAGTTGACGACTGATTCAGTCTCTTCAGGAAGTACATGGGACTCAATCAATATTCTTTCTCTTTTCCAGTCTTAATAAGAAGGCAAATACTTTCCCACCATTTGTCAGTTCTTGTAACTATATAAAAAAATACTTGAGGCAATAATTTCAAAGTGTGAAGAATTCATTTACACTGATGGTCTGGGGGCTTTGTTCATAGCTTATACCACTGTCGTGGAGCTGGAGTCCATCAGGACATCCTGGCCATTGGTGGGTGGGACAGAGAAGAGCTGATGCCTTGGGATATGTGGGAAGCAGAGAGAATAACAAAGGAGAGTAAGAAAACAAGCTGTGTTCTTCCAGGAAGACTCCTACTGGATACTATCTCCAATAAAACCACAACTCTCAATGCTCTAGCTACCAGTCCACCATTGACTAGACCATGAATGAATTATCCAGCCTCCAATCACGTCAAAAAAATCCCAGCTCTGGGAATGTTGCTTCCAATAAATGGGTCTGTAATATTTATTATATATAATTATAGCCACAGATATTTACAGCTAAAAATCCCTACCAATTTATATAAATCCTCCATTGATCTTTAGCTTTCTGAATATGCATAATTTTGTATTTCTTGCAAGTGTTCAAGTATGTGAAATACTTTTTTTCTCTGGTCAATTCAAGCCTCATGATCTGTATTTTTTCTAGCTTGTTAGTTTTTTCGTTTGTTCATATGGGAGCCACAGTGACTGCCTTAAAATGTACCAAAGTGAACAAAAACAAAATTTATCAAAGTGGGCGAGCCAGCAGCGTTTGTAAGTCCATGGAGTGGTATGAGCAACACCCATTCCTAGGTTATATTTCATCATCTAATCAGAGAACATGTATCTATTTGAACTTACTGCTCACCCTTTTTTGGTAATATCCAAGACCTGGGCAAGTCTGTTTGTATGTCTTTGGGCAAAAATCCCCTTGATATTCCGTATACATTAAACTACACATTATATGGCATTTGGAGTCTGGCTCCTTTCATATAGAATAACATTTTCATTATTTCTCCAGTCTGGAGCTTGTATCAGTCTTGTCTGGATAATATTTCACTGTCAACATTTGTTGCCTCTTATTTAACAATTACTGTTTTGTTCTTTCCTCTTTTGTCTAATTCTGCTCCAACTTCCCAATGTTTTCTTTTATCTGCCGGCTTTGACTTTGGTTTTCTCCTCTTCCCTTAAGTCTCACAGATGGGAATTCAAGATACCCAGCTGAGATCTCTTTATTTTCAAGGTGGAAATTTGTAGCTGTGGAATCCATTCGGGGTGTTGCTTTCTTCACCCCACCTATTTTTACATATCCTCTTCATAGTTTCATGTGTGACTAGTTTTTCAAAGGTCCCCTGAATGATTTACCCCATAACTCATTTATTAAATTTACTTTTGATTAGTTATCTAGAACACATTTATCATCCCCCATTACTGATTCCTTACCTCATTTTATTTTGATTGGACAAGTGACTTTGTATTTACATGATTTTAAAATTTAATTAGATGTGGTTATTTGTAAAACATTGTTTTCCCTGGTAAAAGTTCATTTGGTGATTATGTGCAATGTGAATGAGCCACCATGTCTCCTGGTGTTGATGAGGTACTGTAACTCTCCTACCTCTGATTGCTTTCGAGTGTTATTTCATGTACCAGGTGCCCTGCTCATCCACATAGATACCATGTCAGCCATGGATGTGGCTCCCTGACATGCAACATCATCACTATGCAACAGGTTTAGAAGTTTGATTCTCAAAACAGAAAAGATCCTCCTTGTCTTGAATATCAACGATGGAGTTGTAACGTACTTTGCCTTATGTCAGTGCCTATATACTCTTTCTACAGCGTGCCAAAATTTCACATACTTCCAAGTCCATCCTATGTGTGTCTTTGACTATGAAGCTAGTGTCTTGCAGAAAATATGGTTGGGCTGGATTGCATTTTTAATTTTAATTCCATTTTGCAAATTTCAGAATTTTGAATGGAAACCTGATCATAAAGTAATTTCTAATAAAGGAAAGTTTTCTTTGAATATCTTGTATATTATATGTCACCTTACTTAGGTAAGTGTCTTTTTTTTTTAATATCACAACTGCACTCTCAGTCATTTGGTTGAGATCAGGGGTAGCATCCTCTGCTGCTGCTAACTTGTGTGTTTGACTATTTGTCTTCTTATACACTGTGGTTCTCATTCATTTCTTTGTGTAAATTATATTCAGCTATGTCCTTAGGGGTAACCTCGGGGATAACAATTCTCATCCTTAAACTATCAGGAGAAATTGTAACTGATTCTACTTTATCTCTAATAAATATAAGAGTAATTTTTACAATAAAGGTGTTTTGTTTTAGTTTGGAGTTTAATTCTTTTATTACAGAATTTTTGCTTTGGTTTATGTGTAACAATGGAAACTCCTACTTCTCAGCATAGGTTTTCTGTGTAGTAATTTAAGTAGCAGGATTGCATTGGTTGGTTGTTTCAGTATTTTAAAGACATTTTTCTTCATCTCATTTCTACTGCTTTTGTTAAGAAATCTGGTGCCAATCTTATGGACACCTTATATAGAATGGATAATTTTTCTCTTGTTGCTCTGAGTTTCAGTCTTTGTCTTTCAACAGGATGATCACAGCATTCCCTAGTGTGAAGTTTATGTTGCTAGAAGTAACTGCATTTCTTCAACTCATGGATTATATTTTTAGTCAATTCTTAGATCTGCAGTAGTCTGCTCTTTGCCGTCCCATCAGCTCTGGCATTCTCTCTGCACATATATTTGATAGTTGATAACATCCTGCTATTCTCTCAAACTTGGTTTAATTTTTTATTCATATTTATTTGTATCATTTAAACTTAATTTCTGTCACTTCAGTTTATTTTGAAATATATTGTTTTTTATTTGATGTTCTAATGACAAAATAATAAAAGTCACTGGGAAAATTTTAATTTCAGTTACTCTACTTTAAATTTGAATTTATTAATGTATCTTGTGCATATCTATGAGTATGGGCTTGCCACAATGTAAGCATGGTTAAGGTCAGAGGGTAAAGTTTTAGAACTGGGTCTTTTCTTTCATCTCATGTGGGTTGACATCAGGTTGTCAAGCTTATGTGGCAATCCCTTTACCACAGAACCATTTTGGCAGCCTGTCCATTGCAGCACCATGGTCCCTACTGAGCTGTTTTTATATGCCTCCCTCTTTAGTGAGCATCTTAGAATGTGTGGGCACCAGAAGCTCTGAATACCCAAGATACAATTCACATATCAAATGATTCCCAAGAAGAAGGAAGGAGAGGGCCCTGGTCCTGGAAAGGCTTGATGCAGCAATGTAGGGGATTACCAGGACAGAGAAGTGGGAGGGTGTTGATTGGGGGAATGGGCAGAGGGAAGAGGGCTTAAGGGACTTATGGGGAAGGGGGAAACCTGGAAAGGTGAAATCATTTGGAATGTAAACAAAGAATGTAGAAAAATAATGTTTGGGCACCTCCTCCCACCTCGCTTCCCTTCTCCCTCTCTGTGATATATTTTATATCTCTGAATAGTTTTAAGACAGTGGGTTTCTGACTTCCTCTGAAAACTCTTAACATCAATAATTTTACGTGACCAAAGTCCATCGGCTTCACTGTGGCTAAAGCATATTGTGGTTGCCCTTTTAAAGCTTTATAAGTTTTTGTAAAACTGGAAGAGGCTTGATGCTCTAGTGTGGTTACTATGGAAATGAGTCTCCAAGCTTCTTTTGTACTTGTTCCTTCTCTCTTTCCTAATAGTTGAATTAATTTTCAAGCCATTTTTTGGAGTCTATTTTTTTCCAGTCCAATTCCCCTGGTCTGTTTCTTCAGCTTATGTTTACTCAGAGTTTTGATAGAGGTTTCTTTTGATGATCATCTGTCTGAAGCTTAAAAGTGAGGGAGAGAAGGGAGGAAGGATAAGGGAAAGGAGTAGGAAGAAGCAATAAGAGGAGAGAAAGTAAACAGTAGCAATGTTAACTATGGCATAAAAAGCATATGAAAGAGAAGGGGAGGGACAGAAGAGGAAGGGGGCAAATAGGGAAAGAGAGGGCATCAAGGGGCACACCTATAGATGGCCAAGTAAAAATTAAACCTTTGCTGATATCAAAAGGCAGATGAGTTTTGATGAGAATCTGACATACAGTAGCATCTTCTCCACCCTTTCCTGACAAGCCCACTCTTTCCATCCAGAAGTTAGTGACTGGCCTGCAGCATGGTGGATGGAGTTTCTCTTGCAGAGGAGAGAGGACAAGAGCCCTACTCTGCATAGTCACCTCTTCACTCACAAAGTAACCAACCATCTACACTTCCTGGAACTGAGCTAGTGAGATGGGTGGAGCTCCACAGGGCTGCTGTTCTTTGGTCTCTATCCATGAAGAAAGCAACACATCTTAGAGTCATCTATCCCTAATCCTATGACCCTGTGTTCACCTGCAGGTCAGCTGAGCTACCTCCTGAATTGAATTCCCATGGATTCTCAATGTTTTAAGGTCCCAGATTTAGAACAGACAGAATAGGGGTCCAAAGTTGAGTGAAAGAGAAGGTGAATGAAAAATGTTCCCCTAGCCCATGTGACAGTAAATTCATCTTACATCTTCACAGAAAAGGACAAAATGACAACATGGGAAGCTATATTTGAACTTGAAAACACATTTCCAAGTCCCATGAAAAAATGACTTCAATGTTTGGGCATTGGAATGGCATAGCATAGGAAAGAAACTGGTCATATCTGTAATATCCTCCGTGTTATAACTCTTCAGGAGAAAAGTGGCTATAAAGCTATTTTTTAAAGACTAACAATATGGAAAATACACATCGTCGGAATCCTAAACGGCTGACACTTGATGAAGACCACTTATTTGCAAATGCCTCCATTCAAATTCAAAGTGGTATTTAACATACTTTAGAGTTCCAGGGAAAATGTCTGAATATAGATTTTCTTGTGCTATTTGTGTTATGATTATTTTCTGCCCTAGGCAGCTTCACTAGAGAAGTATCACATTGTGATCAGGAGCCTCGCAGTCTGTGCACTGGCACTAAGTGGTTATCTGCAACTATTTTAATGCATGCCATAAATCACAAAGGAAGTTTCTATTTTGAAATCAACAGAAACAATTAGGAACTGGTATGCTAAGCCTGTTTTTGAAAGTCTTGGGTTGAAAGATACTTGCAGGTCTTGGGTTCATTTAAACCTCAGAGTTTTCGAAGTTGTCAGGAAAGGAATATAATAGCCCCTATATTCAACAGTGATGTCGAGTTAGAGCTGTGAATGAAATCACAGCCTGTAGAGGGAAATGATACTGTTTTGCATGAGTCTGCTTCAGCATAAAAATAAATGTGTCCAACTCCTTCATGGTACGATTTCAAGTGCACTTGAAACTTTAGTTATTATCACCTCCCCCACATACCTTTCTTGGTGACCTAGAGACCTGACTTTGTCCTCTGTTATAAATGCCAGAGTCTACACAAGTAAAACTCACTTTCTTCATGTCAGTACAGTCTCCTGCTGCTTTCTACTCTCATTATTCTCCACAGAGACTGAGAGTCAATGGGCTGAGTTTTTGAAATAACAGATAATAAGGAGTTTTGACCCTACTGTCAAGTAGTCAACCTGTGTCCCTTGCTGTCCTGTAGTCAGGGCAAGTTTGTCCTTGACCAGGTGGGCATGTACCTTCTCACCTAGAGCTAGAAGGATAGTCAGTGACTTCCCTTTGCCCAAAGTTTTTGTTTTCAACCCAAGGAAAGAATAGCACATTGAATCTATACATAAAGCTATAGTCCAAGGGATACATTGAGTTTGGAAACTAGACTTTCAAGAAAATCAAAGGCTTTACCCCCATAGCTGTCCTCATCTTCACATTGCAGAAGGCTGGAACAGTATTCCTCTGTCATATTCCTGATCCCTTCCTTCCTTTCCAGAAGGCTATCTAGGTGATTTCTACTCACATAGGCTCTCTGTTCTTTATAAATGGGTGTCTGCTTAATGGTTTTCCTCCTTGCTTTTCCCAGTGTACTAATTCAACTGAAAAAAATTACGTAAATAAATTGGTGATTCCAATTTTTCTCAGCTCAACTACAGTGCATTTATACCTCAGGGGAACTTGAGATTTCAGGATGATCTAACTGTTATAGAGAGAACTCAGCTAAACTCCTCTTAGCAGTATCACTAGAACAATTGAATTTACCTCTTATACAAACATTTGGCCTATTGAGTTTAAGAGTTGGGAGGAGATATGTATATTGAATTCATTTATGAAAGAAATACTCAAAAGTGCAAAAGTTACTTTGAGATAACAATGGCAGACACCATCTCATACAGGACAGAAATTGGGATAGTGAACATCTTCCGTGATGGAGGTAGAAATCTCCTAAGGACTTTAAGCTATTCTGCAATGCTTTTGTGGACAAGCAATTGTCCGTTTGTCCTGGCTTTAGGAACACGTATATCATGTGGTCTTTGCTAAGCTGTGAGTTTACTCCCAAGTAATTTTCCACACATGTAGTGGCTATTCCTCGTTGTCAACTTGACTATATGTGGAATGAACTATAATCTAGAATTGGAAGGCTCACCTATGATCCTAATTTGGAGGCTCAGAGATATAAGTTTCTGACCTGGACTTAGCATGGAGATCTTGAAGCATGGTTTCCAGTTCAAGATCATCTGGGATTAAAGGCATGGAGACACACACCTTTAATCCCAGATTATGGCTATGGATTCTAGTTCAAGATCATCTGGGATTAAAGGCATGGATACCCACACCTTTAATCTGGGCTACACCTTCTACTGGAGACATATATAAGGACAATGAAAGAAGGAAAACTCATTCTTGCTTGCTGGCTTGCCTCGTGAGACTGAGCAACTGCAAGATCCTTGGACTTCCATCTACAGCTGCTGCTATTGTTGGGGAGTTGGACTACAGACTGTAAGTCATCGATAAATTCCCTAACTACATAGAGACTTCCCATACGTTCTGTGACTCTAGAGAACCCAGACTACTACAACACGTGACAACAAGCAGACACTTGGGAGAAAGCACACAGCTAGTTGTAAATCATGGGGGGAGATGTACAATATTGGCTAAGGTGACATTCTGCAAATACTTTTCCACGGAATACTAAAGGTATCCTTAAAGATTGAGTCTCAACATTTTCCCCTTGATATGCTCACTTTTCTACTATCAATAATGAAATAAGTACATTTTCCATAAACCCATGGCTAAGACACCTGTAACTCTGTGCCAGCTGATTGACCTTCAATCCACAGACATTTTATGTTGTGGAAATTTGAAGGGGAAATTGCTTTTGCTCAGAGCCAGGACAATCTTCTCCCCTTTAGCTTCTGTTTCTGTTCACTTAGCACTACCTCCTAATCCTCATGTCCTCTCCAATAGCAGTGCAGTTCCAATTCACTGCACACCTTTGTTCAGTTAATGTAGCAAACTGCTCTTGCCTCCATAGCTGTATTCCTCCCCTCTATAAATATTTAAGGTACAAGTTGTGAATGGCATTCACATATGATGGTGACAGCCAAGAAATTAATTAGTACTGTCCTGCAGAACAGATCAACAGGACTGAATGCATTCTCAGTCAGGCCAGCTTCCCCCTGGACCTCATTTCTTTTCTATAACCTCAGAGGCTAAACCTGAGCAAAGGAAGAACAAACTAAATAAAAACAAGTACCTCTGCTCACAGAGGAATTAAAATCTTACATTGAGAGTTCGGTTAAAAATCAATAGGAAAGGGGGACAACATTTGAAATGTAAATAAAGAATATATATATAATAAAAAAGAAATCAACATAATAAAGACAAAAAAAGTTCACAGTGGCTGCATGTTTTTTCATTGAAAACAAGTCCCTTCAATTTTTTTCTGGATTCCCTGTAGGATAGATTTTAATCCCCCATGGAATCTCAATAACATGCATCCTTGTTCCCCAAACACCTCAAGACCAAAATAAAATAGAGGGCAGGAACCCTGACTTTGATATCTTGTCCAGAGCTTGGGGGTAAGTGAAAAAGGTGAAAGTAAATCCAAACCCACCGGTGCTGGTGTTGGAGATGAATCACAGGAGGGAATCCACAAGTGAAGTCTTGTGTCCATTGATGAGCCACTGCTAGTAATCTCATCAATCTCTTTACTCTGGTCTTTCCTATACATGCTCAGACACTATGCTATCTCACACCACATGTGAGGAATCTCAACAGGACCAACATCCTCAGCAATCTTATTCCAAATGCAGTTGTGTGGGCACCATGCATACTCCCATACTCCAGAGTTGCATAAGGTACAACCTGTCCCTCAATCCATATTCCTCAAATATTTGTGCAATTCCAAATCCTTTGATTTATTAAAAACATCATGCACAAAACCATAAAGATAAAAGAGCTTTTGTAGCTTTGTCAGATGCCTACACAAGTGTACCACTTGTGACAAAGTGGTAAAGTTTCACCCTTTGGCTCAGACCCAAGAATACCTTTTTATTTTCTTTCCAGCTTAGGTGGCCTGGTGACTCCTTGCTATAAGCATTAAGAGGGAGAACTTTGAAGTCATAACCTGCCCTTTGCTTTGTGGAACAACACATAAAAGATTTTCTTGTTAGAAAATAGAAAAAAAAAACTTCTATGTTTTCAAGTTGTGAGGTTTGAGTCTGACTAAAAAGGTGTGGCATGATCGATTTTTCTGCTGCATATATGCATATGTGTGACCTCACCTCATCAGCTCTACTAACCTTCTGGTTCATAGCAGTTTGGTTCACATGTGGGTTTCATTGGAATATAACTACCTGATAGCACATCATACATTATGGTATCTGTGGAATGTCTCACAGGACGGTTCTTAGAGACTACACCCTGTAGCTTGCATTATAAATTGGAATTTCTGAACCTTTTTTAGACAAAGACAGTTTGAAGCCAAGAAATTCCAGTTAAAAGGTGGTTTTGGTTATTGTCATTCTCATTGTGTTTGATCTGATTAGTGATAAGCTTAAAGATCTGTCAAGGTGTGTATCTTCTTATTTTGGTCTGGAACTTCAAAGGCAATAGAGGGGTTGATGGACACAGGGAGCTCTCGAGGTCCCCTGCTAGGGAAAAGCATTTATCTGGATATCTGATGGGCTGAAGATGGATCCTGTTAAAGGTCTGTAGCATTTCTTGGTATTTCCAAATCCCAGAGGACTCGGGTTGATTACCCTTCCTAAAATGACAATAATAGGACCTTTTCTCCTTCCATCTTCTGTTCTTACTCAACTATCTCTGACTTCAGCCACCATAGGAACTAGAAAAACTATATCATCCCTATTACACCTGCATGAAAACTGTGGCAGAGCTATAGAAGTGTTCATCCTGATGTGTTAGTGATAAATCCCATTTTAGTTCTTTGAGTTCAAACCCCTGTGCTTTCTCGTAGCCACACTATGCTAGCTGTTTTCTTTGTCTCTTCAAAGTGGAGGTGCGTAGAGTGACTTAGTCATCATGTGAGTAACAAGAGTTCCTCACACCCAGGTGTTCCACTGAAGGAAGCCCCTCTCCAGAGGTAACAGAGAGGGAAAGAACTGTTTGGTCTGGATCTTCCTTGCCCTTGGTTATGACTTCCCTGCAGAACTCAGAAAGAAAACACCAAGATACAAAGGTGAACTTGTCTTCAACTAAGGCAGAGGGTGTTTGATATTATCAATCATCCCACAACTGAAAGCTATCAAATGAGGCTAAGATTATTAGAGAACTCTGTTTGAGATGGTGAATAGTGATACCTTCGGTTTTTTTTTTTTATCTAGTCACCTGGTTGTAGTGAAGAAAAGCTCCTTTGTATTGTGCTTTCCCTGATTCTGTTTGTATATTGTATAGATTTCTCTTGGACCCGCACTACCACTCCTCCCAAATACAGCTCAGATCATGCTGTCCATGTAGTGGAGTACAAACAGGGAGCAAAGCTGGGAAGGCAGGGATCTTGCTCCTTACAAGGTTTCATGGTAGTTATTGATTAACCAAGCAAGGAGTAGACATCATACATTCACAATTTTGTAGATGAGGCAAGGAAATAAAGCAAGAATATAGGTGATGCGTTATTGAGTGGATGTGGATTGCTAGTTGAGTTATGAATCTAGACAAAACAGATTTGCTCCTGCCTAAGAATCCAGTACAGGATAGTCTAAGGGAAGAGCATTTGGGAGGGCTGGCTTAGTGAATGCAAATTATCTGAGGCAGGAGTAAGCTGATTCAAAGTAATTATTCAGATAAAACCTATATGTGGCCACAAGAACAAACCTTAGTGGAGGAAGACAGATGGTTCACTTTATATTTACGTAACCCTATGAAATCCTTTATCTTCCTGTAGGAGCCATTGACATTGATCCCGTGTTTTATTCACCATGTCAGAGCTACCTGAGTAGTCTTGTTCATTCCTGTATGTTTGGCTCTTCACAATACTCTGATGAGTATTAATCTCCCTCAAGTGTTGGGATTAAAACTAGCCAAGTGGCCAAGTGCTCTTGGCTTCTGTGGCTTACAGTAAGCTGTTTTTGACCCACACATGCCATACGTTTCAAGCTTCTTTCAGGGCAGGTTGTTCTTATAAAATGCCTGAAGATATTTATTGTGAAAAAACAGATAGAGAGACAGAGAGACAGACTTAGAGAGGGAGAGATACAGAAAGAGAGAGACACAGACAGAGACAGAGAGACAGAGAGATGGATACACAACCTCTGGAGGTCATTGTCTGATTGAAAGGAAATAAATAAAATTTCAGGGACATATTAGTTTATGTAGGATATGAAAAATTACATTAAGATTTTCACAGAATAGATGTCTGAAATGACATCTGCCTCCTCTTGAACTTTGTCGTTTTAAAAATGATATAAAAATGCAGGTTTATTGCAAACATGAATGTGTCATGGTGCTTGTTACCAGTGAATTCCTTCAATTCTGTACCTTGTTGTGCTTGTGCTTTCTCTATCAAATATTTGTTTGTTCTCCAAATATAGATATTCACATCTTTGGCTACTCTGATTATGTTCCACTTCTTCTTGATTGCTCTGCTACTTTTTTTTTACATGTGTTAGTAGCACTCAACATGGATAAAACCCTTCCTGTTCTTCTCTGAATGCTAACCAATATGAACCAGGTCTTTTCACAACTGCTCAACAAAATTATATGTTGCTCAGAATGGGGATTTTGCACAGCATCTTCTTATCGTAAAACACCATCCAAATAAAAGTGGATGTAAATCATGAGTCAAAGTCTGACCTGTTTCCAACTTCAGAGTTTATCCAGTAATTAAACGAGATTGAGAACCTTCCAGATTCTGGCACATGAGTATTGAGATTCTCTGCCCAGCTTTCTCCTCTGAAATACTGGAAACCAGACACAGAACTGAGGCATGAAAGCTACACGTGGCACCCAAGAGATCCTTCATGCATGTGAATTTCTGCCATCCATCACATGCCTAAGTGAGCCAGAATATATCACAGATGAGTGCCTGCTGCAAATGCCTCATGCTGGGACAAGGAAGGTGTACAGTCATACAGCCCGAAAAGGAAGGATGAGGGCTCCAGGGAGGAACAAACCAAATGCCACTTCATTGAGAAAAGAGACCTGGGCACCTTGGCATGACAGTGGCATGACACTGTTTAGTCTGCTGATGGCTTTCAAAGGAGGGAGCTATTCTAGGGCCCCCTGAGTTATAGTCTCCCACAGAAGGGTTTATGCATCCTGAAGGATGGGAGATGCTAATAGATGGTTAAATAGAGTACTCAGCACAGATTTGGATTGTAACTGCAGGCTCCTAACTGTGTAGCTCTTGCTTGCTCTTTTTCTCAGAACCCAAAGCACAGAAACTTCAGCCAGACTTGGCTATCTTGATGTATGTGCATCATGGCCATACTTCTCACTATCACAAACTCAGCAGCTCACTCAGGCCAACAAACTCCCCTGGAACAAATAAATCTCACTTATGTCCTTTGGGTACCAGGGCAGTAGGAAGGACACTCTGACAGTCATGTGATAACATTCAATATTTTTGATATTGAAACAGTAAGAGAACTTTATTTCTGACTTACGAGTGATCGTCACCACTTAATATAATACCCTCTCAGGAATTTTCAAGGAATCTAACTCTCCCATTAGCTGCTTAGCCTCAAGAACTTTCTGGAATCTTGATGCAAGCCTCTATAATGCTATTACTCTTTCTGTGCCCACAAAGCCAGTGGATTATGTACCCAGCTCAAGAAGTAGCTCAGCTCACCTGTACCACAATTTCAGTGGCCTGTTGGAGCCTGTATGGACCCATGGGGTCTGAGACTAGGGAACCCATTCCAGAGATGGCTGCATGGAGAGCATAATCAGCTTGGCATTACTCTTAGTCCCATCTCTCCTTCAAACTGCATTGGCCTTTTTATGAGCTGAAATGCTTGGAGAGTGGACTCATATACCCAGAGCAGTTTTCCAATTGTCCTCATGAATCTGGGGTTTCCTATATGGTAGCCTGACAGGTACTTTATCTGTGCCCTCTTTATCCTCAAATTTAAACTCACTTATATCCTTTCCTACCAAACCAAACTTTTTTTTTACTTTTACTTTCTATTTTTCGCTCTGTCACTCTGTAAACCTGACCAAGAATAGAGTAACAACCATTCACATGCTCCAATGTCTTGAATTTCTTTTTCTATATGACTTTATTACTTTATAATTCAGCCTCAATTTCTCAAGACATATGCAAAATACAGCCAGATTGTCTGATAAAATGGAATGCTAAGCCAGTTTCCTAGAGATCTCTTCTTTCCCTAACACACACATGTCCATGCCTACAAAACTCATGAGTCTCCCCCTCTATACTATCTGGTGTTATGAGACAGCATTGAAATTTCTGGTTAAGCTCTTTTTACTGTATTCTAGGTTTTCTCTGACTTGGAGATCCAAATGCTTCCATTTTATCCCATAAACCAGAACAGCACACATATTCAGGGTTTCAAAAAAAGCATTCTGTATTTGGCACCATAATCCCTGTTCACCTCTTTCCATATAGAAGGAGATAACTGACTAAGGCAATGCAAGAAGAAGCAGGGAGGCTTCAGAAGTAATCTGCAACAGGGAGGAACAGAGTGAAGGACCAGCGTTGGCTCATTGTTTATAGAGATACATTGTGCCATGTCAAGAATGCTATCAACCTAGACACATGAGGCTGATAACTTTGCCTCTGTCCTTAGGAACTAAAATCTTGAGATGGGTTGTATTCCTATTATGATGCCCCTTTCTTACAAACCTGTGGGTAAGTTCCATCTGGGTCTTTATCTATCAATCACTGCAAATATGGACTTCAAATATCTTGCTCTTTATGTCTATCTTTTCTGGTAGATTTTAAGATGGTTACTTTTCTGTTTTAGATTAAAACTACACATAGCTGCAAAGATATATTTTTTACATCGTAGTCTTTTGGAAACGTTGTTGTTTTATGTTTAGGTCTCCAATCCATCTGGAATTTAATTTATATGTTGTATGGGACTGGAATCAATATTTATTTTTCCTGTTGGACATCTAGTTGAAAAATCCACCCTCTTTCAATTACTTACTCTTACCATCCTGTTACGAATGTGAAACATTGGCTTTGTTTTAAGTCTCAAATTGGCAATTGGGTGGGTGTTAGAATTTTTCTTCTCTTCTGGCAGCTTATCTTAACGAGAATCAATCAAATCCCATTTTAATGAGAGCAACATTTCATTTAGATGTGACAGTGTAGATTATACAATCTCCAGTTTTATTCTTTCTCAAGATGTCCCTGTATAGTCTTAGCCTTCCCTACTAATCTAATGTCCATCGTAGGCACGAGGGCATTGAAGACCTCGTCATTGGTTACAAAGTACATCTAGGGATAACATTCTCTTTGCTGAGAACTCTTGAGAAATTCTTGAAGTTTCTGTCAGGGCCTGTGGGAAAGTTTGTCTAGTGATCAAACAAGATTCTTCCTGCAAAACACATCATCCTAAGAGATGCAAGAGATCCTGAAGGCTGCCTCAAGGTTCTATCCTGGGAACTCTTTGTGTGTAGTGACCTAGTGCTAAGTGATGGGTGTCAAACACTGACCAGTTTTCAGCTAGCATTTTCTGTTAGTTTCTTTTTTCTCTCCAATTTAGAATCATGCCTTCACTTTTTTATTATTTACCATGACAGAAGAATTTCTAGATAAACCAGAAAAGCCATTTCCTTTAAAGCCCTTTAAATCCCCACAGCTTTGATATCCACTTGCTACAGTATTATTGTTAGATTTAAGTTTATTAGAAAATGGGCTTCTTATTAGTCCTTTAGTTTTTAAACTCACAAATCCTTTCATTAAATGTATTTTACTAATATTGTGCAAACTCCCAAGTCATTTGATAATATTAATGTGAAAGACTTGAGATCAGTAAAACCTACTATGGTGATTTTTTAAAGACTGAAATGCAGTTGGAAATAATTCTCTGTTTGCAGTATAACAGAGAAATCTTGGATAGTACTTATATTCTAGCACTTACACAACTTGCTGTAATCAGAGCAAGTTTAGGTCTGTTAGAAACTTCTGCCACAGTCCTAGAGTCAAAACATTTAAGAATGCAGAATATATTGGTGGGAAATTGTCCAAATGAAAGGGAAAGAAAGACTGCAAAGAATCTAGAAATCATTCCATGTCTGTCTCCAAAACCAATTAGGTACTAACATTAACTAAAAAGGAGTGTTTTGTTCCTGTCCATGTTGGTAATATTTTCAGCAGAAAGAGACCCAGGGAAGTGATGCAGAGAGAACAGTTGGCCTTTCCATACCTTAGTGACCACAATTTTGCACTGATTCTTCTGACTTTTAGATTTTTCAGGACAGGCAGATGTTTACAGATAACTAGATAAAGGAAAAATAATATAAATATAATATAATCAGATGGGGACTAGGGAGGTTTGAACTGAAGTTGTTTTTACCATGGTTGAGATATGAGTAGGAATATGGAGTGGGGATCTCAGAGGGAGGTCCTTGAGCCAAGATGATGACAGAGGGACCAGAGCAAAAGGAAGGGGTATTAGTAAGGCTGGGAACAGAAAGGAAAGGAAGGGAAAGGAAGGGAAAGGAAGGGAAAGGGAAAGGGAAAGGGAAAGGGAAAGGGAAAGGGAAAGGGAAAGGGAAAGGGAAAGGGAAAGGGAAAGGGAAAGGGAAAGGGAAAGGGAAAGGATTTGTGAGTTTAAAAACTAAAGGACTAATAAGAAGCCCATTTTCTAATAAATTTAAATCTAATGAAGAAGGGGATCAGAAGATTGTACATGAGGCTATTACTAGTATTCCAGAATTTATCTTTTTGGCAAAGTGTCCGCATAAAAAGCCTGATCCTGCAACTCATTTTAAAGGATTGGTGTGTGGAACTAGGTCAGAAATCTGAGTATATTAAGAAAATCCCAGAGGACTTGTACAGACACACACACACACACACACACACACACACACACAACACACACACACACACACACACACACACACACACACACACACACACACACACACGCTTGCTCACTCACTCCAGAGAAACAGAGGCTAAGGGGAATCTGTCCCTCAGCCCATTTTGTGATCTTTTCTGTAAAAGTTAGGTCTGCTTCTTCTTCCCACCTCTATGCTCCCCAAAAGAAGACCCTGACTCAAAATATACTTACAAACATCCTGACCATATATCTTGGCGCTTCACTGACTAGATCATAACTTAAAATAACCCGATTATTCTAATCTACAATCTGACATGTGTCTTAATACTTGTGCTTAACTATCATGCATCACCCTCATCACATGTTTCTGGGGAGATCTTTCATGCCTGGCACTATCTTCAAATTATTTCTGCTGCCCAGATATCCTACTTTCTATTCTACCCTTTCTTATAGGCCATAGTTTTCTTTTTTAATCCTCAGGTGATGCATTTATATAATATACAAGACACTCATCTGCAAATCCCATGTTTAGTTCAGTAAAAGGCTCTTTTCTTTCAAATATAAGCTAAATACAATAATGACAATGAAGGCTATCAGATATGGCTTACATTATAATGTGTAATTCACAAATATTTGGCGATTGGGAGATAGTATTCTATTTTCTCTTCTATCCATGTGCATTAGAGTCTTGTAGATCAAGTCATTTTCTATCCTAATTTGTATTGTCATCCTACACTCATCTCCTTAGACATAAAAACATTTTTTTAAAATTTTAAACTTAAATTTGAGATTATAACTATCTAGTGTTCAATCCCATCAGAGACTTGAGAAGGATAATTATTATCTAAGTAAATAGGAAGCACAGATAAGTAGCTTTGAAGATTATATAAAAGACAGGTGGAGTTGGCTACTTGAAAAGTTTCCCAGAACTGTCTCTATAACATTGGAGCATCCACAGTCAGCCTTTCTGGCCCATTATATCTAACAGAACTTCCATGAAGTAGGAATAATGAAGGAATTGCTTAACTTGCCTTGGCAGTGCTTGGTAGTCTTTTTCCCTACATCTGATTGCCATTTCTGGATATCATTTTGTCTATAGTTGAAGCATGGAAATTTTCTTTGCCCAGTGGCTAGCTTGCCATATATGAAGGATTTTGGTGATCATCATCTTTGATGTGGGAATGGGGTACTATCAAAGGCAGACCTGTCTCATAGTCAAAAACGTCTTTCAATAATGAAACAACTTCAAATTCCAAATTCTGTGGATCTCTGAGATTTTTAAAGACTATAGTATATCTGTATTGTCAAATGTTTTTAATTCTTAGTTATTGAGTATTTGAATAACCTTTAAAACATCTTATTGTAATGAACTAAACTAGTATTTAAACGAGTATGAATTTGATTGCCTGACTATTAACTTGCATTTCTTAACCATTCCTAACAGTTCATAATTTGCATTTTTACAATCTCTGAAATAGCAGCTTTCCAAATGACTATGACTTTATATTGTATTTTAAAGAATTATGTAAGTGCAATACTTAAAATAAACTTTGAAAACATAATAATTATGTATGACAAAATAACTTTAAATTTGTATCAATATACAATAATTCATATCAACAAAAACAAAAAACCTTATTGGAAAATAGCAATAGATCTAGGTTGAAGTGAAGATTCAGTAATATATTTCTGTTTTCCCCTTTTCTTTTTTGATCCCCTTCCCCTGACCAAAGAAAGAAGTATAGAGAATAAGCATGGAATGAGAAAAAGAAATCCCTGAATCCAATCTATTTACTCTTCTCCCTGTCCAAGACCATAACTACTTGGAAACACCCCCTTTTTAAAATACAACAGACTTCTAGTATCTATTGAATTCCCTCTTGGGAACAGAGGTGAGGTTCTCTTATAATTGCTTCCTGCTGAATTTGGGCATAATCTTCCTTTTGCCAGACCCAACACAATTAGGAAAATGGTTAGTTTTTAGCAAGGTAGTTATACCATTTGTTGTCTAGTCTCTATGTGCTGACAAAGTTCAGAGTTTAGCTGAAGTCCTAATTGAACAGTCTGTAATGCTGGACCAAATGAGCTAGCTCTTTTAGTGTTGTCTTAGAAGCAAGTCTTGATAGGAAACAGCATTGATGTAGTCTAAGTTAGGATCAGATGGAAAGCTGGAACGGATAGTCATAGCATCTCAGCATCCCTGAGGGTTCATCTTATCAGGGCTGCATTCCTTGTTATCTTTTTTTCTGTGAACATAAAACTTTTAGATGTGATATGTGTTTCTGTTTAGATGTGATATATATTTCTGTATTAACACAATGTATGGAATGTGCACATATCAGTAAAAGATAGTTTCCTGCTCTTTGTTTGAACAGGTGTGAGGTAACTGTCTTCTTTAGAAGTTAATTTGATCATATAGCCCAAATCTAGTCATTCCATATGACAGGATGACATGCAATCATAATGTATGAGAATTCTGTAGCTAGCAAGATTATTTGCCATACATAGATGAAATTATGACTGAAGAAATTTTTATGTTTCAGTTAGTTTCAGAGACGTCCACAATTATATGGATCAGCAAATATATCACCTGTTTCTTTGATCCTTTTGAATTTTCTCCATCCTTTCTGTAGTCAACGTCTTTAGGGGTTCTTCTCTGATCAGGTCTGTTCCTTATTCTATTTTTTTTATTTTCTATATTTTATGTTCACATTCCAAAGGCTTTCCCCTTTCCCAGCTCCCCACTCCATGTCCCATAGTTCCTCTCCCCCCAACTATTCCCCAATCTTTTCCCCTCCCCCCACAGTTTCTCTACAAAACTGGATCCAATCTTTCCAGGCCCAGGGTCCTCTCCTTTCTTCTTGGGAATCATTTGACTTGCTAATTGTGCCTTGAGTATTTAGGGCTTCTGGGCTCATTAATATCCACTTATCAGTGATTGCATTTCATGTGTATTCTTTTGTGATTGGGTTAGCTCACTCAGGATGATATTTTCCAGGTCTAACCATTTACCTACAAATTGCATGAATTCATTATTTTTAATTGCTGAGTAGTATTCCATTGTATAAATATACCACATTTTCTGTATCCATTCCTCCTTTGAGGGATATTTGGGCTCCTTCCAATTTCTGGCTATTATAAACAAGGCTGCTATAAACATAGTGGAGCATGTGTCTTTATTGTATGCAGGGGAATCCTCTGGGTATATGCCCAGGAGTGGTATGCCAGGGTCCTCTGGAAGGAACATGCCCAATTTTCTGAGGAACCGCACACTCCTCCACTGTTGGTGGGATTGCAAAATGGTAAAACTGCTCTGGAAATAAGTGTGGCGGTTCCTCAGTGTGGCGGTTCCTTATTCTTTTAGATGGAATTTCTCTTCTTTCCTGTTGACACAAACACAAAGCCTGTCTCCCAACTTTTGTCCTTTTGTCCAGCAGTTTGAAGTCATCATAAGTATAGACTGATCTAATCTACCAGACACTTTTCTATTCAGATCTGCTCCATTTGAACAACTATCAATGAGGTTGTACACTATCATCATTACCATTGAACATGTAACCACTTTTGTGTTGATAAATCAAAACGAGACTTTATGGGGTTCAAATATACTCTATAATAATATTTATTTATTATTATTTGTTAAGACAGTGTTTTGCTGTGTTGCCTTGGATATACTCACAAGGAACAGGTCTCTGTCTTTGTGAAGAAATATAGCTATATTCCAATTTGTCTTTATATAAATTTAAAATCAATATGTATTTATTTTTAATTATTATTCCTACTTATTTAATTATTATTCCTACTTATTATTAAGCAAAACTTACACTTCTCTCTCTTTCCAGGTCTTTCTTAGTAGGAAGTACATGATTTCCTTCCTCCTACAAATTTGTTCTCATCAACAAATTCTTCTTATATTTGACAATTATCTTTGCTCTTTTCTGGGTAGGATATTGAATACAAGACCTATGAAGTGTAGAAAGGTCTAGGTATCAACTTGGGAGCTATAGGTATTTCTGTGCAGTTACAATTCCATGGACTTTCTTTAGATATTCCACCATCTGCTATATTTCCTTTCCTCCATACGGGATATCCTACTTGTGAAAGGGGGCACTGTTCGTGAAGATATCCTTGTGTTCTACCCTGTACTATGCTACTATTTTCTTCTAGTGTCACTTAAACTATATTTTTTAATGACTTCTATTTTCAGCAGCAAAACTCTATGGTCTTGTGGCCATTTGTATCACAGTACTCCTATTAACACAAAGCAGGCTCAAAGCCATTCTTGGAAGGCTAACAGTGGTGCTTCCTATCATTGTTACCACATGTTAAAATAATTTAGTTGTACTAAACCTGTGTGTATTACACTTACATTAATAATATTGATTTTGTCTACAACTCAAACTCTCTAACAAAAAACTGATGGACAGAGGGAGGGGCTTTAGCATTCCACGTAGATCATTCATAGATAAATCTGTTCCTGTGTTGTCAAAAATTGAAACTGAGCTTTTATCATGATTTTACAAATATTGCTCTATTATTCTCTTCAATTCCATCTTCTGGTGTTATTCTACTATCCCTGAACACTGAAGAAAATTGTGGTTGAATATTCTTGCTCAAAACCCCTATAATGTACCATTAAAATTTTGCTTTTGATCAACATCATTTGATTTTGATCAAAATGTCAGTGGCATTCTTAAGACTATAGCGTGATGATGAGGAAGATAACATGTTGTTTTGTGTTTTTCTACCCAGGTCAGAACTGTGGTGGTCTGGTACAAGGACCCAATGGCACCATCGAAAGTCCTGGCTTTCCTCATGGGTACCCCAACTATGCCAATTGCACCTGGATCATTATCACTGGGGAGCGCAATCGGATCCAGCTATCCTTCCATACCTTTGCCCTAGAAGAGGACTTTGACATCTTATCTGTCTATGATGGACAGCCCCAGCAAGGGAACTTGAAAGTGAGGTAAAGTACCAACTTTTCCTATCATAGAGTAGTGGCATGTTTGGTTTCTCCATTCTGAAACATCGTTATAAGTGTTATTCATACTTATATAACAGAAAAGTATTCTATTATAAAGAAACATAAGGGGCAATGTCTCTCTCATATGATAAATATTTATTTCTTACTTATTTCAAGCCTATTATTGAACACAGTTTTAAATTGTTTAAGATCTGCTCAGAGGTATTGTTGAGGTAATTAAAATAAAGTCACAATGGGATTTAGTTTTTAAACAATTGTGGTTTTTAAAGAAAAAAAATTAAGTGCAAGGTTCCACTGAGAGTGGCAAAGCAACTGCTTCACCTTGAGGGGGCAGGGTCAGGGAGAACTGAGCAACACTGAATTCTGGAAAACCTTGGGTAAGACAGTCGTCATTTCTGCTTATTATGTTCGTGTCCTTTTCATCTGTTATTTTTCTCCCAACCCATGGTGGGCATAAAACAATGTCTTCATTCTCTCATACGTTGGGCTCCAGTATTCCTTCTGTTTCACTTTTGAGATTTGGATGGATTTTTATCTGTCCAACCTCTGATTTAACTATGGAATTATGGCTGAAAATTGACAAGACCTTCAGTTGTATCCAGATTTGGCACAAACAAATACTCCTTCAAAATCAGCCCATTTTATGTGGCAGTCACCATGGGGAACATTGCTCCTGGACACATAAAGAAAATGCCATCCACTTATCTTTGTGTTACTTGAACATAAACCAAATCTAATAGCTCTAATCATATTTGTTGTGAGACAGACTTACCCAACAAGGATTCAAGGAACATTTAGACTCCTTTTCCTGCCCCCCCCCCCAGCTCATAGATTATCCCGGATTTTCTGCAAGGATCATAATAATGGGAAAGGAATGTGAATGTTGGAGCATTGGGGACAGGAAATCTTGCATTTGCATTGTTAACATACCTCAGGTTTTCTAATTAGTCAAACCTGGGATGGTATCCTTGGGTAGGTTAATCACTGAGAACTCTGCTAGGGCTAACTCTGCAGATGGTACTGTGACAGTATGACAGTTCAGAGGCCTAGGAAGGGTTCAGCTGCACAATAAGGACATTAGATTAGAGATACAGCTTGGCTGAAATTCTGTCTTCCTGCTCCCACTGTCACTATGAGGTCTCAAGGGGGCAATTTGTGGATCAATAGCCAGATAAAAATCAAAGGATCATGCTATTTTTAGCTGGAATGGTGACACATACCTTGATTAAGGCTTGGGTAGCCATGGGTTGAGCTGTTGTGGATGCTGCTCAGAGATGCTGGCCTCATGTTATCCCCAGATGCAGACCCTGCCTGACACCTGTCAGACTTGGCCAGCCACAAGGTCGGGAACTGAAGAGGATGATGTGCATGTCAGGAGATTACAAGGTGAAGGAGCCCTTCGTGGCAGACCTGGTAGCCTCTGCAGGTTACAGTGGCAGAGATCCTGGTGGCCATGTTGTCTTTCAGCTCCAGGTTCCTCATCCTTCAGCACATGGTCACATAATATTGCTCAGGATGAAACTCAGTTGGCACAGTTTTTTACTATATATATATATAGTAAAGTATATATATAATATATAATAAAAAATATAATATATATATTATATATAATATAATGTATGAGGCCCTGAATTCAGTCCCAAGCATCACATAAAACTGGAAACAATGGCATATGTGGCTGTTTGGGGGTAGAGTAATGTCAATTTTTGGATATATAAGTATGGAACTAGGACATAGACATAAATGTCTATAACATTCTTGCCCACCCTTTTACTCAGTAATTTTGGTATAGAGCCAAGAATATACTTATATATTCAATTCTTTTCTTGAAGCAATATGTCATTATGTCTCAGAAGATGGTCTTGGAGTTACAGAAACCCCCTTGCATCTACCCTTCCTTCACTCCTTCCTTCAGTGCTTTCTTCCACCCTCCCTTTTGCTTTCCTTCTCTACATATAGCCCACAAGAGAGATATGGTAAAGTCCAAGACATTTCTGGCTGTTGTAGTATGGTGGAATAGTTTACTGGCATCTGCCAGGTACAAATCATCAGTGCTGATAAGTTCCCTACAGCATGTAGGACAGCCTTCATGTAGCATAGGATTATCTGCTATTAAAATGTCAAAAATACCACATGCAAGCTGTGAATGACGGTACTTTCTGTGATTGTAAGACCCCTTACTCTATCTAAATGTAGTTACACTGTTTTCTCATTCAGAAATGAGGG
Organism: Apodemus agrarius; assembly: GCA_964023405.1. Taxonomy (NCBI): domain Eukaryota; kingdom Metazoa; phylum Chordata; class Mammalia; order Rodentia; family Muridae; genus Apodemus; species Apodemus agrarius. Next base: position 12,707,117 of record OZ030023.1, on the reverse strand, counting down.
CTGAAAGAGGTAAGCTAGAACCAGCCAAGGCAGGACCCTGCACTGGAGAGGGAGACCAATGAGCTGAGCTCATCCTAGGGAGAACTGAATGGAGGTGTGAATCTGAGCTCTCACATACAAGGAAATGGGCTGTCCCCAGCTTTAGGCATAGTGAAAGCTCTTCACGAATCATTTTTACATTCTCTTTTAAAAGGCAATAAAATTATCATACTTTTAGACTGTGGTTTCTGGGAAAAAAAGAAGAGAGCGTGTCAAAAAGTCAGAATGGCATTAATTGACTTTTATTCTTCAAGGTGGGGGATCTGTAAAAATAGTTTGTTAAAAGAGCTTACTGGGAAGCTATCCATATTAATAAGAAATAGGAGCTATAAATGGATTTCCAGGATTGTGAAGTAGCTTTATGTGGATGACCATATTTCTAGTTGAATGATTGATTTCTTTCCTGCTTAAGATTCATCTCTTTCCTTCCCTCGTTTTGAACATTGATTGGCAAAGCCAGTTTCTACCTTTTCCCTTGTAACTAAGTATCTGTGAGCATGGTAAATTTTCCAATTTCATTGAAGAGTTACTTACAAAATAATTTGCAAAAGAATAAGAGATATACATATATTGTCTCCTTTTAAGACATCTGCATTTAAATTTTAAATATAAAAATTGCATTTCCCCATAATAAACATACCTTTACTTCTTCAATGAAATATGCTGCACACTGTATCTGAATATAGTAAAAATATCCAAAGAAGCAGGTGCCTAGATCAGTTTCCCCCTAGCTGAGTCTTTCCTAGCTTAAGTCTCAGCATCTGAAAGAACATGAGGTCTGACACCTGCCCTTGATTAGTGAACAGGGTTTGGCCAATTAGACCCTTCAGGACTCCGCTGAGGCTGCACTGATCTGAACAGTACATCTGGGAGAAGGGAGCAGCTCCCTTGAGTGAATTTGCTCAACTCTGTATCTGCTTGCCTTCTCTCTCTGCCATGTCTAGGTGTGTGCATTCCTTGGCTCTGTGTTCTTGGGTCCTTTCTGTTGACCTCTTCCTCACTGTTGCATTAATTCAGAGGAATTTTTCTCCCCAAATTCCCAACTTCAGGGACTATGTAAAACACAGGAATACAACTTTTGTTTGACTAGCATGTAACTCCAGATATTATATAACCAGTTTATATGAATATAATTATATGACGGGCTGTAGTATATATTTAGTATGAATGGGTGAATCAGAGTAAATAAAAATAAAACAGATGGACCATAGGAAGAAGGCTAAGTTATAGATATTGGTGGCTTCATTAAGTTTCTAATACAACCTCCTAAAGGCAGAGGGTACCCAGATCTTAACTTCTACCCCTGGAGTCTCCTCTGATCACAACAATAGTTCCTACAGGTCCCTGAGAACACTATGAAAAAAAATCAACCAAGCCAGCATTCAATACAGCAGAGAATCTGGAATCCTTGTGGTTCTTAGTGAAGCTGGAGAGCTTTGCTCTTATTCCCTTAGGCAATAATAACTCTCTAAAAATACATCTATTTGATAATATTTTACTACTTTTATTTTGTAAATTTAGTTTAACCCAAAGGATGTATTTTATTATATGTGCCATAATGTTAGGCTGTGGCAATTTAGCCTATAGCAAATAAAAACCCAGAAGATTTCCTACTTTGTATACCCAATCATTATACACTATATAGAGACTGTGGCAGTCACCTGACTTTCTCAATACTGGTTGTGTGTAACAAAGCAAAACATATCTATGGGTCTTCTATGCCAGCCTCTCTCATGTACCCAAAGTTAGGCAAGTTGCATACCTTTGGACAGTCTCAAGGGTCAAGTCATGCTTGAGCTTCCTGAACAGAATGAAATTCTTCTCGGTGCCTTTGGATATTACATGTTTCTAAACATCAAACCCTTGATGTGTTTCCTGTACAGTGGCGTCACTGTCACTATTTACAGTCTGTCTCCGGTAGAGTCAGCCTTCTCCTCTGTGGTTAAGTGTGATGGGAGCTAGAAGCAGGTGGAAGACAGTTGTTCTCGCTGTTTACAACTCATAAATTCAAAAGGTGCCACCCAAGAGTCCAGTGCTTCCTGAAGCAGTAAGAGCAGCTCACACCTCAAAGGTGAAGGAGTCCTTTATGCTTTGGGGTTTGCTTTTAGGGTACAATGTAACAAGTGTGTTTCTGGACTGAAGAGAAAATGTCACCAACATTTCTTTAAATAGATGAACAGATGCTCAAGTTACTCTCTCAACTTTGTGTTCATGGCTGGTGGTTGTCCAGTTACATAAGAAGCAGGATATATACTGCAATTCCTAACTGCATACCCCAAGTTCCAGCAGTCTGAAGGACAGGTACCAAAAGAAAGCAGAGCAGAAAGAACAAATGTGACACTGGAAGTATTTCAAACTGAGGGAGAATAGCCAGTCCACTAGGGAAGTGATTACAAGTAGAGGACCTGGTTGATCAGTAAGAGCTGCCCGTGCCTGTGTGTCTTCCTCACTGTGTCCCTGCCCTGCTTATTCTGCAATGTCTTTCTTACCCATAACATTGCATGTTGACTTGTTCATCTGGAAGATCTCTCCAGAAAGAGCCCTGTGAGTTCTCTCATTTCACCACACTCTCCCTAGTCAAAGAAGCAAGCCCGTTGAAAAAAGAGCTGCCTGATAGCACTAAACAGATTCCTTCTTAGTCATGAATTCATGAAAACTCTCCACCAAGATCACATCCCAGGCTAGAGAGGGTAACTAAGGAAAGGCTAACACAGGCACAATTCAGAATTAAAGCTATAGTGGTTGAAATTAGTAAGTAGTCAATTTAAAAGGCTCTAGTATTAATAAGAAGAAAATTCAATGGGCATATCTCCGAGGGAGTTTCAAGATTGTGTTAAGTAAAGGAAGAAGACTTACCCTTAATATGGAATGCAGCCTCCCATGAGCTGCAGCCCTAGACCCAAAAGAAAGGATAAAGCTGTGTCTCAGACTTAATCTCTTTCTCTGCTTCCTGACAGTAGATGTGATATGACCAGATGCCTCTTGCAACTCACACGGTGGCCTTTTTACCATGATAGACTTTCCTACTAGACTGTGAGACAAAAATAACCTTCCCTTTTTTCAGTTGATTTTTGTCACTTACTTTGTCATAGTAGAAGAGAAATAATGCATATTAGGGTCATTGCAGCTTGGCACCAGACAAGGGTCAACATGTTGAATCCTTCCTGCTGTGGCACAGACAATGAGGCTGCTCCTGCAGTGAGGTGAGTGGGGGGTCCCTCACCCCCACACAAAGCCAGGTGTTTAGGAACAGCCCATAGTTCTCAAGCAGAGTCCCAGCCCACCTCTCGTGGTCCAGATTTTGCAGCTGTTCTGTGGCTTCAGGGTTACTTTCCCATTTTTGAATCATATTCAAACCAAAGGAAATGCTCCTGCACAGTATAGTAGAAGCCTGTGAATTTAAGGGAGATCTGCAGCCCTGCCAGGTCTACATGCTGGTGCTTTAAAATTGTTCAGAAGAGCTCAAAAGCCCTTACATAGCTTGAACCTTTTTAGGGTTTGGTTATTTTGTGTTGAAATTGAGAATTTGTCCTGGTCCCAAAGATTCTTCTGGGTTGATGCTCACGCTGTTGTCAGGGCTCTCGAGAATACCTATGTACCTTTTCCTCACATAAAGTTGATCTAAGTTTATGGGGTTGATTTGGCTTTTCGTCCTTCAAAAGTGCTCTCTCAGCTTTTTGGAATTAGAACTTGTATGTGTGTGTGTGTGTGTGTGTGTGTGTGTGTGTGTGTGTGTGTATGTGTCTGAAGAGACACAACATGCCTTCTTGATTTCTTTATTCAAGTGCTAGGTAATCATTTTGCAAATGAGGCTGATGAATGAGTCTTTGAATTGCAATTTTCCAATTCAATATTATAATTAGTAAAAATTGAAAGGTATGAGGTGCAAAATAAAATATAATGTGTTTTTATATACAGTCTTGATATATCATCACCAACATAACTGAGATTTCTCTTGCTTACACAATGACTTTGTGCTCCATTTATAGTCCACCCAGGTCTTTACTGTCTTTCCAGAAAATGGATGCACTTAGAATCCTCTATAGATTGACTTGTATTGTGTAGAATTATTGTAAGACAAGTTATGTCAGATGTGGTAATGAATACCTGTTATTTCATACTGTGGAATCCCAGGCAAGAAGATTCAAATGATAATATTCTACCAAAGAAAGATTGAAGTGGTAACAATTTACCAAAGAAAGGAATAAAGGGAGGATGGAAGGAAGGGAGGTTGGAAGGAAGAAAGGATGGGAGGGAGGGAGAAAAGGGAGGGAGGAAGGAAGGAACAAACAAAGGAAGGAAGAAAGGAAGGAAGGAAGGAAGGAAGGAAGGAAGGAAGGAAGGGAGGGAGTGAGGGGAAGAAGGGAAGGAAGGAAGGAGAGATGGAATGAAGGAGGGAGGTAAGGAAGGAGAGAAGGAAGGAAGGAAGAAAGGAAGGAAGGAGCAAGGGAGGGAAAGAGGGAGGGAGGAAAGAGGCAGGGAGGAAAGGAAGGAAGGAGGGAGGAAGGGAATGAAGAAGGGGACAAGAAGAGAGGGGAGGAGCTAAGAGAGGGAAGGAGAAGAGATAAAGAAAATACAAGATGGCTGGCATGGTCAGCTATGCAGATAAGAAATAAATTTACACACCTGTTTGTTTACCTCAGCTTCATCCACCGACAAAGTCAATTCACTTGATTTTGTTTTATCTTTGCCCTTTTCACCCCTCATAGACCTAGATCACATTTGTTTTATGCTTAACAAATACTTATTTTATTATTGTACTTGGTTTCAGCCACTATACATGGCAGTCCTGTGGTCATTTGCATGCAATTCTTACATGGGCAACTTCTTATTAGCTCATATTAACTGTTCGGTGTAATGGGTTTTATAATGATATTTCCAATATGTGCATAATATGTCTGAGGATATTCACACACCCTATAATTTTTCTCTAAGTTATACTTGGTAACCACTCATATCTAGTCATGGAATATGCAGGATGTGGGATGGGATTGTGGTAGACATTGAAGCAGTAACTGACCTGATTCCCACGGGCTTGGCCCATACTCCATCCACTTACAGATAAGAAGCCAGGCTTGAGGTCACTGCAGATGTGCTGTGTCCAGGCTCCTCAATTTTAACCAGTGAAGAGTATAGTTTTCCCTTCCTGTGGTTTAAATTTGCATGTCCTTGGTAGCTAAAAGTGTTAAATCTTTCTATACACTATTGATCAGGTATCATTTGCTATGAATTTTTTCTTTTACTTTTCAAAACAAGCAAAATAAAAGATATTTAGCTAAATTATTATAATAATATCCTTATGTCCACAATCGTAACATTGGAATTTAAATGTTATCTTTTAAATTTGCATAGTACAAATCCTAATTTTTTTCTTATTTAGTTTATGACATCATATAATCTGTAATTTGAGGTTTTGTATTAATTGACTATCATGTGGCATTGTTAGATGCAATTAATTCTAGTTAGTTCTTTGGAAGCTACCTAGGAATGATTTTGCACACACAGTATTTACAAAGAGACATTTTTTTCCTCCTATTTTTTTTTTGCTTCCTTTGTACTTGTACCCTGATTCTGCCTGGTCATACTGTCACATGCCCTCCTTCATAGAGGAACTGAAGGGGAACTTCTCCTCTTGTTGCTATCACAGTGGGGAAGAGCAGGGATCACAACCATCAGTTATGATTCCTTGGCCTTTATGGTACCACTAGTCCTTTCCCCAGTATGTAAGGCTACATTGGTTCCTGGTCTATGTCGCACTATCTCCACGGGGTGATCAGCATGCATACATCCCACTAAGGATTCTACCTGTTCCTGTGTCCTGCCGATCAGACAGAGCACCAGTGACCGCAGCATGTCAGATGGGCTCTCAGATATCAGCTGACACCTTTGTGAGTGACAGCTTTGACACACATTGTCCCAGCAGACTTTCTGCTCTCCGGATAACATTAATTGTTCTTTCCTCAACTGCATTTTACTCAGAAAGGCTGAAGCTCTGGGTTTAGCTTCACTGGACTCTTGCTTACGTGGTCAAGGCTATGTCTCCTCCCCATGTCTATGATTCCATGTCATGAAGCACATTTCAATCTTTCTTGTTGATCCTCTTCCAACTAATTATTTTACAATGATGTTTCTTATTGAAGGTACTGATAAATCTTTCATTTCTATACTGGAACTTGATAGATATATTTGGTTTTAGATTTTCCGTGATATTCTTTCTTTATTTGAAAGTACCATGTGTTGTTGAGAATTTATTTGTGAGCAAATGATTACTAGTGTATAAAGCTCTACATGAATCAGTTGAGATGAAGATATTTTCCTCCTTTTTCCAAGTACTAAGTTTAATCTATAGATTATGTCTATTTAGTCATAGATCTTATATTTAAGGTGAAGATAGGTGTCATGTGTTAGACTTCATAAAGTTCTTGTGTCTACCTTTTGGAAAATTGAACACAGGAAGGCATGTGTCTAGAGTTTTGTTTTTAAGAATCACTCAAAATTATATTTAGTGCATTTGTTTAATTTCTTCTTGTGTCCATTTTGGGAAATAATACCTTATAAGACACCTACCCAAATAGCATCCTTCTGCAAGGATGTTGATAGAAAGAAATTTTGACATTACTTTAGCTCCTCTTGGAAGTCTGTGGAATCTGTGCTGGCAATTAGTCATTTTTTAGAAACAACACTGAGACCCAGTCTTTTTACTCCAAGTGCTATACTCAGTCTTTTTAGTACTGATACTTAGTCTCTTTTCAAGCTGCTGACTGATACTTATTTTATTTCTATCTAATAGTTTATCAGTTTTCTTTGTTGCTCTGCAACAAACATTGGCTTTGCTATTCTCCCAATTGTCCATTTTTCTGTTTCATTCACGTCTTTTCTTAGGTCCATACTTTCTGTCTGTGGTTTATTTTTTTCTGTTCTTTCCCATGCTCTTTAAGTGGAATGTAAGAATATGAAGTTGGCTTTTTCTTATTTTCATGAAATTGAGATAGTTAACCCTTTGAACATAAATTAAAGTTCAAATTCTATTGAAACTGCACACAAGCAATCACAGCAATAAATGAAGTTATTTTCCATATAAAAGTGTTCCTTCAATTAAATACTATATGTAAAATTATAGAGATCCCATCATTTTTATAACATGGATTCCTAAAGGCCTCTTGTTGAGTAGGAAAAGGAGAGATACTATTAAATCAGGGAGCAATAGTCTCAGAACCCTCATGTGAATAGCCTCCTTTGCCCATCCTTTGGAAGGTGGAACAGAGCACATCCAGGCAGCAGTGGGGACACCAGGAGTATGTAAGGGCTGTGAGGCAACTCTGACTCCCACTGGCATGAGGAAGAGAATGTTACTATATCATGCTTCCTACTTCTCACTAATCACCATGTATAGTAGTTTCTTTCTGCTGTTCTCATCAAACACTGTGATCAGAAGTAACTCAAGAGAGAAAAATTATTTGGGCTTATATTTCTAATGGTAGAGCTGGCATAGCAGCAGACCCAACAGGCAAGCTGACCACATCTCTACATTCTCAGGAAAAACAATGGAGGCAGAAAATAGAGCAAGGCTATAAACTTTCAATGTTCATCCAGTGATACACTTCTCTCTGCCAGGCTCCATCTCGAAAAGGTCCCATAATCTCCCCCAAACACATCACAAACAGGGGACCGAGTGCTCAAGCACAGGCGTGGGGGTGGCTTTCCCAAGCATCCCATCCCACCATGTGCATCAAATTCTGAATTAATGATGTCATGGTAATAAAGTAGCTACTGAGAAGTAAACATTGGTTCTGAGTATAAGTATCTGAAATCTCTGAGTTATTCACTGAAATTAAGTTCATTTTGCACATGTGTATAGCTTTGTCCTTATTACCATCCTTGGATTACAATAAGATTATTTCAGAAATGAGTAAACAGATATGTTGCTAATATATGACTCCATATCCCCACACAATACAGGAAGAATTTTTGAGTTATTTCATATGAATGAAATCCAGAGTCGAAGATCAGAATGATTCAAGTAAGGATTTCTCTTTTAATATTTGTCTCTTGTCTCAGTTGGAAAGAAATGCCTGAGCAGAGAAGTAAATAGGTGAGTCCTTTATAAAACAGTCTTGAATTACTTTAATCCCATCTTGGTATTAGTGCAGTCAGTGCAGTCTCAGCTACAAATAAAATATGGATTTGCTCTTGTGGCTCTCTTTGTGAAAAATTTATTCTAGCCTGCCACTTCTATTCCCCACCATGTCTTTAGTAATAGGCCATGAATTAAAGGAAGGTAAAATGCAGGATTCCGCAATATTTTCTCTTTGCACTGAAGTTGGAAATGCATTTGGGAATATAAGAAGATGTGTAAAGATACTAGAAAGTGAGTGACACTGTTTACCTTCAGATTTGAAACAAAGCCTCATTTCCTACTTACTAGTTTGATTCAAAGAAAAATGACTGAGGAACAAGAACCACAGATATAGCACAACCTGTCTTAATTTCCAGGATATTCAGAAACCCATTAATGAATTTATCATGTAAAAAAAGCTAGTTTGGGTACTTCCTTTAAAAAAAACATGTATTATCAGTATATAATATTAAAACAAACTAATTTAAAAGTCAATTAATTATAATAAATACAAAATAAACTCAGAATATTTAAATGGATGTGTCCCTATTGTTTTTTAATCATAAAAATTGCAGTCTCTAGACAGGAATTCTTCCTGGTCCTATGAGAAGGTGTTCACTGATGCCTTCCAACAGTTGGTAGGTGACAGGTGAATGTAGGTCAGCAGAACATGAGACTCTTCCTATGAACTGGCTCTGGACCAAGTTCTATACAGCCAGAAGAGTTGGGTCTGGTATTTTCTGTCTTTATTTTTCCTTCTGTGATGAACCAAAGCTCTGATGAGTTTTTATAAGTCATATACTGTTGAAGTGTGAAAGAGAATGTTTTAGTTAGCTTTTTTTTTTTTCAAAATAAAGAGTATAAAATATGAGTTGTCTCCGGTATGGAGTATTATTTTACCCATGAGGTGACAATGTCCTGGAGGCACCGCTGTTCTCTGATTTGATGATTCCATTACCACACTTGACAGACAGTGTTCTTCAGAAGCAAATGTTGGTAACATCTTAACAATGTCAGCCAGTGCAATTGCTTAACAGGTTGGTGAGTATGAAGCCCAAGGGCCACTAAAGAAGATAAGGATATCCTGCTTGCATCAGGTGAGAATAGAATATAGTCAGGAAGCCATGCCTTCTCTGAGCAAGAAATCACATGGATTGTATTATGGGAGACTGTAGATGATTATAAAGGAAGGTAGGCTAGTGGTAGGCTATTGTTTACAAAGCTGGGATGAAGGAGATAGTTTCAGGAGGAACAAGGACTTACACATTTTGGATCACACTTACTTCAGGTCATGAAAATATGTACTATCATGAGAGAAAGCAACATTTTGTAGCATATCCAGCCTCTGTACCAAATATAAACAGGTTCTGCTTGAATGGTAAATATGACTTCAAGAAGAAAGAATGGCCTCTGAACATTCTCAAATTGAGTCCTAAAGGTGACATAATGAATCCTCTGAGCATGCTTAGTCTGTACCATAGAGTTTCACACAGAGAAGAGCAAATGCTATGGAGGTGAGTTGAGATAGGCTTTGTGGCTAGAAGGAGCAGTTGTGTGGGAGCACTGAACAGACAGGAAGGATGGCATGGCCTTGCTTGGGAATTCTTCGTGCCATGAGTTTCATGTTCAGAACATAAATACGTTAATACCACTCCTAGACATATACCCAGAGGATTCCCCAGTGTGTAATAAGGACACATGCTCTACTACATTCATAGCAGGCCTATTCATAATAGCCTGAAGCTGGAAAGAGCCCAGATATCCCTCAACAGAGGAATGGATACAGAAAATATGGTATATTTACACCATGGAATACCTCTCAGCAATTAAAAACCATGAATTCATAAAATTCTTAGGCAAGTGGGTGGAACTGGAGAATGTCATCCTGAGTGAGGCGACCCAATCACAAAAGAACACACATGGTATGCACTCACTGATAAGTGGATATTAGCCCAGAAGCTAGGAATACCCAAGAAACAATTCACATGTCAAATGATGCCCAAGAAGAAGGAAGGAAAGGCCCCTCATCCTGGAAGAGCTCAGTGCAGCAGTGTAGGGGAATACTAGGATAGGGAAGTGGGAAGGGGGCAATTGGGGAACAGGTGGAGTGAAGAGGGCTTATGGGACCTGTGGGGAGGAGGAATCCAGGAAAAGGAATATCATTTGAAATTTAAATAAAGAATATATTAAATAAAAAATAAAAGATAACTGAACCTCAAAAAAAAAAAAAGAAAAGAAAATAAAGAGAAGCTCAGAATTCCCAAGAACCAACAATATGAACCAACCAGAACCCCCAGAGCTCCCAGGGACTAAACCACCAACCAGAGTACATGTGGAGAGATCCATGGCTCCAACTGCATATGTAGCAGAGGATGGCCTTATTGGACATCAAGAGTAGGAGAGGCCCTTGGTCCTGAGAAGGCTCGATGCCCCAGTATAGGAGAGTGCCAGGACAGGGAAGCAGGAGTGGGTGGGTTGGTGAGCATGGGAAGGGAGAGGAGATAGGTGTTTTGTTTTTGGAAGCAAAACCAAGAGAGGGGATAACATTTGAAATGTAAATAAAGAAAATATCTAATAAAAAAAGAAAGGAAGAATTATTACTATAGTATTAACTTTGCTCTTTATACTTACTGGAAACAAGATGGGTAAATACTGGGAAGACTTGTAGGATTTAGGCTATGTTGAAGGACAGAATCACTCTAGACTACTCAGATGGGAGACTATTCTCACAGAATGTGTTAGAAATGAGTGAACCAATGGGATGATTTTTCAAATACATTTTATGGTTGTGTGTGTGTGTGTGTGTGTGTGTGTGTGTGTGTGCCTGAATGTATGTCTCTGTGTGCTGCATGTGTGCATTAGCCTGGAGGTCAGAGGTAGCAGACCCTCAGCAACTGGAGTACTACATAACTATGCACCGCTATGTAGAGGCTGGAAACTGAACCCAGGTTCTCTGCAAGAACCTAAGTGCTCTTAATTTCAGAGCCAATTCCCAAGCCCCAATGGATAATTTCTTAAAACTCAATAATTTAAAAATGTTTATGGCTACATTCTTAATCTGCATTTTTATGTACAAATATAAATGGTCTATGATTTACCCAATGTAGTTATTATGGAAAGTGACCCATCTAAAACAGCAATCCATTACAAAGTAAAGCTGCTGTAAGTTATAAGGAATATGATGAAAACATGCCTGAGCTCACAGTGAAGATAGTTCTAATGAATGGTTTCTCTCCTATCATTGTATTCATGGGCCCTCAATAGGGTCTTATGTAATTATCAACCGATTGACAGATTCCACCTGCTCATGGCTGTTGTTTCTAAGGACTTTTGCATGCGGAACTTCCTCTGATTTAATTTCCTGAGCTTATAATATAAAGACTGACTTTGAGGTGGTCCTCAGGCAATGAATTTTGACTGCTTGCCTAATTTTTGCTTTCAAACTGAAAATTACCAAACAAGTTATGGTGAACACTTGTTTCATAAACTTAGCTGTATGTTTTACAACCTGTCGTATGAGTGTTTATCCGTATAGGAGATAAGAAGAAAACCCAGCTACTGAGTGTTATGTGCTGGAGAACTGTGAACTCCTTGTGGAGAAATATCACATGAATCCATGGTGAAGGATGAGTCTGAAATGTGCCAATTTCACTAGTTTATATGCAGTGGGGTGTTTATGTGTATCTTTCTGTATATATTAATGCATGTGTATATGTCTTTTCCTGTGTCTGTGCATGCATATATATGTAACTCTATATGTGCCTGAATATGTATACCTGTGTACACACGAGTCTATATGTGTATATGTGTGTATATAGTATATGTGTGTCCATATATGTCCACATATATGTATACACATGTGTGAGTCTGTATGCATGTGTATGTCTGTATATATGTGTATATTCATGAAGTGCCTTGAATGCATGTGTGTGGCTATGCCTGTGCCAGTAAGTATGATTATATTTTTATATAACCTGTATCTGCATATAAGTACTTATGTGCCTATTTATGGTGGGTGTGGGTATATATGTGTGTTTGTGTATGCATTTGTTTGTGCATAAACTTATTTACTATTGTGTTCCTCTTTGTATTTTGAACTCACAAGTCATAATAGACTTGAAATATATAACTGTTTTCTTCTTTTATTATGCCCCATTTAGTTCCTGTCATGGAGTTATGGAGTCACTAATAGATTATATGGTTTTGTGGATCTTAGATAAATAGGAAATCTTTCTTATCTGACAATAAGTGTAAGGTCATTAGAGTTCACCAGTTACAATCTTCAAATTAAATTACTTTATGCTAAAAATATGATTGTGTTTCAGATAAATAATAGAAAATTAGTAACATGTTTTATTTTTCTATATACTTTGTTTACATTCCAAAGGCTTTTCCCTTTCTTAGTTCCCCCCCTCACCATATGTCCCGTAAGTCCTCTTTCCCCCAACCCATTCCCCAATCACCCCCCAACCCTTTCTCTGCTGGTACTCTCCTGCAAAACTAGAACCAGTCTTTTCAGGACCAGTGTCCTCTCCTTCCATCTTCTTGGAAATCTTTTGATTTACTAATTGTGCCTTGAGTATTCAGAGCTTCTGGGCTCTTTAATATCCACTTTTCAGTGATTGCATTTCATATGTATTCTTTTGTGATTGGGTTAATTTACTTAGGATGATATTTTCCAGATCCAACCATTGGCCTAAAAATTGCATGAATTCATTATTTTTAATTGCTGAGTAGTATTCCATTCTGTACATATACCACATTTTCTGTATCCATTCCTCCTTTGAGGGACATCTGGGCTCCTTTCAACTTCTGGCTATTATACATAAGGCTGCTATGAACATTGTGGAGCATGTGTCTTTATTGCATGGAGGGGAATCCTCTGGGTATATGCCCAGGAGTGGTATGCCAGGGTCCTCTGGAAGTGTCATGCCCAATTTTCTGAGGAACCACCAGGCTGATTTCCAGAGTGGTTGTACCATCTTGCAATCCCACCAACAGTGGAGGAGTGTTCCTCTCTCTCAACATCCTAGTAAGCACTTGTTGTCTCTTGAGTTTTTAATCTTAGCCATTCTGACTGGTGTGAGGTGGAATCTCAGGGCTGTTTTGATTTGCATTTCTCTGATGACTAATGATGTTGAACATCTCTTAAGGTGCTTCGCAGCCATTCGAATTTCCTCTGGTGAAAATTTTTTGTTTAGCTCTGTACCCTAGTTTTAATAGGGTTATTTGGTTCTTTGGGGTCTAACTTCTTGAGTTCTTTGTATATATTGGATCTTAGCCCTCTGTCAGATGTGGGGTTGGTGAAGATCTTTTCCCAATTTGTTGGTTGGCATTTTGTCCTTCTGACAGTGTCCTTTGCCTTACAGAAACTTTGTAATTTTATGAGGTCCCATTTGTCAATTCTTGATCTTAGAGCATAAGCTATTGGTATTCTGTACAGGAACTTTCCCCCTGTGCCCAAGTCCTCCAGGGTCTTCCCCAGTTTCTTTTCTATTAGTTTCAGTGTGTCTGCCTTTATGTGGAGGTCCTTGATTCCCTTGGAGTGGATCTTAGTACAAGGTGATAAGAGTGGGTCCATTTGCATTCTTCTGCATGTTGACCTCCAGTTGAACCAGCACCATTTGTTGAAAAGACTATCTTTTTTCCACTGGATGGTTGTAGCTCCTTTATCAAAGATCAAGTGACCATAACTCTGTGGGTTCACTTCTTGGTCTTCAATTCTATTCCATTGATCTACTTGCCTGTCATTGTACCAATACCATGCAGTTTTTAACACAATTGTTCTGTAGTACTGCTTGTGGTCAGGGATATTGATTCCCCCAGAAGTCCTTTAATTGTTGAAAATAGTTTTAGCTATCCTGGGTTTTTTGTTACTCCAGATGAATTTAAGAATTGCTCTTTCTAGATCTATAAAGAATTGATTTGGGATTTTGATGGGGATTGCATTGAATCTGTATATTGCTTTTGGCAAGATGGCCATTTTTACTATATTGATCCTGCCAATCCATGAGCAAGAAACATTTTTCCATCTTCTGAGGTCTTCTTCGATTTCTTTCTTCAAAGACTTGAAGTTCTTGTCATATATATCTTTCACTTGTTTGGTTAGAGTCATGCCAAGATACTTTATATTGTTTGTGGCTATTGTGAGGGGTGTTATTTCCCTTCTTTCTCAGTCTGCTTGTCCTTTGAGTACAGGAAGGCTACTGATTTGCTTGAGTTGATTTTATAACAACTTACTTTGCTGAAGTTGTTTATCAGCTGTAGGAGTTCTCTGATGGAGTTTTTTGGGTCACTTAAGGATACTATCATATCATCTGCAAATAATGAGTTTGACTTCTTCCTTTCCAATTTGTATCTCTTTGACTTCCTTATGTTGTCTAATTGCTCTCACTAGAACTTCAAGTACTATATTGAAAAGATATGGACAGAGAGGGCAGCCTTGTCTAGTCCCTGATTTTAGTGGGATTGCTTCAAGTTTCTCTCCATTTATTTGGATTTTGGCTACTGGTTTGCTGTAGATTGATTTTACTATATTTAGGTATGGACCTTGATTTCCTGTTCTTTTCAGGATTTTTAGCATGAAAGGATGCTGAATTTTGTCAAATGCTTTTTAGCACCTAATGAGATGACCATGTGGTTTTATTCTTTTAGTTTGTTTATGTAGTGGATCACATTGATGGATTTCTGTATATTGAACCATCCCTGCATCCCTGGGATATACCCTACTTGATCATGGTGAATGATCATTTTCATGTGCTCTTGGATTCCATTGGCAAGGATTTTATTTAATATTTTTGCATCGATATTCATAAGGGAAACTGGCCTATATTTCTCTTTCTTCATTGGATCTTTGTGTGGTTTTGGTATAAGCGTAATTGTGGTTGCATAGAATGAGTTGGGCAGTGTTCCTTCTGTTTCTATTTTGTGGAATAGTTTGAAGAGTATTGGTGTTAGGTCTTCTTTGAAAGTCTGATAAAATTCTGCACTAAAACCATCTGCTCCCATGCTTTTTTTGGGTGGGAGACCTTCTATAACCCCTTCTATTTCTCTAGGGTTTATGGGACTATTTAGCTGATATAATTGATCCTGATTTAATTTTGATATTTGGTATCTGTCTAGGAAATTGTCCATTTCCTCCAGATTTTTCAGTTGCGTTGAGTATAGGCTTTTGTAGTAGAATATGATTTTCTGAATTTCCTAAGTTTCTGTTGCTATATCCCCCTTTTCATTTCTAATTTTTTAATTTGGATACTGTCTTTGTGCCCAATGGTTAGTCTGGCTAAAGGTTTATCTATCTTTTTGATTTTCTCAAAGAACCAGCTCCTGGTTTTGTTTATTCTTTGTATGGTTCACTTTGTTTCTACTTGATTGATTTCAGCCCTTAGTTGATGATTTCCTGACTTCTACTCCTCCTGGGTGATTTAGCTTCTTTTTGTTCCAGAGCTTTCAGGTGTGCTTTTAAGCTAGTGTATGCTCTCTCCAGTTTCTTTTTGGAGGCACTCAGGGCTATGAATTTTCCTCTTAGCACTGCTTTCATTGTGTCCCATAGATTTGGATAGGTTGTACCTTCATTTTCATTGAATTCTAAAAAGTCTTTGTTTTCTTTCTTTATTTCTTCCTTGACCAAGATATCATTGAGTGGAGTATTGTTCAGTTTCCATGTGTATGTGGGCTTTCTGTTGTTTTTCTTGCTATTGAAGACCACTTTTGCTCCACAATGATCTGATAGGGGGCATGGGATTAATTCGATCTTGTATTTGTTTACATCTGTCTTGTGACCAATTATATGATCAATTTTGGAGAAGATACCATGCGGTGCTGAGAAAAAGGTATATTCTTTTGCTTTGGGATGAAATGTTCTCTCTCTGTTAAATCCAATTGGTCCAAAGCTTCAATTAGTTTCATTGTGTCCCTGTGTAGTTTTTGTTTTCCTGATCGGTCCATTGAGGATAGTGGAGTGTTGAAGTCACCCACAATTATTGTGTTAGGTGTAATGTGTGCCTTAAACTCTAGTAGAGTTTCTTTTATGAATGAGGGTGCACTTGCATTTGGAGCATAGATGTTCAGTATTGAGAGGGTTTTTTTTGGTGTATTTTTCCTTTGACCAGCAAAAAGTGATCTTCTGTTTCTCTTTTGATGACTTTAGGTTGAAAGTCAATTTTATCTGATATTAGGATGGCTACTCTGGCTTGTTTCCTGAGAACATTTGCATGTAAAAGTGTCTTCCAGCCTTTTACTCTAAGGTAGTGTTTGTCTTTGACACTGAGATGTGTTTCCTGTATTCAGCAAATTGGAGGGTCCTGTTTCCGTATTCAGTCTGTTAGTCTATGTCTTTTTATTGGGGAATTGAGTCCATTGATGTTAAGAGATATTAAGGAATAGTAATTTTTACTTCCTGACCTTTTTGACATTATTTTTTTTATAATTGAGTGGTTATCTTGTTTTTGGTGTGATGAGAGGGAGTTTCTATCTGGTGTGGTTTCCCTCTTTGTGTTGGTGTTTTCCCCCTATTATTCTTTGTAGGGTTGGGTTTGTGGAAAGATATTGTGCAAATTTGGTTTTGCCATGGAATACCTTGGTTTCTCCATCCATGACGATTGAGAGTTTTGCTGGGTAAAGTAGTTTTGGCTGAAATTTGTGTTCTTTTAGAGTCTGCATGAGATTTGCCCAGGATATTCTAGCTTTCATGGTCTCAGGTGAGAAGTCTGGTGTAATCCTGATAGGTCTTCCTTTATATGTTACTTGGCCTTTTTCTCTTACTGCCTTTAATATTCTTTCTTCGCTTAGTACATTTGGGGTTTTGATTATTATGTGATGGGAGGTATTTCTGTTCTTGTCCAGTCTGTTTGGAGTTCTGTAGGCTTCTTTTATATTCATGGGCATCTCTCTTTTTGGGGAAGTTGGGGAAGTTTTCTTCTATAATTTGTAGAAGATATTTGCTGGATCTTTAAGTTGTATATCTTCTCTCTCATCTATGTCTATAATCCTTAGTTTTGGTCTTCTCATTGTGTCCTGGATTTCCTAGATGTTTTGGGTTACATACTTTTTCATTTTGCATTTTCTTAGACTGTTGAATCAGTGATTACTATGGTATCTTCGGCATCTGAGATTCTTTCTTCTATCTCTTGTATTCTATTGTTGATATTTGCATCTATGGCCCCTGATTTCTTCCCAAGGTTTTCTATCTCCAAAGTTGTCTCCCTTTGCGATTTCTTAGTTGTTTCTACTTCTAGATCCTAGATGGTTTTGCTCAGATCTTCCACTTGCTTGTTTGTATTTTCATGTATTTCTTTAAGAGATTTTTGTATTTCCTACTTGTTGGCCCGCGTTCTCCTGTATTTCTTTAAGTGATTTTGTAATTCCTCCTTATTGGCTTCTATTTTTTGATCCATATTCTCCTGAATTTCTTTAAGTGATTTTTGTGTTTGCCTTGTAAGGGCTTCTTATTTTTGGTCTCATTTTCTCCTGTATTTCTTTAAGAGATTTATCTATGTGTTCCGCTATCAGCATCCTGACCAGTGATTTTAGATCCAAATCTTGTTTTCCTGGTGTGTTGAGGTATCTGGGACTTACTGCTGTCAGGGAACTGGGTTCAGATGCTGCCATATTGCCTTGATTTCTGTTAGTAACATTCCTACATTTGCTTTTTGCCATATTGTTATTTCTGGCCTTAGTTGGTCTTGTAGTCACTGGCTGGTGCTTGAACCTCCTCATAAGGCTATTTCCCCACCACTGGATAACTGGATTTCCCCTGGCACAGATTTCTAATGTGTTGTTCTCCTCTTGGGTGCTGTTGGACCCCTAGATTATCTTGCTTCAAGCAATTTATATTCAGTTATCTCTGTGGACCTGATGCTGCTTGTCTTCTGTGGTTCTGCCTGCTTAGTCCAGTCAGCAGCAAGGATGCCAGCAGCAGCCATGGGGATTGCAGAGTGCAGAGTCTCCCACAGCACAGGGAACCCACACCCTTTTTGAACACAGGAACTGCTGCTTTGCCAAGCTCCCATTCTTAGATGACTGGCTGGCAGCCCGAGTCCCCAGAGATCTTAAGCTTGGGATATCTCAGGTATCTGGTTCTGCCTTCTCAATCCAAGCATCTGCCACCCAGATGGCCATGGTTGAGTTCAGTGCAGGATCTCCCTCAGGGCGCAGAGCCCATGCCTGGTTGGGACCCAGGAACCGCTGCTCTGCCCAGATTGCTGCCTGGCGGACTTGAGTCCCCAGAGATCCCAAATTCTGGATATTATGGGTACCTGTTTCTGTTCGCTTAGTCCAGACAGCTACAAGGATGCTGGTGGTGGCCGCAGGGAGTGGGGAGTGGGGAGTGCAGGGTCTCCCACAGGGCAGAGAAGTAACATGTTTTATAGTTTTAGGTTTCTTCATAAGACTGAAAAGCTAGATTTTTGGGTTAGTTTTCATGTGATTCATGTATTATAAATTGTATATACTTGTTTTTAACTATTCTCTTTGGTAAGAAATGTTTAATCTTTCCAGTTCAACTGAGTACTTTAAGGACATGTTTTCCCAGTGAACTGTTGAGGGTGTATAAGACTGGGAATCTACACTTACAACCATATAGATTTTAGCTAGTGGCTACTGTGCTTCTCTGTATTCTCTCCCTGTACTCTATATATTTTAAGTGTGCCTTTTTTGCATGATCCCAAGATCTCAGACTAGAAATGAGGAAGTTGATTTATTGAGTAAGGCACAAAGAGAGTAATTGGTGCTGGCTCTGTGATGTACTAGGTAATCTGATATGAATACAGGCCCATGTCTATAGACTCCCCTTTTCTTAAGGAGTTTCTTGCAAGTGATGAGACTTTTACTTCAGAGAGGATTTTTCTTTAGGATTTTAGGTCTTTCTGACATTCTGCTTAGTGGTGTAACTCTCTTATGAAACGTCAAATAGCCTTTGGCCCATGTACTAATATTGAAGCATCCTTCCTGGCCCTGGATAGCATTTTGTTTTCCTAAAGAGCCTATTTCAATGACATATATTTCCTTTATAAGATCATAACTCTCATGGTTATTGCTCTTAGTGTCCCTCAGTTAGCTCTCATCCTGGTTTGTCAGTAAATCTCAGAATCTATGCTCCATTGATTACTAATTATTTATGGTAATTTTTATGCAATGCCTTTAGTATCTGTCTTTGACTTGTTTTACTGAGGACTGCTGACAGTTAAAATCTGCAATGCAAAAGAAACACTACCTAGGTACCTAGTTATAGGAAGAGATGCAGGTGGATTAGGGGGTTTCATGGCACTGCACAGGCCTCTGCCTTCCAAAGTACAACAGTATTATACCATTTCCTTAATTGATCTAACTCTTTAGGTGGTCCCAGCATGAAGAGTGGGTGGGAGCAGTCAGTTGGGGGACTAACTTGACATGTAGTTCTCTACTTTTTTTCACATTGGAGTGATTCACTGTGTCTATTTGACAGAATACTGGCTTTTGTTGCATATTAGTCTTTAAGGGTTCCCAGGAATGGCTCACTGAAGTTGCCTAGCCAAACTGAAGTTGCAAAATCCAACATCAAATGAGTTGGCCTGAACTTCAGTCTGGGCCAGTGTGTGATCAAAAGGTTGCACAGATGATTAAGCAGTCTGCCACATGAGTAAGATTGGTGAGTTGTTTTCTAGGCTTGGGAAAGGGGCATAGAAAGCTTGGTCTGAGGGTAGAACATACTAGATTCCCAGACCACATGTATTGACAAGAACCTACAACTTCACTCAGTCCTCTTCATATTTTCTTTCTGTCACTGTGAATTACCTATGGCATTCCTGTACACACTGTGCAATCTTCCAGTTTACATCATCTGGGCAGCACTTAAACAAAATAGATTGTTTTTGGTTTATAAAGGAAGATAAAGGAGAATCATCAAGGAGTGCCTGACTGTGTGTGAGATTATATATGTGCATGCGGGTATACTCGTCTATATCCAGGAATAATACCATCCTGGAAAAATACAGCATAGAATTCCTCACCTTTTGCAAACCAAGTTAAGCCTACATGTATTCATGACTTTGTTGCTGTAATAAAATACTGTGGACAACACAACATAGAGATGAAAAGTATATTTTTCCACACTATCAGCTTTTGAGATAATCAATATGTAATTCTCTCCGGATTCACCAAGATGAGTCAGTGAATAAGGACACTCACCATGCTTGGTGAACACAATTTGATCTCTGGAACCTACATTGAGGAAGAACTGACTTCTACAGGATGTCTGTTGGCAGTCCAACAAGTTACCCCTTGACCTCAACATGTGCTTTATGTTGTCACCACAGTCTCTCTCTCTCTCTCTCTCTCTCTCTCTCTCTCTCTCTCTCTCACACACACACACACACACACACACGGACATGCACGGACAAGGACACAGACATGGACACACACACATAAGTAAGTAAATAATTCTCACCCTCTTCCACTAAGAAACCATAATTACATAGTTTAGTGAGCACTGGCTTAGCTATATTTTGCCACCAAGAACATGTACACACATATACTCGAGAGTACACACATATATACAACTCCATTAGCCTAGTAACCGTATTTGAATGGTTTGTAAATTTAACATGTCTCTAGTGTATTTCTCACATTCATTTCACATTAGCATTGTTTTCTCCTTCATTGTGATCATAACCATGTGATTTACATTTCATTAATCTTATAAAATATCAGGAGTCCAGGTACCAGTGAAGTTCTACGTTGACTTAGCCAGAATTGGGTAGGGCTTTTGTGGCTAGCCCCAATTCCTCAATATCTATTGCTTGGTCCATTGAGGAAATATCACAGCTCTGGTAGATTTGGAGGTAGGAAGGTAGGGCTTTGAGCCCTTAATACAGTCAAAGATCAAAGGCACAGTAAATCCTGAATAATTTCCTTTGTGTTCAGAGAGTTGACTTTAACAGAGCTTTGCCTTAAAAAAAAAAGATAAATTCAAATATTAATCAAAATGTGACTTTATATTTGAATTTCCTATGCTTGTCCATAAAACATTTCATCTATTATTATTGTTCAACCCGTTAGGAGTCATAATTTGAGAAAAGGATGGTCTGATTGGTTGTCTTGATTCTTTGTCTTGAAATATATAAATTTAGATTTATTGTTTAACAGGGTTGAACCTAAATTTTTCTGTAAACTACTTAAATATTTAGAAAAATTGAGAGATGGGTTTGGAGAGATGGATCATTTGCAGCTCTTTCAGAAGGCCCACTTTGGCTTCAAGGACCCACTTGGCAGCTCACAAACTGTAACTCCAGTTACAGTGAATCTGATGCCCATTTTTTTGCACTGCTTATATGCAGTAAATACACACACACACACACACACACACACACACACATGCATATATGCATGTATAGGCACAAGCACATACACAGAAAATAAATAAATTTTCTTTAAAAAAGGAAATGGGGAGACTCTAATTTGTCCATTGCTGCTCTTACCATAATCAAGTTAGAAGGAACTTCGTGAGCCAGCAAGCTGGGATAACACAGACTAAGGAACAGGAGCTTCATGTTCTTTTTTCTGGTTTTTAGTTTTTAGTCTTTTCTTTTTTAGAGACAGAGTATCTCTGTATAGCTTTTGCTGTCCTGGAACTCACTTTGTAGTCCAGGCTGGCCTCAAACTCAGAAATCAGCCTGCCTCTGCTTCCCAAGTGCTAGGATTAAAGGCGGGTGCCACCACTGCTGGGCTCCAGTCTTTAGTCTTAATTAAAAGTGTTTTGGGCATAACCAAAATTTTGTTACTGATATCATATAGACCACATACAGTCATTCAGTAGCTTACATCCATAGGATTTTATTCATTACTTGTAAAGATGTTAGCTAGTTAAAATTATAAGCATAGGGACAAGCCAATCTCTGCCTTTGTCAGAGGAAGCCTTTGGGATTTGTTTCCAACTGTTGAACTTAATTTGAATTTTAGTCATAAGTGGAAAGGAAATAACAAGAATAGTTTACACATCTCTGATTCAAAGTTCAAGACTGCTGCAATCCCGACATGCATCTTGTCATGCTCTGTCAAAAAGCTCCACAGGGAAAAGACTATAAGCGTAGTAGTTTAGAAAGACAAATTGCTCTCCATGAGTCTGTCATGTGGGGAATATGCTATCATCACACATTCTCATAAGTCATCATTACACATTTTTTAACAGTCATTCTATGACAGATTTTACTACTAATAGTCTCTAGAACACTGAGGAACTTTTGTATTCCATTCCAACTTCTTCACGGGTCATGGGAATCAGTCTAAATCTTCTAACAAGATCTCCTGATTAGATTTCCAGCCAAAAGTTAAGGACAAAATTGCATCACAGTTTCTGAACTAACAGGTAATCTCTATTATATTAAGATGCTTTTGAATGAGATTGAGGATAGACAGAAGGGGAACTTGCACCCTCCTCTTGGAATGCAGTTTGCCATTCTTCCTGGGTAAGAATCAGAAATTTCATAACACTAAGAAAACAACCCACAAACCCCAGCATCACCCACAAAGGACTTGTGTCTGCAACATCATTTTGTCACTGTCACACTGTACCTAATTTATGGTCAGCATGTGTGTGTGTGTGTGTGTGTGTGTGTGTGTGTGTGTGTTTGAGGTTACCTGCCAACGTTCCTTCCTCCTGCTCCACATCTGATCACAGCACCACACAAAATAGACAAGAATTTCATTTACCAATGTAAATCCTTGGAGACAACATCAAGAAAAAAGGACAACATCAAGAAACAGATCAGCTCATGCATTGTAATTTCATTTTTATACTATGCCTATCCTTAAATCCTGCTGCAAATCAACAGTTTGAACAGTAGCATTAAAGCCACAAAATCACGTATGTATGCATGCACATTTATGTGTATGTGTGCATGTGTAAGACGTGTACATGGATATGAACTTGTGTCTTTGTATGTTTGTGGGCATATGTGGTGTGCATGCATATATGCTTGTGTGTTTGCATGTCAGTGTGCACATGTATGTGTGTCCAAGGGTTCCTCTATATGTATTGTAAAAATACCAGAGAGTGACTCTCTGGAGAAGCCCACACTCATGTCTTCAAGGAGTAGTACATCTCCTTTCCTAAGTGCCTCCCATCTCCCCCTCCCCCATCTCTCCCACTCTTTTCCATCCCATTTTCCCCCTTGCTCTCCTCTTTGATCCCTGAACTCTTCTTTTAAAAAAAAAATCTATCCCTTGGCTCTACTCTGGCTCTCCCTGACACTCATGTCTTCTGAAATAGTTACATGCTGGCTTTACGTTGGGAACTGATACTGAAGAAAGACTTGCTAGGCTGTCCTTGGCAGTACTAAGCTGGTCTCCAGATGGAACAAACATGATGTCCACGTTCCTTATTTATTCAATGCTAAACATTTTCCAAAGTTAATTTGAAGGAAACATGAGTTCATTTAATAGTTGGGGTTTTAACTTCTGAATTTTATATTTTATTTTATTTTAATCAGTGACTTTCTTTTGAAAAGTAAGATTACTACTTTTCATTTTTATATGTTATTTCTAGAAGTTAAAAGTGTTAAATCTTGTTGGATTCAGAGTTTGCCCAGTGGGTATGAAGGAGGTTCACAACACTGCTGTATTTTGTGTATAAGGATTTCATTAAAATATTGGTTAAAAGCGTTGCTAAATTGTATGTTTCAAGTAAAAGTGAAATTAAGTTTGAGTAAGAGATATTTGTTGAAATATTAAAAATTTCCAAAGACCATCCAATTGGGTAATCAGTCATAGTTCCTGTCAGGCTTTTATTCTGTGACTCTAATACATAAGAAGTTATATTTATATGGACATAGTCAGCACTACAGTACCCCTGTATTCATTGATATAATTTCACTCCAAAACAATCTAATCTTTAGTATTCTATTATGAACTAGGTTATATTTTCTCATTACATACTTAGAATTATATCCAGGTCTGCATGGACTATGTAGTGATCTCCAGACAAGCTGGGGTTTCATATTGAGACTTTGTTTCAAAATAAAACAATATAATAATAATAATAATAATAATAATAAATATTATTTATTTATATTCTTCTAGTTAACTAGAAGAACTGTTATTCTCTTGGTCCATTCTTTACAGTTTCAGCTTTAAGTGAAATCTACTTTTCAAAATGTAATTAGTCATTGCTAAAGCAATCCACAAATAAAGCTTCATCAAGTTACAGTCCTTTTAGTCCATTCTGACAGTTCTGATGATACATCTAAAGATGGATGCACAAACTTCCTATTGCTGTTATTTCAGTCCAAAATGGGCTGTCCTGTTTACGATTGTAAATTAGAAGGTACCATAAAAACAAATAAACTTGCATATTTTTTGTAGCTCACGTCTGGCTATACCATGAGTTCCTTGTGAGTTATGGTAATGAATACATTGATGCAATTAAAATCTCTGTCTAGAAGCATGTGCCTAGCAACAGGAAAGATGGGCTAGCAACGGGAAAGATGGCCTCCATTCAACTGTCTTGAATTCCATACAGTTTCTTGCTTATGCTATCCTGGAAAACTAGATAGATGTCTCCTGTCTCAGCTGCCATAATAGTAAATGTTATTTGCTAGCAATCATGTTGGAGATATGCTAGCCCTGTGTTTGCCTGCTGAACATAGCTGGGCTGTTTTCCTTATGTGTATGTTAAGAACATAAGTCTACACTTTAATTGCTGAGCTCCTTTTACTGCAGAGGCTACCATTTCACTTTAATTTCTCTCATTGGCTTGGTTTGGGGGTCTTGTCAAAGTCTTATTATGGATAATCGTCTCTTTCTTCTCCTACGAATTTTTTATCCCTTATCACACTCCCCTCTGTTGGCATCAGTTTCCAATAGCTCAGGGTGGAAATGTGGTACATATGGAAGGAGAAGTGAAAAACTGCCTTTTCCATCAAGCCAGGCAACCCTTGGGGACTTCTGGTTAACATGGAGATTTTCCTGAGGCTCTTGTCTCAATGAAGGCAATTGGCAACTTTGCTCACTACAGTCTTTATCTATTTCCATATGTCTGCCCCTTGGGAATGCCTACTAGCAAATGTCAGAGTAAGAATCTTGCAGAGTGTGTGTGCTGTCTCTGAGGCTTTCCCCTCAGGCTTTGGTGTAAACCTTCCCAGTGATTAGATCTTGGCACCCTAACTAGACTGAGATAGACTGTGCTCTGCTCTCTGTTCCATTCCATATGGCATCTGGAGTGAAAGATCTGGCCAGGGCAGGTGTCCGCTGTCTCATGTGAGGGTTCACTCTTCTTGAAGCAAGGAAAAAGTGAGGATGAATTGATTGGCAGACCCTTCTAATTCCCTTCCCATACTTTCTGTTAAACATGAGTAAGACTAGCTCATTCACTTTCCTTCTCATGAACACTAGTAGAACATTTTTTCTCCAGTGATTGAGTATGCCTCTAGTCATAGTGTCCTAGTTCAGAATGAGATCCTCTTACCAATAAGTAATGTAGACCATATGCTATTTGGGCATATTTTATGACCCTCAGGGGTTCAGTGCTGGTAGGAATAGAACCAACTCCCACCAGTGATTGTGGTCCCTGGTGATTCCTGGTGATCCCTGGTAATCCCCAGTGATCCCAACAGATAGCACTTCCTCTCGTCAACTGTGTCTCCATACAACATGATGTCATGTTTCCATTCTTCTTTTCCTTTACATCTGTTCATCAGCGTAAGGTTCATCATGACATAATGCAATCTGTGTGAAAGAGATGGAGCCTGTGAAAGACCAGTCACAAGATGATTATAAATCTGTCCCTCTAGAATTACCCTGTGGAGTTTCTACTTAAGTGTGGACCACAGTATCAAGGTTTCCTGCAGCGTCCCTGTGTCTAGATGCAGAGATGAGGGGAAGCCATCTTTGTCTTACGAAATACTTTGCATAAGAGGAACCTTGTGATCTGGAAGAGTCCCTAGGGACACACTCAAGTCTCCTAAATGCTGTCACTCTTCTCCCCACCTGTCAAACAGCAATAATTTCTGTCTTAGTAAGATAAATTCTCAAAAATCTATATTAATGTGGTAATAAGAAAGCTTTTATGCTTGAAGTAAGATAGTATATATACCTTCAGAGAGATCTGAGCTCATCAAGCATGAGGATGTTGCCTCCCAAGTTTGTGCGGACATCTTAAGCAATGACTTCCTCACACTGCAAAAAAGACTTCAGTTTCTTTTGTCTTTTCTGATCAGACAGAAAGAAAGCCAGTGTGTTTGTATGAAATAGAACTCCTGAATTCTCATTCAGACAATAGTAATGTATTATTTAATTTGACAAATACTTTGATGCTTATGTCAAATAACAAAATTGAAGGAAAACACATGAAAAATCATATGGACAATATTGGAATGATTTGTAATTTTCATAGCATATATATTACATATACATATATATGTAATACATATTTAACATAGTATGTACTTAAACAGAATTTAGGAAAGCTCCCTAAGATTCACAAGACATTATCTCTGACATAGGAAACCATGTCCACTTGTACCTAAGCCTTCATCCTGAAATTGGCTGTGTTCAAGACTTTATATGTGATTTTTATGCCAGGTCCACCTTGAGTCACATAAAGATATTTCTACATCATCTTCTGAGAGTTTTGAAGGTCATACTGGAAGCCAAATCTAACCCCTAAAGGGAAGACAATAGAAAGGAATCTCATACTAAATTGTTTCTGCATCATCTCTTGAGAGTTCTGAAGGTCATTCTAGAGATCAAATCTAACCCAGGTCATTCTAGCGGTCAAATATAACCCCAAAGAGAAGAGAATAGAGAGGAACCTTATTCTAGATGTAGCTTTGGGAGAGTCCATTGATGATGTCACTATTCTACTCACATTCTGCAGACCACACCTCATCTTTGTGACGCAGCCAGAGGAAAAGCTGAGAACCGCAGCCTGTATCCAGGAAGCTACACACTTGGTGATAATCTACAGTACACATAAATAACTGTTCTCTTGAGTCATGAGAAACATCTCCATATAAGAGAGTGTCTTAGAGTTTCTATTGAAACACCATGGCCAAAAGCAAATTGGAGGGGAAAGTGTTTATGTGCTTACACTTCTGCATTGTCATCCATTATTGAAGGAAGACAGGACAGAAACTCAAACAGTGCCATAACCTGGAGTCAGGAGCTGATGCTGAGGCCATAGAGGGTGCTGCTTACCAGCTGGTTCACTATGTCTTGCTCAGCCATCCTGTTTATAGAACACAGGAACAAAAGCCCAGGTATGGAACTACTCACAATGGTGTGAGACCTCCCATCAATCACTAATTGAAAAAAATGCCCTACAGCTAGATCTTATGGAAGCATTTACTTAACTGTGGTTTACTTCTTTCAGAAAACTCTATCTTGTGTCAAGTTGATATAAAACTATCCAGCAGAGGATGGGCAGAGAAAATATGGGTGCCTGAGTTCTGTGTGTTTGTATGCATAAGTCCAGAAATGCTTGAAACATTTTGTAGAAACTGTTGCTTTCAGCAGCTATTGGGAATCCCTTTGAAGGCAGCATCATATGCTCTAAGATGAAGTTCATTAACACGTGTTGACAATAATAACATAAACTGGATGAAAAGTCTGTGACAGCATGTACTATGTTATTGTTGACAGCCATTGCCAGGAAATAAAAATATTTTCTTCCATTTCTCGTCTTGCTAGTCAATGCCTGAACTAGATTAGTAGTTAAATATTTTATGTATCAATGTTTCAAGTAACCAAATATATAAAATGATATAATGGAATGCCCCCAAAGTGGTTAAATAGAAGATATATTTATATTTGTTGACATAAAAGATGTGTTGATATATTTTAAAATTTTTATTACCTTTTAAATGTATTCAGTACAAATAGATCAGTGGTCTGTAAGGTTCAGGTGTTGCACTCAAATTGAAATGCCTTTCTTCCTTCTCTTAGGAGTACAGTTCATTCCAGTCCCAGAACACTGAAGGTTTTCCTGTAGGATTGCTAGCAATTATGGGGTTGGATGGTCCTTTTGATATCTAAACTCATGAGACCACACCACCCGATGTGGCATGTACTTTGCCTCCATGTCTTTTAGAACCCTGGATTCATCACTTACCCACTCTCAGTCCTACCAAACCAGTTGCTCTCAAGGACTTAGGTTCCAGAATCCACCTGGAGATATAAGACATCAATACAGGTAGGTGCACCAGAATGAAAATAGTCTGTGGGAGAGTGAGATGATGGTTCAGCTGATGAAGAGGCATGTGTGTAGGCTTAACCACTTGAATTCAGAGTTGTCCTCTGACATGGCATGTATATACCTACAGAGAAAGAGATAGGTAGGGAAGGAGGGAGGATGGTAGGTAGGTAGGTAGGTAGGTAGATAGAGACAGACAGACCAGCAGACAGACAGATGTATAGATGA
The DNA here is from genome assembly GCA_964023405.1 of Apodemus agrarius. NCBI lineage: Eukaryota > Metazoa > Chordata > Mammalia > Rodentia > Muridae > Apodemus > Apodemus agrarius. Next base: position 12,678,573 of record OZ030023.1, on the reverse strand, counting down.
TACAGAATAAAGTAAAAGCAAATAATTTAAGATTAGATTTTGTGTGGACTAACACATTCTTTTAAATATAAGCTACAGAAATAAGCCATGGATATAATAAAATAAAAGTCATTTTTAGAATATTTATCAAATATTTATATCCTGCTGAAACTTTGACTATTGACTTAAAATTCATTTATATGCAATTAAAATTACTGCTTACACAACGAGCTTAACTGAATCTTAGAAAATATTTTCTTCTTCAAAACATAATAGCAATTATTCTTTTTGTTCATATAATTACAGAAAAAGCTCCTCCTCATTCAAACTTGCTGTATTTCTGTGCTTTAAGCATTGCCTGGTCAGCACTTTGTTTCACTTCCATCAACACAAACCAGTCTGAGCCTTCCCCACCCACTACAATATTTATTGTGAATGTGTGTAGATCTATGAAGCAACACTGAGAAACTTTACTCATAGTAGTTTCAAAGTTACTGATAGTGTTAATATGGAAAGAACTACCTCTCACCTGGATGGATAATGAACTTTAGCAATGTCTGAGCTACTCTTAAGTTTGTGTGGCAGATACATAGCACCTGTAGTCACTCCTGTGACTAATATTTGGTGTTCCGTGGTCATGAACCAGAGTCACCACCATCAAATCAGCTCAGAGTGCAAAGAGGACAAAGTGTGCCTCTCTATCCCCCTCGCATCCCAGTTTAGCTCACCTATGATGCAGCTAGAGCCAGTGAGCAGAGCCAGACTCCCGCTGCGTTTAGCTAGTAATGTTAAGTGGTAAGCATGATGCTCATAACGCAGGCAGAAAATTGTTGTGTTTCAGCAGGACTAGTGCACCGTGAGCTAAGAAGGAGTGTTTGTGGGTGCTTAAGCATCAATCCTCACAGCTGGAATAATCCACTTGACTGGAGCTTAATCACCCTGGTTTCACACTGCTCTTAGGGTTGGGTTTGCTGAAGTGAAGGAGGGGAGATAGGAGGACTCTTTGTGTGTATGTTTTTTCTTTCATCTTCTGTGTCTCATTGAAGTCATGTTATTAAGACCACAGAGGAGATTCCTAACTTGAGAATAATTTGTGTACATTTAATTTAACCAAGCTTCTATGTACTCACAGCAGCTGTAACAACAGACACAAAGTCTGGGCAAGCCAGACAAACTCTAAGCATGGAGAGGGAATGGTAAAAAGAAAAAAAAAGTGCAACCTCTGGGTGATGAATTGTTGAAGGCTGGATGAGGGAGGGACGGTTCCTAAAGCCATGTGAATACTGACAGAGCTAAGTGGACTCATGGGTTTAAACATAATGGAGTCAGGTTGGAAGGGAAAATTCTGGGAATGATAAGGACTTGTAGGGCAGGGAGTAGAGTGTGGATTCGGTTTTAAAAAGATATAATATTCCTGTATGAAATTCTTAGAAAATAGAAAGGAAAAATAATGCATTCCTGGCCAAAAAACAGTGACCCAAAACTGTGACACCCACGCTGTTCTCCATGTATCATCTCACTAATCTTTGTCTCTGTGAATGTGTCACGTAGAATCCTGGGGTATTCATGCTCATCTTCAGGCCCAGGGTCATTCACGGCATCTGTTGCATGTGATTGACAAGCAAGAGTCACACACTGCCTGCAATGGGAAGAGGGGAAAGGCTAGCCCACACTCTTTGTAACTGTGCGCTAGCATGCTGACATATATTTTAACTATATTTTCTTCTGTTTATTATTATATGTTATTTCACTGATTGTTGCAGCACGTCAGCTTAACAAGTTTTATTTCCATTGAGCAGAATTAGAAAGTGCAATTCAGGAAAAGCACATGCAAGCTTATAAAATACTCTGTAACTTAGATGAATGCTATTTAAAATTAGTCCATATGAGCAAAGGGGTAATACTGATTTTGATACAACAATATACCCTTGGCTAGGCATGCATATTTCAATCTAGCAATGGTTTTTATTTTTCTTTAACAATGTTTTTATTAATTCATTGAGAATTTCATATAATTTTAAAACATATTCACATCTTCTTCTTTGGTTCCTTCCATAAATACCCTTCCCCATCTTTCATCCCTTCCTACCTACCTATGAGTTTTTATATATATGTATATATATGAATATATATGAATATGTGGATATATAAAATATATTAATATATATGAAATATGATATATATACACATACACACAAATATGATTATGAAAAGTGTTGGCAGATGAAAGAAATGGAGTATGATGTGCATTATGCATGCCTATTAAGTCCAGTTTATATTGTTAAACTAGTCTTGGAAGTGGAAATTGCCCTAGTGTATAGTCAACCTAACATGGGTCACATCATTTTTTAAAAGTTATTGTCTTGTAATATTTAGGACCCTTCTTCTTCAGAGATCCCCAAGCCTTTGGGTGGAAAGTATGATGAATACACTCTATTTGATCCTAAGTACCCCTATAGAATCTTATTCCCTAATCTTGATTTTCTAAGGGTCTCAATGTTAATTGCCATTTTACTCTAAAGGATAGTTTTCTTGATGAGGTTTGATGGAGTATCTGATCGATAACTTTTATAATGACTATAACGATAAGTCATTAGGAATCATTTTAGTACTATTCTCATTTGGCTGAATAACAATATTGTGTTATTTCCTAGGATCTTTGACTCATTTAGGCACCAGATGTTTGACATATTAGTGGTACCAATCATGGTTTCAATCTCATAGAATGACCCTTAAAACCATCAAGTGGTTGGTTACTCCTTTAACACCCATGTCATGATTATACCAGGAAAGTCAATAGCGGAGCTCTCACAGTTTACAGCTAAGTGGGATTCAGGAGTACTTTTCTCCTCTGAAGTATACCTAAAAAATTTCGGCATTGTGAATGCTAACTAGTAGGAAGGAAGCTTCTAGGAGAGTACCGGTTTGAGTTCTACATATTTTGTGACTCAACTGCATTGTATCTTCAGCAATAAAGTCTTATTACCATCAAGTTCTGTAGTATAGCCAAGAATATTGGCAAAGCTGGTAAAGCTTGGTGATCTAATGACCAATTGGCTAACAACTCAAAGGAGGCAACACATATTTGGTACAAGTGTTCTTATTGACCAGCATGAGCTGACCTGCATGATTGGGGTATTATTCCCCAGTTGTAGAATAATTCCAGTAAACCTATTTTTTTATATGTGTATTGTGTATTTTAGGAAGATACTACAATAGTGGGTTTCTACATAGCATTTCAGAGAATATACAACAAACTGACTTCAAATTCGCAAATATCCACCTGCTTCTACCTCCTGAGTGTTGGGATTAATGAATGAGCCATCATACCCAGCCCCCTACTGTGGATCTTTAAGCACAAGGGTCATTCTTCCTAAGCCGTTCTTCTTGTAACTTTGAAAGACTTATTTTTAACATGTAGTAACATTACGTATTTATAGGTTTCTCTTAAAATAATCAAAAGCTATTGGGACAATAGCATCAGCAATATTATTAAGTCAGCCACCTTATCACCCATCAATTGTGAGAGAACCCTTATTGATTATGAAAAGTGTTGGCAGATGAAAGAAATGGAGTATGATGTGCATTATTTCCTACATTTCCATCAGCTACTTACTTTAGAATGAACTCTTCATGGAGGAACTTCAGTTAGAATAAATCTTAAATATTGTGCTACATTTCAAAGAGGAAACAAGAACAATAAGAAAATTAACAAAGCTACTGCCATGTAGATTTGGGAAGAAGGCATTCATTCCAGAATTAATTCTAAATTATTGTAAATGTTTTATCACAAAGAAGTTGTTTTGATGGGAAAATAACTCCTACTAGGAAACAGTTTCCTATGCATGAAAAATACGATTTTAAATGATTTTGCCCATGAGAAAAGTCATTTGCATAATGGCCAAAATCTTAATATTTGTCACAGACAACCCATTAAAGAATATCTCTCAGAATTTGTCCCACAAACCACTTCCCAAGGGACTCATGATATTCTTCATTGTGGAATCTTTTCTAAATCCAATCCTGAGAATGGTTTAATGTACCGCCAGCATGCTCTTGATTTTTATGTAAAATTCTAATTCTGGACTGTGGTTCCTCTGCATGCCTAGGTGTCTGTGGGAGATATATAAAGAAGGCAAATAAGCAGAGCTTAGGCTGCTTAAATCTTCCCAGTTGGCTAATGATGTTCTTTGTACCTACTGAACTCCTCCCTGCAGTCAGAGGGGAGTCAGGGAGAACAGGTTTATGCATTAGAGGTGAAAGTATATGCTCTGGTTTGTTTGGTTATATGCTAAGTGAGAATCAGGACTTTGGGGACATACAGTTTTTAACTGTGGGCGAATGGCAGGGTTTAGCATGACTTCCTGAGAATGGGTAGGAGTATATGATACCATCTACAAGAGAGTGATGAAGCAGAAGGGCAATGGCTTGAGAGTTGGGGGAGCAAGGGCTCTGGAGAGGCTGTGACAGAGCCTATCGTGGAAATCTGCTATATTTTCAAGTAGAGAAAGACTCCTGTGCATTGAGCAGCATTGATCTGGTTTGACTGACTCGTGCACATACAAGTCAAGGTTGGGGTGGTCACTGGGTGAAACTAGAAACTGAGTACAAAACCATTGGAAGAACTATGAGGTTGCAACAGCTCAGGCCCTTAGAGTCATCCTGTATGTGAGCCACTGGTGCGCAGTCAATGATTAATGAAACTAAAGTGATGAAAGTATTCACCCAATTGTTATTTTCAGTATCCATTATGAAGTGTGATTATATGTAGGCTTTAAGTGTAACAAATAATCACTTTAAGAGCTACTGATGATTGAAAATTTATCCCAGACTCTAAAAGCATTCTCTTTTATTTTGCACTCGATGTAAATGGAAGTTTTTCTGTGCTTAAGGGCATTTCAATTGAGATGGAATAGCATGCCAAAAATACATCTTTAGAACTCATGCTACTTTGCAGATTTTGGTCACAATCCTAACAAAGATTTACCAGCATTGAGAAGCTTTTAATTAATTGTTTTTGTGCATTTTAAAAAGGAGACGAGTAAATGGAAGAGCCAGGTTGTTTCTACACAAATACCTTAACCTTCCTCTTAACTTCAGCCTTTTAACTGGATCCTGAGTCCCATGTGCAAATGCTTCAATGAACAGCCCACTCTCCTGTGCCTTGAGCAGGAATCATGCCCCACTGGCCCTAGAGACTGGGACATGACTTGAGAGTATGCTAAATTTCTTACAGTGTACGAGGAGGGGCTGTCAAGGTGACTAAACCCATAGCCTGAGTATCATTACTGAAAACACGGTAGGCAGAGCAAATTGACTTCACAAAGCTGTCCCCTCACCTTAAGATTTGAGACATGATGATTGTGCATGTGCTTAAACTTAGGCACACACACACACACACACACACACACACACACACAGATAGAGACACATACACACACACCACACCACACACAAGTACACAAAATTAAGTAAAATTAAAAACCAAATAACTGTAAAACATTTCTTAAAAATACCCAAGGATGCCGTTTTGTCCTTCTGACAGTGTCCTTTGCCTTACAGAAACTTTGTAATTTTATGAGGTCCCATTTGTCAATTCTTGATCTTAGAGCATGATCTTCACCAACCCCACATCCGACAGAGGGCTAATATCCAATATATACAAAGAACTCAAGAAGTTAGACCGCAAACCAAATAACCCTATCAAAAAATGGGGTACAGAGCTAAACAAAGAATTTTCACCAGAAGAAATTCAGATGGCCGAGAAACACCTTAAGAGATGTTCAACATCATTAGTCATCAGTGAAATGCAAATCAAAACAACACTGAGATTCCACCTCACACCAGTCAGAATGGCTAAGATTAAAAACTCAAGAGACAACAGGTGCTGGCGGGGATGTGGAGAAAGAGGAACACTCCTCCACTGTTGGTGGGATTGCAAAATGGTAAAACCGCTCTGGAAATCAGTGTGGCAGTTCCTCAGAAAATTGGGCATGCCACTTCCAGAGGACCCTGGCATACCACTCCTGGGCATATACCCAGAGGATTCCTCTGCATACATTAAAGACACATGCTCCACTATGTTTATAGCAGCCTTGTTTATAATAGCCAGAAATTGGAAGGAGCCCAGATATCCCTCAAAAGAGGAATGGATACAGAAAATGTGGTATATTTATACAATGGAGTACTACTCAGCAATTAAAAATAATGAACTCATGCAATTTGTAGGTAAATGGTTAGATCTGGAAACTATCATCCTAAGTGAGCTAACCCAATCACAAAAGAATACACATGAAATGCAATCACTGATAAGTGGATATTAATGAGCCCAGAAGCCCTAAATACTCAAGGGAAAATTAGCAAGTCAAATGACTCCCAAGAAGAAGAAAGGAGAGGACCCTGGGTCTGTAAAGATTGGATCCAGTATTGTAGACCCAGAACAGAGAAATCATGGGGGGGGGATGAGTGGGGAATAGCGGGGGGGGGAGGGGGGAGAGGAATTATGGGACATATGGTGGGGGGGGAACTGGGAAAGGGGAAAGCCTTTGGAATGTAAACATAGAATATAGAAAATAGAAATTAAAAAAAAATGAAAAAAAATACCCAAGGATGAATAATCTTTTCCTTTATAAATAGTCTCAGCAGGTAGAGAGAAATTAATTTTTAAAATGTTTTATGAATCTCACAAAATACTCAAGAAAAAAAAACAGGAAAATGGCATTTTATGTATGAGACTAACTCAAAACTTCTAAATTTGGGAATAAATTGCAGTCCCATTGTATGCAAAGTTTAATTCCATAAAATTACAATTCCATTATTACAGAAAAGAATATTTTGTATAACATACATTACAGAAAAACTTAATTAAATGTAATTTTAATTAAAACAGATTTCCGCTCATTTAAAATTATATAAGTATCACCTGGTATAGTAATATAGTTTCTTTAAAAAAATATTTATATTGTTTAAAATCTATAATTCCAAAGAAATTCAATTACAGGTAAATATGTCATTTCTTCATTATAAATATGACAGTTGCTGAAACTAGATAACAAGTTAAATTGAGGCATAAATTGAAAAAAAATCAAAATCCCTGGGGATGTGGAATCGTCCATGGGAGGATAGTTTACATCAAACAATATGGAATGTGTTAAACATTGGGATTTTCAATTTATGAATCATGAGTGGAATGGCAGTGTGGTATGCAGTTATTGGACATCAATACCTACATGTCTCTTCCAAGTCCACTAAATGACTGCCTGTCTATGTCAGCCAAGTTGATTCCTGCAACATGTTTTGACTTCTCTTGTATCTCTATCTAAATTCCACTGGCTGATGTCCCTGTTCTCATCCCAGGTCCACCCAGGACAGTGAACACATCTTATCTCTGTATTAGCCACTCCCTCAATCTTTTCCTGTGAGTATTGGACTGTGTGGCTGCCAGAGTAGTTTCACAGCAGACACTAAGTCATTATGAGAGCTTTCCACTGGGCATCTCACAAGTGCTGCCAAAACCGGATCTATCACATCACCTTTCTGCCTTCTCTATTCAGGATAAGAAGTTCACATTAAAATAAAAACCATCCCCCACACAATACCAGCATAGGGCTCTGTGACATCCCCTACTGACATGTGGGGACCAGTTCCTGTGGAGAGCTGAGACCTCCATCCATCCTCAGTTCCCTTGGTCTCTTTCATTCTGTATTACCATGAGTTGTAGACATGCCTGGGCCTGCCGTGGCATTTAACACTGCCCAGTCCTGCCTCATTGTGCACCTTCCTTTCTGGGATGCTCCTTTCCTCATATTGTCCTTCCTTGTGCCTGGTTGTCTACGCAAGTTACAAGTAAATCTTTTGTAAAAACTCTCTGACCCAGTCCAGGAAGAGGTAACCACAGCTTCTCCTGTGACCCTCAACTTTCTTTTTCTTCTCTTTTTCTTGTATTTTATTAATCATTTTATTCATTTGCATTTCAAATGATATTCCCCATCCCTGTTTTCCACAAACCTTCCATCCCAAGCCCAGTGTTCCCCTTCCCTCCTCTCCCATTGATGCAAGATGAGGCCATCCTCTGCTACATATGAATCTGGAGCCATGGATCCCTCTTTGGTTGGTGGTTTAGTCCCTGGGAGCTCTGCGGTTCCAATTAGTTGATATAGTTCTTCCTATAGGGTTGCAATCCCCTTCAGCTCCTACAATCCTTACCCTAGCTCAGGTCCCTGGGCTTAGTCTGAAGGTTGGCTCTGAGAATCTGCATCTAATCCTCAAATTTTAACCTAGTGTTTTCTTAGTGGATAATCCTATTGGTTTGGGATTACTTTATGTTATATTTTATATGATTAAAAATCATTTTATACCATTACTTAACCTAATAATATACCACACACAGTGCTACAGAGAGAGCTGAAACAAAGGGAAACCTTAGAGCTTATGGTTTTAGATCTTGAGGTACTAGCCGCAAAGTTTGGAGCAGAACACCATATTGTAAATGTTCCTATTGGAGCTATGATTGACAGCAAGGATCAAGGTAAAATGTTCATACTCATACACATGTCCAGTACTGTGTAACAGCAGTCAGCACGTTTATATAGTTCAAGACAGTCTGTGAACACCACTGAACCAGGAAACAATGTGTGAAATTGAATTCTACAGAGAATACACGGGTCAATATGAAAATGTAAAATTACATTGCTATCTTCTCTCTCTTCTCTTTGTTATTTGAGACAGGTTTTCACTATATAGCACTGTATAGCTGGCCTGGAAGTCATTTCATAAATCAGGGAGCCACAAACTCATAAAGAGCCTACTTCCTTCTGCTTCCTAAGTGCTGAGTTCAAAGGGATTCACCAATGTCTTGCTATTAATTAGAAAAAAAGCAAATAATTTTATATAAAAACAACACATTTGAAATTTCCATATTATCAGCATCTTCAAGCTTATAAAGAAAAGTCACATGAGCAAACAACAGAAATAATGAGGTACGGAGGCACAGAGATGGTTCAGTGGTTAAGACTCCTTCCTGCTCTAGCAAAGTAGCCATGTTTGCTTCCCAGCTTCCCCATGGTGGATTCTCACCACTTGTAACTCTAGTTTCCAGGAGATCTGGTGCCCTCTTCTGGCCTCCATGGGCTTCTTGTGCACATGACGAAATACATGCATGAAAAAAATTTACATAAGCATTTTTGTTTTAAAAATAGTCATTTCTTGTATTCTTAAAATATGTTTTTATAGTTTTTAATATATTGTAGAAGTCTAAAACTTTAACCAACTCAAGTGAACAATGTATGGATTTACTTTGGCTATCATATTTATTCTTAGTGTGCATTATTGTTTTTTAAGAATGCATCTTTAATCATATATATTGTGAAATGGCATGATGCCAGAGACTCACCTGCCCACTATGTGAAATGAAACTTATGGGCCTGTTGTATATTGTAAAAATCTCAATTAGTATTCTTTAGAGATTATGGTTTAAAATATAATTAGTCTAAAGTACTCTTACATCTTACAAATGTTGAATGAAATTCAAGTGTTGAAAATGTACGTATTTTAAATAATTTGTTTTAAGAATGATGACTCTGTCTGGCTGCCTTTTTCCCAGAATCTCAGATCATACATAGTAGCTTCCATGATGAGCATATGTATACCAGCAAGGAAGATCCTAGGTTGAATAATTAGAAATAGTTAATGAGGGGTTACTTACTATCGCTCCTCTCAACAAATAGAATAAGTGATAGTTATAAGTAAAATCTCTTTTCTCTGCAAAAGGAAATGCCACAGCCTTGTAAATGTAGCTATTTAAAGATCAAAGCTACAAACCTATATTTGTGATTCTACAAAAACAAAAAGAGAAACAAATAAATATGTTATTAAAATACCCAGTGAAACACATGAACATAGTTATACTCTGAGATCAGAAAGTCTTCCAGAGTTTGTGAATGCAGACAGAAAGTATCCTAGTGTTTGTGGATCCAGACTTCTGTATCCTGGCGGCAGAATGGTGAATTGGATCAAAGCCATAGATAACTCTAGTCATGTAGATAAAACTCCATGGTAGCATGGCTGCCATATTCTACAAATTATTCATACAAGAATTTACCAAAACTCAAAAAAATCTTCATATTGTTTGGTAACTTGAAGATATATATATATTTTCCCAAGTTGACAGCTAACCACTTTTTTGTTAATGTTTTGCCATAGTAATTCCACTTTAGAAAGTACATATTTGTGATCATCGCATTTCATTAAGCAGCTCTGGATTTCTTTATGCAGAGTCTAGGCATCCTGAAGACACATGCCTAGCATATTGAAGAGGTATGGATATAGTTATAGTGTCAATAATAATTAGCTGGTGATCAAGAGCATGGTAAGCAAGCCTCATGATGCTGTGCACGTGCAAGACATGGGCTGTGCAGGCCAGATCTCTTCTCTGCCATTGGGTTCTTCCTTACTCCACACACATCTCCCTAAGGTGGCTCACTCACTCTGCTCCTTAAAATAAGCCTGACTCTGAAAAGGCACTCCTCAACATGGGAAAGGCTACAAGCATTTCTAAAAAGTAAGGAGCACTAGATGTGGTTATCACTGCTTCTTTTCTATGCAGGTTCTGTTCTGTTTCCTTGCATAAATGATAATGTATGCACTAGGAAGTTGCATCTCCAACATGATCACTGCTGCACCGCTGGTTAAGTTCGCACTGGTCTTTTCCATGACTAGATGTAACGCAAAAAGAAATCCCCGTCAATTTTCCAAGGGGCACTCATTTTTTATGGTTTAATAATGGTAACAAATGACTTTGGATTCATTTGGAAATAGAGAGGCAAAATTTTCAACAAATGATACCCACAAGTGCATGCTGAGAAACCACTGCTAGTGGCATTCACTCCAAACCATACCATTTTTCTATCTATCTATCTATCTATCTATCTATCTATCTATCTATCTATCTATCTATCCTTCCATCCATCCATCCATCCATCCATCCATCCATCCATCTATCTATCTATCTATCTATCTATCTACTTATTTATGTGTGTGTGCACATAAATGGGCCAGTATACATATGTAGACATCAGAAGACAATTTGTGCCAGGCGGCACTATATATCCAACATGTTGTCAGACTTGGCAGCAAGTTTCTTTACCCATGAGTCATTTTACCATCTTAAGAGACATAATTTTAAATATATATATATATATATATATATATATATGTGTGTGTGTGTGTGTGTGTGTGTGTGTGTGTGTACATTATATGTGTATATATGCATATGTGTGTCTGTGTGTGTGTACGTACACACATGGGTATGCATGCTTATCCTTACATCTAAACAAAAGTCTATGTTGTTGAAAACAATGATTAGAATTTTAATTTGTTAGAAGGAGTAAATATGTAAATGTATCAAGAAGTTGCCAACAACAAAAAGGATGACAAATTCAGAACTGGCCACAACCTTAATTTTTCATGGAAGCTGACCAATAGAATGTCACTCTCTTCCTGTTCTCTGTCACCTCTCGTTACTCATTAAAGGAATACATGGACAGACCCAGAAAGCTTATTGTTATTAAAGGCTTTGCACAGCCTTGAAATGAAAGATAAAAGCTCCCTGGTACTTCACAATGGACAGAAGAAACAATGTGCAATAAGAGGTGGCACCTGTTTCCTGGCTTGTTAAGGATACAGCCTGTTTAAAGCAATGGAAGCCAGCTTCATAGAATTAAAATGCATGATCAATTTAAGAGAGTTCGGCCAACTCTTAGTGAACACCTGTGCTCCAGCCCACCCATTCTGCTGCCAAGGATGGTGTCTCCCATGTACACATTCATGCAAAACACTCCCATCACGCAGCCATCAAGCAATAGACGTTAAGTGCCACCAGATCCTCTCCAATCCTGGGTGGAATGCTAAAACCTTTTCACGGCTCTGAGGAGAGAGGACCCAAGCATATAAAATATGAATGCTCTAAAAAGGGTCTATCTTTGGCACTATGTACTAGGGGATAAGATAGAGGGGTTTGATTTTAAAGTTAATAAAACTTTAAAATCAAACTTTACCTTACTAGTAATTCTTCAAGAGAGAACACTTCTCAGGCAAAAACCTGGAGAAGATACAGTATAAAACAAGACATGAAAACCATATTTAAAATGTCCCAAAAATCATACATTGGCCCTGGGACTGTCAGGCACTTCCTCACTGCCTGTGAAAAGCTGGGGTGATTTTTATGCTGATACTGGAAAATCCCACTTTCAGGTGTGATAGAATTCTGACTATACACATTGGTAAAGATGAAGCATCGATATAGAGAGGGAGATGCTAGCTGAACAGATAAACACTTTATCTGTTTATCTTTATCTATCTTAGCATAGTTTCAGTTCATTATTTTATTCTGTAAGATGCAAATGCCAGTCATTTAGAGAAGGCATATTACTTTGTCTTTGAAAGTTATTGTAATTTATTTATTTTTTGGTAAGAGAATGAATGTGTAGAAAATTAAGGTGTATATCAGTGATTATCATGTCTGATATATACCCCCGTATCTGTACAGGAAAGGACTGAAGGGTGTTGGTAAAAGTTGGAGCAGTGGTTTTGAATTAACTTTAATTTTTCAATGTTCAGTTATAGGTAATTGAAGTATTTTGATTTCTATCCACCAAAAAATATTCATTGTGTGGCTCTCTTATACTTTCCTAGAATCACAAATTCTCACATGATAGAAATAGGTGGTTATGGCAGTGATGGACAGGGTCATCCATTATCTTCTGGCTTCAGCTTTTCCCTGCAGGACTTCACAGTGAGGATTTATGCTGCTGCCTTGACAGCCTTAGTGGCTGTTGAACACTGTCAACTTGAGAGCACAACCTGAGGAGGTAGGCTCAAGCACACCTTTCAAGACTTATCTTGATTACATTAATTGACATGAGAAGGCTCATCTTAATTGTGGGTAAGACCATCTCCTGCGTAGTCATCATAGACTATGTAGAAAGCAAGTAGATCAGCAGCATGTGTTCACCGCATTGTGCTTTCTGATTATGGATGCCATATGACCAGCTACTTGAAGCTCCTGCAGATTTGACTTCCCTGCTGTAAAGACTGTACCTCTAACTGGGAGTTAAAATCGATCTTTTTTCCATAGGTTGTCTCAAGGGTTATTTTGTTGTAGTATCAGGCAAAGAAATGAAGACAATGGCTGCATTTCTACAATTGTCTTCAAGATGTCCTATGTATTCCACAGCCCCTTTTAGGATCATATTTCTTGGTGTGTACTCTGTATATGAAAGTCTACTGCTTCGTGCCTTGAATGGTTGCAGAAGATGGTCTTCCTTTGTTTCTTCAAACACCATTTCATCTGTTGGTTCTCCTCACTCCTTTCTTCAAATCCATTCTTGATATATCAAGTCTCTTTGACAACATTTTTCATTTATCATTTCTTCTCCACTTCAAACACTTTGTTGGCTTTTGTCTACTTGCCTAATCCTCTCTGCAGCCTTGTCTAAAGTGAAGGAATTAAATTTCCAACTGCCTTTTAAGACAGCATAATATCTATTTTTCTTTTTGATAGACTGGAAGTCTTACTGATATTTATTCTCTACGGTATCTTTCCTTATTTTAACATATAGTTAGGGTTATTCCACTATAATTTTTGGATATAGCCTTTATGAAAAGTAATAGATTTTCTTGACTCATAGTGATCATAAGATAAACTTCTGATTTTGCCATCTCTTGACTTCCTTGATTTTCTTCCTGGCTCATTTTACTCCTGTCTTTAGTCCATCCTTTCCTGCCTTGACTTTAACTTCCATTGATAGTGTCATGATTTGGATAGTAGCCCATAAATATAACTGGAGATTCTGATTGAATTAGCTCTTTGACGAGAATTATCTGCTTCAGCAGGTGCTCTCAGGGTGGGTGGATTCCTTTATTCTTACCAATTCCATCTGCTCAGAGATGGGCACTATTCCCCTCCAGGTGTGATCGTCCTAAGTGCCACCCTTCTGGGAAGCAAACCATTCTGGGTGCAGCCCTCTCACCACCACCACCCCCCAATCCTTGTTTGTTACACCCTCTCCTTCTTAACCCCCACAGTCTCACCTCTTTGTCCTATAAGAATGTAGAGACTGCATAGATTGAATCTTTATTATTTGAGGGAGTTTGAGAAGTGAGGCTGTGCTGCTGTGCTTCTCTCTGTGTCCTTGCTGGCCACAGCATTGGCTCCTGGTCTTCCTTTGATTGTCTTGACAACCCTCCGGTGCCTTCAAAGCAATTACTATTATCTTTACTTCTATTTACATGGCTTTGTTAATTTTCTCAGCAGGAGGCTCGGTTTGATAACAAGCTTTCCCTTCACAGCTTGAAGAAACGTGTCTTGAATGATGCCCACTTGCCATTTTGCATGCAGACCCAGATGCATGCTATGCTCTAAGCCTCCTCTTTGCAGTTCTCATTGCATACTGCTAGGTAGGGTCCTTCCCCTGTGTAGCACATAGAACTGGTTAGCAGAAACAAAGTAGTGAAATTCTCAACCACCCTTTCTAGGTGTGCCCTCCCACACTGCTTACTGAGAACTCCAAATCCATTTCATCCGTTCTCTTCCTCATCACCTCCATGATCCTGAGATTTCTCTGGCACTTACCAGAGGTGCCAATCTCTAGGCATCTACTTCTAAACATCCTCAGCTGACTGTCCTATAGGATTGGCTGATGCTACTTTTGCAATCTGGAATTTTTTTATTCATTCACATATTTATATCCACTCATCACCCTAGACCTTCTGGACAATCTGCTCAGAGACAGTGGTTCATATTACTTACCTTAAACTCTCTGCTCTGCAATTGCATGCCTGGTTTAAAGTGTCCGCAAACTGATAATGCTCTGAAATCTGCTATAACCACCCCATGTTTCTGTTTTTACTTGGGGGTCATGGGTGATACACATCTTTTACAACAAACTCTTTGAAATCTGAGAATCAGCTTCTAAATGTACTTCCATCTTTGTTTGGAGTCCTAATCAAATATGTAATATTTTCATGATGCCTAATCAAATGATTCAATGTTATATGTTCTAAGTAAGCATAGATTCTTTAGATATTTCTCTATAAAATAATTCTCATGTTAAAAACTCAATAAGCTTAGAAGCTACTGCTGAAAAGACCTACTGAGATCAAAACCCATACGTTTGAGTCACATCTTAAACATATGTATTAAAAATGTACAGCGAGGTAACCCAATCACAAAAGAATGCACATGGTATATACTCACTAATAAGCACATGTTAGCCCAAAAGCTCAAAATAAAGAAGTTACAATTCACCCAGCACAGGAAGCTCAGGAAGAATGAGGACTTTAATGAGGGTGCTTTGGTTCCTCTGAGAAAGGGAACAAAATACTCACAGGAGCAATAAGGGAGACAATGTGTGGAGCAGAGACTGAAGGCCACCCAGAGACTGCCCTACCTGGGGATTTATCCTATAAACAGTTACCAAACCCCGACAGTACTATGGATGAAAAGAAGTGTATACCAAAAGGAGCATGGCCATGGCTGTCTCTGAAGGGGCCCTGCCAGGGCCTTAGAAATACAGAGGCAGATACTAGTAGCCAACCATTGGGCTGGGTCTGGGGTCCACAATGGAGGAGCTTGAGGGTGGTCCCTGGAGGAACTGAAGGGGTTTGCAACCCCCTTGGGAAGAACAATTATTTTGGCCACCCAGATGTCCCACGACTGCCAGGGACTAAACCATCAATGAAGGGATACACATGATTCCAGCCAAAAATGTGGCAGAGGAATGCCTTGTTGGGCATCAGTGGGAGGAGGGGTCTTTGGTCAGGATCAATAGATGCCCCAACAAAGGGAAATTGAGGGGGGGGTAGATGGGAGTGGGTCGGATGGAGGGACATATACATGGAGGCAGGGGGGGAGAGGAGGTGTTGGGTGTCTTTGGAGAGGGGGGAAATTGGGAAAGGTTTTACCACTGGCAATGTAAATGAAGATGATATTCAATAAAAATGCATATTTAGTAGCAATAAAATTTAATTCTAAATATTTTACTACTGTCCTCTATAACTCTCTTCTTTATCAAACTACAGACATTTTGAAACGCCTATATTATTAATTTTAATATACTTTTCATTTATGAAGTAATTTTGGCTTTCAACTTTTACTAAGTCAACTAACAGAATTTGTGATCATGCACACAGACAGACTCGCACACATGCACACCATTGTTAAACCATCCTTGTTACAATCAATAACAAAAATAGTGGAGTGCACTAGTGGAATAGACTTGAAGTTGCCATCCTTCATTCATACAATGCATGTGAACACATGCAATTTACATATATATGCACATAAACTATTAAGGGACATATTTGAATATGAATGAAAATATCATGGGGAATTCTTTTGAGTTTCACTGAGTCCACACAGTAGATCTACTGCTTGTGAGAATTTTATTAAAGCCCAGATCACAGCCAAGAGCCTATGATCCCTGGACATACAGGTGTCATATGGAGTCCAGATCATTGTCTCTCTTTGGGTACTCCACAAAATGTTGTTTGTGTTGCCCAAACTGTTACTGAGTAAAATCTTTGTATTCAGAGCCAGCTAGG
The DNA here is from genome assembly GCA_964023405.1 of Apodemus agrarius. Lineage (NCBI taxonomy): Eukaryota > Metazoa > Chordata > Mammalia > Rodentia > Muridae > Apodemus > Apodemus agrarius. The sequence continues at coordinate 12,661,995 of OZ030023.1, read as the reverse complement.
GTACTAGAGATAGGCAAAATCAAGGATGTATTTTTGGATACAAATTCTTTCTTCGAATGAATGTTCAAGATAAAGCAGTTGGAGAATAGAATGGTACATGTTGAACCTTCATGGGTGTAGCATACACATGTTTTAAGAACTGCTTGTTCCAACCTAGAGTGTATGGACATGTTCACACATGAATCATACACAGACTTGTGAATATTAATGTTCTTCAGAGAGATATTGGATCCAACTGTAGGAAGTAGAAAATTTAAGGAAGTAGGAAAGCATGAGCAGAGGAAACAAGTAGGAAGGTAATCTATTTCGTCTCTCTCTCTCTGTGTGTGTGTGTGTGTGTGTGTGTGTGTGTGTGTGTGTGAAGAGAGAGAGAGAGAGAGAGAGAGAGAGAGAGAGAGAGAGAGAGAGAGACCCATTTACTAAACTAAACAAACATGCACTTTGAGGCAGAACTTCCCTATTGCAAGAAATATATTTATTTACAATTGTATCACATTTTTCACATTTATTTGTCTCTGTTGTGTGTGTACGTGTGTGTGTGCATGTATGCATGCATGCATTTGTGTGCATGTGTTACAGCATGCATGTGATTGTCAGAGGGACCACTTGGGAATCCATTCTCTCCTACCACCTGGGACTCAGAGATTGAATTCAGCTCCTCTTTCAGTAGAAAACATCTTTACCTGACAATATTCTGCTTTCACAACTGTAAGATTTAAAGTCTTATGTCACAGCCTAAGGTGGTCATTGTGAAGTTAGGGGTGTCAGCAAGACATGACTGTAGATGCTTTCAAATAATAGCCAGCTGAAGTGATTGCTCTTCAGATTGCTTACTGAAAGCCTTCTGTCTTATTTTGTCTTTGACACATTAAAAAGGAAATATACCTTCTATAAATAAGAAAATAAACATCACTGCAAAAGAAAACAGAGGAATGGCATAAAGATTAGCCTACAGTAGATGCACATTATGCAGAAAAACACATATTATTACATAATCTTCGCTGGCTTTCTCATAATAATCAAAGTAATATTAAAGAAATAAAAATTCAAGATCTGGTATCTGTCACCATGGAGATGGGTCCTCACTGTGTTTATTGGATTAAGAAAGACTTAGCTGGGAGATTTGGGGATTTACACTTGCATAAATCTAAATAATAATCCTATTATGTTATGAAAAAATCTTTAATCATACTGAAACTAGTAAGTGAAATTGTGGGAAATGCATGAAATAAAACTAGATTGTTTTAGGCATTAATGTTTAAATCAATTTATGTAAGTATCTTAATATCATTTAATTAGAATGTACATGGAGGGACAGTAACAAACACTCTAAAGAATTGAGATAAATTTTGAAAGGGGATTTTCTAACCTCCATGTACAGTTTTATAGTTAGAAAAATATGCATAGCAATTTATTTTCTCATTCATTAATATATATATATATATATATATATATATACATACATATATATATATATATATACTGAATAATGTAGTGTGTGTGTGTGTGTGTACATATTAGAGAGAGGGGGGATTGTGAAAGAGAGAGCTCAATACACCAGCCAGACCACCATCCAAACAGAAATCCCATATGTTCCATGTTCTTGGAGTTCAATGGGAAATTGGGGATAAGAATCCCCACATGAATCAATAGGCACTTTACAGTTAGGGTACAGCTGTGGGAGGGTTCATTAAGAAGAGAATTTAATCAGTGTAAGGGATGAAAGAAGGCTTGGCAGTGTTCCTTCTTTCTCTCGCTGGGGAATGGGCAGGACTAAAATTGGGAGGAAAGCTACAGATCATGCCTTTGGCCAGAGGAAACCTGATGCTGATGCAAAGACTGTGGATCCTAGGAACACAGTCAGGAGAAGAATGGAGGGAGATTAAAGCTGGAGAGTTGGGAGGGACATAGTGCACACAGAGCTCCAAAGACAACTATGCTCAGACATCACCCCAAAGGGACCAGGACGGAAATAAGGGGAAAGCACAGTGGTCACATAGTCCCCACAACCAAGAGTTGATGGTGATAGAGTATGGATGTTGCAAGACCTTGGTGAATGACAGCACCTTGGCATCTATTCATACACAAGGGCAAGTGGCAGCTGGCAGGACCAGTTCAGAAGCCTTTGGTAGCTCATGCCAAATACCGAGAAGAAAAGGAAATATACTTGTCTTTTGGCCATGTTCATCAGTTACATATTTCAACCTTCTGAGCAACCCTTTAATTTATGCAATTATGCTTCATTTGGCAGTGGAGACAAACTGGTTCCCAACAGTCCGACTGTGGGTCTAATTCCAAATAGCCAGATGCTGATGGAGGCAGTTTACATATCTGTGGCAGCTGGATGACAAAGGCCAGGCTCTTCTATAGATTCTAGATGTTCCTATGAAAGCAGAATTCTGTTCTGTAATGCTGTTCTGAGAAGTCAAATGTCCTGCCCAGAGGCCCGTGAACAGATAAGCACTGTGGAGAGGGCTCTGTAGGAAAAGCATCTTTTCTAAAGTCCTCCTTCCTTTCCCTATCTCAACCTTAATATATGAGAGAATAACATCAAGGAGAAGGAAATGGTAGCCAAACCCATTATGTATGGAATTATTGAAAATCCATGAAACTTCTTTTCCCCATAAGAACGTTAACTGTATGAGGAGAATGTCTGCATCCTGGTATAGCTCACTGAAGAGGCACAGCTAATTCATGGTTGTCAGTGTTCTGTATGGTCTTCATGTTTGTTGAATAAAATCATGGAGTGTGATCATAGAAGTGAATGAGTGCACATCTGCCAAGTCCAGTCCTGCAGTAGATAATAGGGGCACTTTTAATAAATTGGGTTCCCATTTTCCTTGTGCCTATTGAGTGAGCAGAATGTTACAAGTAAGGTCATTAGGGATAGTTCATGATATTGCCCATTTAATAACCTGGGTTAAATTCATGTACATTATTTTATAATGGAGAAGAGACATCAGGATGCACTTGGGGTCACAAAGCAAGTGAATGTTGCTTCTATTCTCAGCTCAGAAACTTCCAATCACAGTCCAGTTGTATATTGTCCCTCCTTTTCTCAGGATCAAGGTGTACCACTCTGGTTATTTAGAAAATGAGGAGCCTTTAGCCCCCAATCCAGATCCTGGCATCTTGGACTCTGTATGGAGCTCCTGTTGATTTCTTTGAGAACTCGAGAATCAGCACAATACAATGGATCTCAATGTGCAGATGAGTTTGAAATTGTGATTTTACCTTATGCCCGCCTAGACCAAGCACTTCTGCTTTACAAAGGGAGTATATGTTGAAAGCAGGGGTTCAGAATGGGAAGTGAGTCCACACTGGCAAGCCACTCAGCCCCTAGTGAGTGAGAGGAATCTCAGGTAGCAATGAAAGTATAACTGCAGGTCGTAGAAGAGTTGATCTCATCAAAAAACAAAAATGATGGAAGTTCTTACTAAGCACATTTACAAAGAGCTAGAGAAATGACGGTAAATGCTAATTAGGCAGGGCTGGCTCGTGTTCGCTTCCTTTCTGGTACATGATAATTTTATAACCAGCAGTATTTTAATATAAGTTCAAAGTAGTTCATGAACATCATCCATAGCTAAAATGTGTGTGACATTTATATCTGACCAAAAGAGCCTCCATCCTTCATGAGGATTGAAGAGGGCGTGATCTTACAATAATTTCAGAGGACTCTCTCTGTGGGCCAGTAAATCTCAATGTAGCAACTACTTCAGTCCCCTAATTAGACGAAAAGGCCACCTTTATACAGTTTATGTGTGAATATTAAGTTTGTGATGGAAAATCCATTGTATCAAAACTTGTCTGCATTGGGCAGAGCTTCAAAGCCCGCCCCCATTGTGACTCACTTACTCCAACAAGGCCACACCTACTCCAACAAGGCCTCCCCTTCAAATAGTGTGACTCTCTGGGCTAAGCTTACTCAAACCACCACAGGTCACATGTCCAGTCCTCATCTAGGCTGCCACTCCTGCCTCCCAGGCTAAGATGGAGCAAAGTCTCTTTCCATTCAGAGTATCTGGTTCTTGTTTGTCCAGAACATTGAAGGGCTTTAAAAGTAACATTGTTACAACTGCAGTTCATACAACCAAGCATCATCGGATCCTGCAATTAATTTCTCAGCTATTCAGAGATCTGAAATAATCCAAATAAATGAGAAAATGCAAATGATCTTGCAAACATCTGCATGGTGCTCTAACTGGAATCCTGATTAAGAGTTCCATGTCTAAAACCACATATTTGTCTAAATGTGTTTATTTACTTACTGCCTGATGTTTGTATACACATGTTGGTACATGCATGCAAATGTTTGCATATGAACTTGTGAGAGAGGGTTATTTCCTTTCACTACATAGGTTCTAGGGTGCAAACTCCAGTCCTCAGATTGGCAGCAAGCACCTTTGTCTGCTAAGCCATCACACAAGCCTCAAACAATATATATTTAAGCAATGATTACTCTTCTTTAACATATCTTAGCTTTATTTACATGTTCATGGGTCTTTTGCATTCCATGCACATCTGTGTACCATATGCATGTTTGGTGCCTGTGGGGGCCTAAAGAGAGTGTTTGATACTCATATGATTCAATTGATCATAGGAAAATTAGCCCTAACAGATATATCTCTAGCATAACTGGTACTCTTAAGGCTCAGAGAACATTTTGGAAGAGTGGACAGAAAGATTCTAAGGGTTAGAGGACCAGGAAGTCTATTATAATACAATATCTCCTAGAAGTGACAGGGAAGCTACACCCTGATACCTCAACAATATAGCTGTCTAAGCAAGACCCAAAGGATGACAATACCAAAAGACATGCAAACGGGGAAGGTAGAAATCGCATGCCCCAGACAATATCTCCAGACAACTTGTGAATGGTGTGTGTGTGTGTGTGTGTGTGTGTGTGTGTGTGAGAGAGAGAGAGAGAGAGAGAGAGAGAGAGAGAGAGAGAGAGAGAAGAGAAAGAGAGCTATTCTCTACCAGGGATCCACCACAAAACTGGTTACACAAAACAAGTGGTCAGTCCCGAAGTCATAGGATACAACAGACACTAAACAGACTCAGCAGGCTGTATTCATGAATTTATTCATGGGCACACACACACACACACACACACACACACACACACACAGAAAGAGAGAGAGAGAGAGACAGAGACAGAGACAGAGACAGAGACAGAGACAGAGACAGAGACAGAGACACAGAGGAGAGAAAAAAACAAAGAAAACGAGGCCTTCAATTTGAAAGGCGAGACAGTGGCCTTGGAGGGATTCAACAGAGGGGATGTGGGGGAGATGGAGAAAAGGGATGTGATGTAATTACATTTTAATAAAAAATAAAAATAAATGTACAAGGAGAAGGAGCAAAAAGATTTAAATAACCAAAAGGTTAGGGGTATCTGCTATGAGACAGTATATTCCGTGAATGACACGGTGAAATCTTAACCAGACATCCACCTAAACAAAGACCTGTACACTGACAAAAACAACTGGAATTCCACATGGGTGGGGGAAACTCACAGGGCTCCACCCTGAGATGAGAGCTACAGGCCATTAGTAGCTTCTGAGAGAAAAACAAGCTCCCTGATAGATCATCCATTCCCAAATGGCCAGGCCTAAACATGCATGCATGTGAGTATCACTCTATGGATTCAGCAAGGTGTGTGTGTGTGTGTGTGTGTGTGTGTGTGTATGTAAAACAATAATGAATGAAAAAGAGATCATGAATTTGAGAGAAGTCAGTTGTGTATGGGAGAAGGTAAGGGGAGAGTGTGTGGTGGGAATGATGTAAATACAGTAATCCCATGTGAAATCTCATAAAATAAATAAAATAAAATAAAATAAAATAAAATAAAATAAAATAAAATAAAATAAAATAAAATAAAATAAAATACATGTTTAAAACAATTCAGAGTTTGACAGACCCCATGTACTGGTAACCCCATGAATAAGGGGAAACATTAAAGTGGTTTTTTTCTCTTTAGTGAAACCACAGCTCCTGTCAGTAAGAAAAGTTCATATGTATTCCAGCTGAACAAAATCCAAAATGACTGAATTCATTTTAAAATCTATATTTGACTTGGAAAACTGTAATTGAATGCTGCTCTGCAGCTGGGGATAGGGAGGTGCGTGGGCTTGCCACAGCTGCGCAGCTCCTTGGGCTCCATCTACAAGGCCCATTGGCTGTGGCTGCCTGAGGCTGGCTCAGAAAATTACAGCCCAGAACTTGCTTACTGCCATTCTCCGTGAACTTGCAGTGGATGAGGCTGCTTAATCCAATTTTCCTTGAACTCATTACATATGGCATACCTAAGAGAAACCTCTCCTCTCCTCATTCATTCATATTCTCTGTCTCTCTTTCTCTCTCTCTCTCTCTGTCTCTCACACACACACACACACACACACACACACACACACACATACACATACACACACAGATTGATTGATTGATTGATTGATTGATTGATTGATTGATTTTCAATCACTCTCTGGAAACTAGTCAAACAGAATTGAGACAGAATGCTAAAGAGTTGTTCTGCAATTAAAAGTATGATGTTGATAGAACATAAAGTATATACCAAAGGTCGTCTAATGCATATCTTCAGTCTGAACCTTAAAGAACATGTTCCCCAAGATGGCTAATATCTGTTATTACATTAGCTACAAGGGTTCCCTGCCATACAGCCCACATTCTCTATTTTGGGCCTAGCATTTCCAAAATGTACGAAGAGGTAAGAAAAGCAGCTATTAGCTAAGCCATCAAGATGGGAAAAAGTCAAGCCACATGAAGAAAACAGGACATAGGGGAAAGAGAAGGGGGCAGATATCAAAGGAAATTGTGAGTCTGAGCCACTGTAATTTGTAAAAGTATTTTAAATGTGGGTGCATTTACAAATCATTTCTAGTTTTTCTCAGTTTTTTTCCCTCTAGCATCATTGTTCTGTAGTTGCCCTGTTCAAATATTATCAAAATGCCCCTCTCACTACTGTTTTTCTTGAATTCTTATGTTTTTAGATTAACAAGGTGCCACAGGTTTCACAATTGAATGCTTGGAAATATAAAGTTAATTGAAACAAAACAACAATAGTCCCTTGTATTGTCACACTCTGCTTTGTCACGGCCTTTACTGTTTCTACATAAGATGTGGAATCGACTGGGGTAACCACTCAATGCTTCAAGTGTGTACTGCTTTTGCAGATGATATGACTTAAGTTCCTAGAATGCATGTTGAATGGCTCACAGCCACCTGTGATTCCATCTCTCCAAGAGTCCGATTTTTGTTACCTGTGGGCACCCGTACTCCTGGACACACATATACTACACTCCATATGTACAATTCCAAATCACGGTTATGGTGTGTGCACTACTTTATGGGCATTCATGTTTGTGTCTATTCCCAGTATGTTGTGTTTAGTCTCTGGATGCACGGTGATTAGAAGTATGATTGGGCAGGTGTAAGTAAATCAGGAGAGAGGAGCCCCTACCTTGCGTAAGTTTGGGGCCCAGGACAGGACCAGAGCCCTCCCTCACTAGGTCATGGTTAAGTGCCATGAGACAAGAGTCACATGTAAGCCAGGACCAAGGCTTCTACCAGATAGCAAGTCCTACTAGCTACAAAAACCAACCTGTTTTCCATTTGAGTCACCTACTGTATGTTTCTTTTTAGAAAACACAAACATAACCAAAACAAACTATCAGATGTGCCCTCTATAAATACTAACCATTGAGAACCCAAATCTATACAAAACCTTGAGAAGGAAGGGTTTTGTGAGCATTTTCCTTGGACACAGTTGGAACGTTCAAAGCCTAAGCAATCACTTGACTATCAACTTTGGAGACTTTTGTAGCTGCTCACATTTTGTGATATAAAAGGCATTCCTCACTGACTTTAAAACACACTTTTGACATGCCAAGGTGGCACTAGGCAAGGAGAGGACTGGGGTAACAGGGTGACATGATGGTGGGAAGCTGGCAGAAGTGTGTGGTTTGTTTGGAAACCTGGAGGCATCTATACACTATGGCACTGGGACATTGTTAGTGCTCTGCTCTACTCCACTCTGGAACTATGCCATTCAAGAAACATTTTAAGGAAAAATACTCCTGTTACTCTATAGATCAAGGCATCTTTGGCAGAGACTTGGTATCACTTCTTTTATTAGTTCTTATATTAGCAATGTTTAGGACAGGGTCACAAGTTTAAAGTCTGCCAAAAGGGTCCGCAACATTAGCAGGCAATGGGCCTGCATTTAAGGATTGCCGTTCACATTCCCAGAGAAGGGAGAATTTCTATCACATTCTACAACATACAGAACTCCCCCACTTCTTGTTATGTTTTGAGACTTTGAGCGAAAATATGAAAACCTCATTCTTTTTAAGGTTCTTTGTTGGTGAGGTGTGAGGTCTGGAGAGCATGAGGTCTAGAGAGGCTGCTTGCACTGTTGGGATAGAGAGAGAGCCAAGCAAGTAAAGATCTGGCCTTTGAAGCCTAAGGTGTCTAAACTGCAAGTAATGCTTTCCTGCCTCACCAAAGCCAGACAGACATAGTGGGCTTTAAGAGGTAACTCTGCAGCATTTCATCATACGAAACTCCACAGTACCAACTTTGCAAAGACAAATGATGGAATCTTGCTAAGGTGAATGGAACAGTTAAAATTTTGGTGACACTTGTTAGAAGTGTTCTTAGTATTGCATCTCCTTCTGTAACTCCTATGCATGAGCCTGGGTTGGTGGCATGCTTCCTATTACCTACTGTGTCAGACTCTTTAAATACAGTGTGGTCTTTGTCTCTGCAAATGTCCCACAGAAGTGGAATGTAGGTATGTGAATCTGTTTAAGTTCCTCAGATCCAGACAATAAGATAGGATTTGGTACACAAAAGATTGAGTGGCCAGACTAGCAAGGTCTCCTGGGTTCCTGTTACTCACTGAATGAGGCAAAGGTTTACCAGATGTGAGCTTTCCATGCTCAGCAGTGTGACCCCATGGGCCTATCTGTAGAGATGGATGGAAGCAGGTAGACGGCATCTAGTGAAAATCTAGCAGGTGACTACCACAGCCTGGCACTACAGTCATTTCTGATGACATTGTCAGGAATCTGGATTGCTGAGGGACTCATGTGCATGAGACCTACTCTTGAATGTTCTCCTGGAAATGAGGTATTTTGATTGAAAGCATCTCAAATAGGAAAGAAATACTGTGATGAATTATGGCATGTTAGTACTCAGCAAGTGTCTACTCCAGCTACTATGGAAAAAATGCCTCAAACTGTATTTATAAATTTTATAAATATTTGGAATCAATTCTCATATATCCTGCATGCTGAAGTTCAAGATCAAGACTCTTGTCTAAAGATGAATGCTGGTAGCATCGGTTTCCTTGGGGCTCTTTACAAGGAACCAATGACTCCCACTCAACAATATTTTACTATGGATCCAATGTCTACCTAAGTAATTGGGGGACAAATTGTATGGACCAAAGCAGAGCTTAATAATAACATCCTGGGGCTTAAAGCATTCTGTGACATCATTTGAAGAACAAGAAATTACAGAATGCCTTTGAATTAGTAAATCATTCTGTCTCTGATTCCCAAACCCTGGAGTTACAGTCAAATACAACCTTAATGCTCTGAATGTGTATGTTGTGAATGCTATTATTGTTATTTGTCATTTTAACTTTATTTTTTTATTGTTCTTGACATGAAACCCAGTATCTTCTGGATGGTAAGAACATACTCAAAGACTGACTCACATATTCTCAAACCTTAACCTAAATATAATTTTGAAAAATAAGAGTCACCACACAAAGACTTGACTGAGAGCATGAGAGCTGACAGCATCTATAGATTTCTCTTTTCTCACTTCTTATTTACAAAGTTGGTAAAATGTAGATGTTTTCACTTGCTCAGCAAACTAGCTTGCGCCAGTTGCTTCTTGGTCCCCGTTTTCCCTTCTGAAAAGCAATAGGAACAATGTCTTTCTCGATTTGAAAATAGTTTTTAGTTTTCCTGTGGGCTGTGCTCAATCATGGATGCTTGTGTGGAGATAATGAGCTATCTCTTGGCTCAGGAGGAAAGAGTGTAGATTGATTTTACATATTTGACACAAAGGGAGAAGGATGGAGAAGGTAGATGAAGAGAGTATGATACCCTTGCCATCTTGGTTTGTCAGGGTACTTTTAAATCCACGTGTTTTATTCTACTTAGAATTCACCTTCTTTCTCAGTCTCTGTATTTTTAAAAAAAAATTGAAAAACATATTCTTTGTATTTATTCACTTTACATCCCACTCACTGCACCTCCTCCTAATCATACCCTCCCACAATCTTTCCTTCAATCTTTAATCCTCTTCTCTTCTGAGAGGGTGGAGGCCGCCACTGGGTATCCCTCCCACCCTGACACATCAAATCTCTTAAATTTTTGATCTTAGTTATTCTGACCAGGGTAAGATGGAATGTCAGAGTTGTTTTGATTTGCATTTCTCTGTTTACTAAGGCTTTGAACATTTCTTTAAGTGCTTCATGGCCATTTGAAATTTTTCTTTTGGAGGATTCTCTGTTTAGCTCTGTACCTCAGTTTTTATTTGGGCTATGTGGGTTGTTGGTGTCTAACTTCTTGAACTCTTCATAAATTTTGGATATTAGTCCTCTGGCAGACACAGGGTTGGTGAATATCCTTCACCAATCTGTAGGTTGCCATTTTGTCCTATTGACAGTGCCTTTTGCCTTATAGAGGCTTTTTAGTTTCACGAGGTCTCATTTATCAATTGTTGATCTTAGAGCCCCATTCGTTGGTGTTCTGTTAAGAGGGTTGATTCCTGTACCAATGAGTTCAAGGCTATTCCCCTTTTTCTGTTCTATGAGGTTTAGTGTATCTAGTTTTATGTTGATGTCTTTGATACATTTGGACTTGAGTTTTGTGCAGATTAATAGATATAGGTCTATTTGCATTTTTCTACATGCAGATATCCAATTAAACCAGCACCATTTGTTGAAGATACTCTGTGCTTACATTGTTTGGTTTTGCCTCCTTTGTCAAAAATCAGATGTCCACTGGTGTGTGATATTATTCAATTCCATTGATCAATCTGTTCCTAAACCAATACCATGCACTTTTAATTACTATTGCTCTGTGTTATAGCTTTTATTTTTAAGAATCACTTTTGCTATCCTGAGTTTTTTGTTTTTCCATATGAAGTTGAGGATTGCTCTATCAGAGAATTGTGTTGTAATTTTGATGGAGATTGCATTGAATCTGTAGATTGCTTTTGGTAAGATGGCCATTTTCACTATGTTAATCCTACTGATATATGAGCATAGAAGATATCTCCATCTTATGAAATCGTTCTCAATTTCTTTCTTCAGGAAATTGAAGTTTTTGTCACATAGCTCTTTCACCTGCTTGGTTAGACATATATAAAGATACTTTATTTGTGGCTATTGTGAAAGGTATTGTTTCTCTAATTTCTTTCTCAGCCCAGTTATGGTTTGTTTAAAGAAGGCTACTGATTTCTTTGAGTTAATTTTTCATTCAGTCACTTTGTTGAAGGTTTTTCTCAGTTGTGGTTGTCCAGTAGAATTTGGGGGGGGGGGCGATTAAAGTTACTATCATATTATCTAAAAATAGTGATACCTTAACTCCTTCCTTTCAAATTTGAATCCCTTTGATCTTTTTTAGTTGTCTTATTGTTCTGGCTAGAACTTCAAGTACTATATAATAGATAAGGAGAGAGTGGGAAACCTTGTCTTATTCCTTATTTTAGTTGAATTGCTTTAAGTTTCTCCCATTTAGTTCAATGGTGGCTATTAACTTGCTGTATATTTCTTTGGTTGTGTTTATGAATGTACCTGTATCCATGATCTCTCTAATTGTTTTAACATGAAGGGTTGTTAGATTTTTGTCAAAAGCTTTTTCAGTATCTAATGAGATGATCATGTTTTTTTTATTTGTTTGTTTATATGGTAGATTACATTGATGGATTTTTGTATGTTGAATCATCCCTGCATTCCTTGGGTGAAGCCTATCTCATCATGTTAGATGATGTTTTGCATGTGTTCCTGGATTCAGTTTGCAAATATTTTTGCATCAATGTAGATAAAGGACATCAGTCAGAAATTTTCTTTCTGCATTGAGTCTTTCTGTAGTTTTGGTGTCAGGGTGACTATGGCTTCACAGAATGAGTTTGGCAGAGTTCCTTCTATTTCTATTTTGCATAATAGTTTGAGGAATATTGGTATTAGCATATCTTTGAAAGTCTGGTAGAATTCTGTACTAAAACCATATGGCCTGGACTATTTTTGATTGGGAGACTTTTGGTGATTGCTTCTATTTTCTTAGGGGTCATAGGGCTGTTTAAATAGGTTACATGATCTTGATTTAAGTTTGTTAAGTGATACCTGTCTAAAAAATTCTCCCTTATCATGAAAATTTCTGAATGAATGGCCAACCAGTGACTGGCCCAACTTGGGATCTATCCCATATGTGGCACCAAACCATGCCACTATTACAGATGCTATGTTATTCTTGCAGAGAGGAGCATAGCATCACTGTCCTCAGAGAGGCTCTACCAGTAGCTGACTGAGACAGATGAAGATACTAATAACCAAGCATTGGACTGAGGTCAGGGAACCCTATGGAAGAGTTAGGGGAAGAACTGAAGGAGCTGAATGGGCTTGCAACTCCATAGGAAGAACAAAAGTGTCAACTAACCTGAACTCCTGGGAGCTCCTAGAGACTAAGCCATCAACCAAAGGGCTTTCATAGACTGGTCCGTGGCCACTGGCACATATGTAGCAGAGGAATGCCTAGTCTAGCCTTAGTGGGAGAGGATGCACCTAGTCATGTAGAGACTTGATACCCCAAGGAAGGGGGATTCCCAGAGAGCACCCTCTGAGAGGGGAAGGAGAGGATATATTAGGGTAAGAACTGTGCAATGAGAGACTGGGAGGTAGGACATCACTTGGGCTATAAACAGATAAATTAATTAGGAAGAGTTTTTCTATTTTGGGGAGTACAGGCTTTTGATGTAAGACCTAATGATTCTTTGAATTTCCTCAGTGTTTGTTGTTCTATTTCCCTTTCTGTTTCTGATTCTGTTTATTTGGATACTGTCTCTCTGTCTTTTGGTTAGTTTGGCTAAGGGTTTGTCTGTCTTAATGGATTTTCTTCAAGAACCAGCTTTTGTTTTCATTGTTTCTCTTTGTTGTTTTCTTTGTCTCTGATTTCAGCCCTGATTTTGATTGTTTCCTGCCTTTTGCTCCTCTTTGGTGTGCTTGCTTTGTTGTTGTTGTTTTCTTTTGTTTTGATTTGTTTTTCTAGAGCTTTCAGGTGTACTTTTAATTGTTGGTATGAGAACGTTCTAATTTCATTATGGAGGCATTTAATTTTATGAACTTTCCTCTTAGCACTGCTTTCATTATGTACCATAAATTTGGGTATGCTGTGCCTTCATTGTCATTGAGTTCTAAAACATCTTTGATTTCTTTTTTTCTTTCTTTCTTCCTTAATCCATAGATCCTTGAGAGTTGTTTAGTTTCCAAAGGTGTGTAGATTTTCTGTTGTTTCTGTTGTTGAAGTCCAGCTTTAATTGTTGGGGATCTGATAAGATATTTCAATTTTCTTATAACTGTCGAGAATTGCTTTGTGACTATTTGGTCAATTATGGAGAAAGTTCCATGAAGCATTGAAAAGAAGGTATATTCTTTTGTGTTTGGGTAAATATTCTATTGATGTCTATCATGTCCATATGATTCATAATGTCTGTTAGTTTCATTATTTCTCTGTTTAGTTTTTGTCTGGATATCCTGTCTATTGGTGAAAGTGGTGTGTTGAAGACTCCCAACATTAATGTGTGGGGTTCAATATGCAATTTGAGTTTTAGCGATATTTCTTTTACAAATGTGCCCCTGTGATTGCTCAGAATTGAGATATCATCTTGGTAGATTTCTTCTTTGATGAGTATAAAGTGTACTTCCTTGTTTCTTTGGATTAATTTTGGCTGAAAATCTATTTTATTAGATATTAGAATGGCTACTCCAGCTTTCTTATTGGGTCCATTTGCTTGGAAAAATTTTTTCCCAGAAAAAAAACTTTTATTGGGTCTTTTCATTGGGTAATTAAGTTCATTGATGTTGATAGATATTAATGACCAGTGATTGTTAATTCTTATCATTTTGATGGTGGTGTTAGTGTGTATTAGTGTGTGTGTGTGTGTGTATGTGTGTGTGTGCACATGCTTCTCTTGTTTTGCTGGTATGGAGTTACTTATTTCTTCTGTTTTCTTGTATGTCATTGTCTTCCATGTTTTAGAGTTTTCCTCTAGTATTATGTGTAGGGCCAGATCTGTGGATAGATATTGTTAAAATGTAATGTAATACATTTCTTCAAAATCAGTGTTTTAGTCAAAGTCAGTGCCTCAAAGAGATCTCTCAAACCATCTCTTTCCACTTAAAATATCTTCAATAACTACCAAGAACCACCAAGCCAGCTAAGGATGGCAGGATACCTATTCCAGAGTGCCATGTAGGAGCCATGATCAAACTTTTAAGGTTCAGCTCACAGACAGTATCTACTCTACCTCATAACTATAGTTAGCTTCTGAATCCTAGCCTTGGAATAGGAAGAAAATGTGCAGTCAAAAAAGAATTAGTAACTGTAATCTTATCTCTACTCTATCCCTGTTATCTATTGTAAACATACTTCCCAGATGAAGCCAGTCCCTGATTGTCTACCCAGTAAAGTTGTGTGTGTCCTGACACAGTGTAATGAAGAAGATGCTACTATGTGTGCTTAACGTACTCTTCCCTATAGGGACAAAGTCAAAGTTCCATAGACACCATGACAACAGCATAATGCAAATGGGCTACTGTCAGATCCCTGATCTTTGTATCCAAGGGATACAAAGCAGTAGGGATGCACCCTTGAGAGGAAAGGGAAATCAGACATATCCTCAGAATGATGGGTCCTATAGCATAATGGCACTGAAAAGAACCCAGATATTCCCTCAACAGAGGAATGGATACAAAAAATGTGGTATATATACACAATGGAGTACTATTCAGCCATTAGAAACAATGAATTCATGAAATTCTTAGAGAAATGGATGGAGCTGGAGAATGTCATACTAAGTGAGGTGACCCAGTCTCAAAAGAATACCCGTGGTATACAGTCACTGATAAGTGGATATTAGCCTAGAAGCTTGGAACACCAAAGACACAAATCACATATCAAGTGATGTCTCACAAGAAGAAAGGAGTGGACACTGGTGCTAGAATGGACCAAAACATCATTGTGGGAGAGTACAAGAACAGTAAAGTGGGAGGGGGTGGATGCGGGAGCAGGGGGAGGGAAAAGGACATGTGGGACCTTTGGGGGTGGGGAACCAGAAAAAGGGAAATGAATTGTAAATATAGAATATATACAATAAAAAAATCAAAAAAAAAGAAAGAAAACTGCTATTAGTCTCAGTTTCAGATAAAAGGGTTCATTTCTATGACAAAGAGTTCACTGTTACTTTCCTTAGAATTTACTTTCCTCTGTCTCAGCCCTTTGAAGTTCCACTAATTCTTGCCTTAGTGTTTATTTTTTTGGAATTATGAAATATGGTAAGATTGGTGATGTTACTTGGCCCCAGACAATATTTCCCAACTCCAACCTCATAGGCAAACTCCCCTAAGATGGAAGATGACTAATGAATAATGAATAATGCATAATGTACATGAATATTTTGTTTTGCCTACATATGTGTCTCTGTACAATGTGTTTGTTTAATGCCCCAAAAGGCCAGATGAGTGTATATAATTTCTTGGAATTAGAGTTACAAATAGTTGTGGTTTGCCTTGTGGGTGCTGGGAATTGGACCAGGGCTCCTCTGGAAGAGCATCAAGTGCTCTTAACCACTGAGTCATCTCTCTAGCCTGTGTGATGATATATTATAAATGACCATGATTTCATTAAAATTTAAACATATGCAAATTTAAGTTTTTTGAAAGTAAAAGAAAATACCAAGCATAAAGGCACATGGATGCTCACTTAGCTTACATTCTTATCAGCTAGAACACACAAGTAAAATTGTTTCATGGTAAACAACATCCTGTAAAGTTAATACGCAGGAGACAAATATGAAGTAAAACACATTTTTCAGCTATCAGGATCTGCACACTCCCTAGGGACAAGGCCTATGTGTATAAACCCATGTTGTCAAGACATGAGTTTCCAGCAGAGCTCACTGCAGGGCACCTGGGAGAGCAGCTGCTTTAGAAATGCCTTTGCAATTATACTAACAATTGAGAATACATGAAAAAGTACAGATGCTTTATAGACAGGTAGATGGGAATCAAATACTTAATTGCCATGATTTAAAAAAAGATTCTCTGGGAAAAAGCCATTCGCATCCTTAACTAATCAAATCAGATTTAATTATATGTTTTAGAAGAAAGAGTTGTGCTGCAAATTTCTTTCGAAAGGGAAATCACCCCTTCCTCCTCCTTTATGTGTGTGTGTGTGTGTGTGTATGACATTTCCATTTTGAATGTCTGCTTGTTGCTTTCTGTGAGTGGAACTAGACTGATTTTATATCTACATGGAAGTTTGGAGAGTTATAGTTTAACAAGGGGGGATATACACATGCAAACATACTCTGTAAAATAAAGACTGCATTGTATGGTTTTTAGGTTTTCAGAAGTGAAAGAAACCCTAGATGCATACATGAGCAAATACTAAAGCCTATCTTCTTCAACGGTTTCCTAAAACTACATATTCACTTAGGGACTCAGCATAAATATGAAATAGTGATTATTGGCAGGGATGAGTTTGACCAGCCCCCAGCTGTTACAGGGGCCTTTGATTCTAGAGTTTCAGCAGTTGTAGCATCGGCGTGGACATCAAAGCAAATACAAAATAATTCCCTATTCTGTCTTGTACTGTGTCTTTTCTTTAATACTCGGCCAGGCTTGGCTGTAATCCACAGCTTTTCATGTAGGGAGTAGTGGATTGCTTGGGAGTGCCTGGCCTACATTCACTCCATAAATGTAATTACCCTTCTTTTGTTTCCTAGACCTAAAACAAAATTGTTTTTTAGGCCTTTTTTTTCTGTCTGGACTGAATTCTGGTCTCACATTTCTGCTTGGCTTTCCAGTTCCATTTTCATGCAGCAAAATGCTCTAACCACTTGGGCCTCTCCAGTGCGCATCTGCTACTTGCTTGAAAATTAAATTTCTAGGAGACAACAGTTTTCACTCAAAATCTCTTTCAGGGATACAGGAAGGGGGTTGATTGGGGAACAGGGGGAGGGGAGAGGGCTTATGGGACTTTCAAGGAGGGGGGAACCAGGAAATGGGAAATCATTTGAAATGTAAATAAGGAATATATCTAATAAAAAGAAAAGAATAAGAAAAGAGCAGCTTGTACTATTAACCATGAACACCAAAAACAAAAAACAAAAACAAAAACAACAACCAAAAAAATCTCTTTCACCTGAATATCTTTCATAGAGCTTCCATTCTATATGTTTCTGTTTTACTCTTGTTGTTTTGGTTATTTTTTTTCCTTTTTTTTTTTCTGTTTGCCACAATGGAACTCAACTATCAATTTTACATTTTTTTCTTGAGTATAATAAACTCATGTTGAACATAATAAACGTACTCTCACTGAAAACACTGTGTTAAGGAACCTTAATCCTACCGATGTAGCAAAGGGCACCAGCATTACTTGAGAGACTGTAGTTAACTCACTGATCTAAAACCAGGTTAATGCAGCCTGAGCAAAGCCAGTGTTCAGAAAAGAACTGAATAGAGAGGCCCACAGTGTGGGCTGACAGCTGTAATGACTTGGGTTTTTTAATGTTAGTGCAATTGTTGTGCTGGGTTTTATTCTAAAAAATGTGAGTTTAAAGTAGGAGTAAGATTTTTCATAGATATAAATTTCAGAGAGTTTACTGCTATAGGAATTTGTAAATAGATTAGAAAAATGGCAAGCCTATTAGACAGGAAGGCTTTTGTCAGTTGTCACCTGGAAAATGTAGCTTTTTGTAACTTTTTTCACTACTTAGTGGGTTCTTCTTTCTTCCACTAATTTCCATCACACTATCAATCCACTAACAAAAGAAAAGAGAAATCAAAGGGCAGAGAGTAAAGGAAAGAGATGTCTGAGTAAAGTCAAGTGTTGAAAAATGGACTGCCTTATGGTGAAACTACTTTCTGCTGTTTAGGGGTATTGAGTTATTGGAGCAAGTTTGGTCTTTGCTGTCAGGATATCTTCTTCTTGTCTCTTCTTTGTGCATGACTACTTAACAAACCACAACCAGCACAATTGACAATAACCAACCAACAGCAACCAATCAACAACCCACTATCAACCCACATCTTTCAGGGGCCCTAGTATTTATATATGCTCTATTCTCCAGAATGCCAAAAGTCATACAACTGCAGAAACTATCTGCAGCTAGAAAAATCACACCTCTGCTAGAGCACTAGCAAATCATAGTCAGTTACTTAGGATGATCTGAAGCAGCCCCATATCTCAGCACACACTTGGGATTAAAATGAAAACATAATCTTATAACATTTCTGTGTTTTTGTTTTGTTTTCTTCTTTTGTTGTTGTTTTGTTTTTTGCTAAGGTGGTGGCTTCAGGTGAGAGTTTGGGAAGGATCAAGGGCAGCTGATGAAGTGGAGGAATTGATCCAACTGAAGGAATTGGGGAAAGTTCAAAGAAAGGAGCTTTGACAGTAGTCAATGAGCTGCTGAAGCTGGGTTTAACTACTACCTGCTAGAAGACTATCAAACATACCAATGGCTCAAAGCATATAGCATGCCCATGTCAGATGCTCAAGTAAGATGTCTAACCATAAGGTAGCCAAACATGAAGTGCAAACACATGATGTTTATGGGACAGGCATGTGGTTCATCTTGGTGTCAAAGCTCAAAGAAATTAAGGATCATAATCATGATTATATAAAGGTATGTTTGATTTTAATAAATATTTCCGGTACAATATGTTTTTCTAGTTCTAGATGGAGATTTGTGTATTTAGAAATATTGTCTTAGGTACATTTTTTTCCACTATCTCCTCTAAGTAAGTTTTAAATATTAATAATGGGTCTGCATATAATTTGTATCCGTAAAATTATTAGACCTATTTCACAACAAGTTAGAAGGACAAAGTAAAGAATCATGATGACTTGGGTATTTTATAAAAATTTCAATTATGATCATTATAAGAAAAAATGGTTTAAGAGGTACTCAGTTCTGGATGCCCATAGACAGGAATCCTTATGTGCGGAGTTTTGAGTTTTCAGCCTATGCTGTTTGACTGTGTCCCTCCGCTGTCACTTATTGGAATCTTAGTCTTGTAATTCAAATGTCAGAGTCTTCAGAAATGAGCCAGGACACAGCAAGGTCATAGGATCGTCCCCAAGATAATCTGATGTTATAGGGAGAGGGAATAATCCCACAGGGCAAACAATTACTGATGAGAAGCCTAGACACGGCACTGCAAGTATGAATGTGTGATTTGAGGTTTGAAAATCAATGGAATTGTAGAATAAAAGAATGGATCACATCATAGGATGGACTTTTATCTGCACATTGCATTTGACATTGTTTCCTCAGATGGAATAAATCTGGAACACTAATATCATGTGTTAATGACAAGAAGAACAATGGAAGTGAGTGAGTGACTTGAAATGTTTTCTTTCACTCCATCTTTCTATTAACCTAACTAAATCTGTTCATGTGACCTTTCAATTAATGTTTTTAAATGTTGCTGATAAATTGCAAAGCATGGTTGTAAAAGCACCGAGGAAGGTTCCTGAGGAGAAAACAAATGAAGCACACAATATATATCAAGACAGGAGAAAAATATGACTTTGGTGTTTGCTTAATGAGCAGGTATGAACCCTAATAGCTCGCAAGCAGTCAGCTTGTCGTTTCATTTGTTGTCCTCACAGCAATCCATGCAGTTGTTTTGATCATTTCTAGGAAACCTCTTTTTCTATGTCTGTGGGGTATTAAGTAATGACTTCTATTTATCTCATTGTGCTAACTTAGAGTGGGGTATAAGGATGCCATTGATGACGGAATGTACAACACACACTGGACAAAACATCTCCAACTGCTTATCTTCAATGTAATGTAGGCTGTAATTTTTCTAGAACTGTACTCCAGAGAGGTGTGAAGAATGAATCCCACAATCTACTCAACTATTATTGATCATGTTCTTATTGACAACATTACATAGATAAAACAACTACTTGTCACAATTTTACCCAAACTGTTTTGTATAAAATACTAGTTTTATTTATTTACTTCTTGGGGAGGGGTGTCAATTAGAAGATCAAAAATAAGTTTGATCAAAGAAGTTTAGTAAACCTAGTTATCTTTTTTAAAAAAACGACATTAAATTTTAAATTACATTGTTTGCTTTATTTTTTATTTTATTAGATATTTGCTTTATTTACATTTCAGATTGTATTCCATTTCCTCGTTACCCCTCTGAAAAACCCCCATCCCTCTCCCACTGCTTACCAAACTCTCCACTCCAACTTTCCTGACTTGGCATTCCCCTAAACTAGGGCATCAAGCCTTCACAGGACCCGTGGCCTCTCCTCTCATTGATGCCTGAAAAGGCCATCTTCTGCTCCATATGAAGCTGGAGCCATGGGTCCAGCAACTCTTTGGTTGGTGCTTTAGTCCTTGGGAGCTCTGGGGATACTGGTTGGTACATATTATTGTTCCTCCTATGGGACTGCAAACCTCTTCAGCTCCTTGGATCCTTTCTCTAGCTCCTCCATTGGGGACCATTTGCTCACTCTACTGGTTGGCTGTGAGCCATGGGTATTTTTATCCACCTTCTAAGAAGGATCAAAGTATCCACACAATTACATTGTTAATGCCAAAGTCTGCAGCCTAACACATCCTGGTGGAAGTATGTCAGTTCATACTCTTCTGTGTGGTACATGCTGTGCAGTGTTCATGCTGAGGCAGCCACAGCAGCATGTTCTGAGGAATGGCTTCCTCTTCTGCCTAGGTAGGAAGTCAATGAGGATACTGATGAGTCCTAGCAAGACAGTCTAGTAGCATTTGTGTCAGATGTATCCCTATGTAGCTGTTCTTCCATGTCTATTCAATCACTCTGGTCCAGAGGCTTGCCAATATTGATCTTTTAAAGGCATAAAGGGCTCAGCTATGAGTTTGATGCATCTACCTCATTGAAGATTCCATACTGCTGACTATGTAGCTCTCTCAGCATTTACTAAACATTCCGATAATGGTTGTCAATAAGGTGATATAAGATTGTTTTCATGATGTCCATGAGGCTTAAACTATGCAAAATGAGTCACAAAGATTGAGACATGCCAACATTAAGATAAACTTAAAAATAGCTTCACATATAATTGTATATCCTGCATGCAGGAGTTGTCCAATTCTATGACTGTAGACCTCAGCATAGGCTGACCTACTCCATTCCTGTCTTACTGGTGCTGGTGGTGATATTGAAGGCCAAGAATTCTCTCTGTCTCTCTGCCTCTTCTCTTCCCTTCTCTCCCCTCCCCTCCCCTCCCCTCCCCTTCCCTTCCCTTCCCTTCCCTCCCCTTCTGCCCCCACCCCCTCTCTCTCTTCATGACATTGAGATGAAATAGCAACCACAACTTAGCCTGGTGACAAGAAATCAGTGCATGCAATACCCCCACTGTCCAGACAATAGAACCTTTGGGAGTATTACATATACTTCTTGTCAATAATAGCAACTTTTGAAGTGCCCTTTGTTAGAGTCTTTGGGGAAGTTTAAGTTAGATCTTTTCAGGGTTATAGAGTCCCTGGGCACTATGTCAGTACTGTTGGTACTGCAATGTGTTGGGCCTATCAGAGTGTCTCAGAGTATATTCTTCCTCCTGGCTCATGATGTGCCAGATCATTCTACACAGTGGTGAAACACTATGAACAGAGAACTAGTAGCCTACCACTCAAAGGCCAAAGATCTTGACAGGTTGATGTCCTGCAAGTGCTTTGATGTATCAATTCCCTGAAGAAGATAATGTTAGAGAAATCAGGGAGAAAACACAGAAGAGAGGAAGGGAGGGAGGGTGGGTGGGAGGGAGGGAAGGAGGGAGAGAGGGAGGGAGGGAGGAGGCAGGGAGGAAGGAAGAGAGAGAAAGAGAGAGGGAGAGAGGGGGAGAGAGAGGGAGGGAGAGAGAGAGAGAGAGAGAGAGAGAGAGAGAGAGAGAGAGAGAGAGAAGAACCTAAGGTGACCGTGTCTGTCTATTCCTGACAGTGGCACCTTTCTAATAGACTTGTCACTTTAAAGTCCCATCACTTGACACACCCCCACATCAAGTATGAAATTTCCAAATGTTCTTTTTTTTTCTTTTCTATATTCTATGTTTACATTCCAAAGGCTTTCCCCTTTCCCAGTTCCCCCCCACCATATGTCCCATAATTCCTCTCCCCCCCAGCTATTCCCCAATCATTCCCTCCCCCCCACGATTTCTCTGTTCTGGGTCTACAATACTGGATCCAATCTTTACAGGCCCAGGGTCCTCTCCTTTCTTCTTCTTGGGAGTCATTTGACTTGCTAATTGTGCCTTGAGTATTTAGGGCTTCTGGGCTCATTAATATCCACTTATCAGTGATTGCATTTCATGTGTATTCTTTTGTGATTGGGTTAGCTCACTCAGGATGATATTTTCCAGGGCTAACCATTTACCTACAAATTGCATGAATTCATTATTTTTAATTGCTGAGTAGTACTCCATTGTATAAATATACCACATTTTCTGTATCCATTCCTCTTTTGAGGGATATCTGGGCTCCTTCCAATTTCTGGCTATTATAAACAAGGCTGCTATAAACATAGTGGAGCTTGTGTCTTTATTGTATGCAGGGGAATCCTCTGGGTATATGCCCAGGAGTGGTATGCCAGGGTCCTCTGGAAGTGACATGCCCAATTTACTGAGGAACCACCACATTGATTTCCAGAGCGGTTTTACCATTTTGCAATCCCACCAACAGTGGAGGAGTGTTCCTCTTTCTCCACATCCTTGCCAGCACCTGTTGTCTCTTGAGTTTTTAATCTTAGCCATTCTGACTGGTGTGAGGTGGAATCTCAGGGTTGTTTTGATTTGCATTTCCCTGATGACTAATGATGTTGAACATCTCTTAAGGTGTTTCTCGGCCATCTGCATTTCTTCTGGTGAAAATTCTTTGTTTAGCACTGTACCCCATTTTTGATAGGGTTATTTCCAAATTTTCTTAAGGAACATTATCACAATCCTCAAGGCAGAAGCAGATGGTTAAAATCCACACTCCCTGAGGTATCATATATTGGTGCTACTGGTACCATTCTTGATTCAGATCTCAACATCTAAAAAGTGAGGGTAATATTCTATGAACTTTGGATTGTTTGACGGGATTCAAATGACTTCCTTTGTGCTTGGTGATACTAGGTACTTGAGACATGTCAGTATCATGTTGTACTCAGAGCCATTTGAATGCAAAGTAAAGTGTTCCAGTCCTCTGGTTCTCAAAAGCTTTATTCCCCCTTAATTTTAGCACTAAAAATTTTGAATTAAAATATTCCATTTTCAAGTCTACATCACCCATTATTGGGTCTTACTACAATTTGTACGCATAAGGAAAAGCTAGTACACATTACCTGGCATGGGGAAGCATGACAACCAGTTTATTTTGTCAAACTATTGATTCCCTTCCAAACAGTGCTTCACTTTTCACACAGAGTCTACCCATTCCTTGAGCCCAACAGAATTCAGCAATAACAACTTACAACAGTGATTCTGGGCCAGTGCCATCAACTGTTTCAAGTATCCTGCCTCATCAATTCTGAGCTCTTGGATGGTACATGGATTGACACATCTCTCCTGCAGCAGGACACATTGATTGGGTCGAAGATGTCAACCTAAACTGGGGCGGAGAAACATAGGATCATGTAAATAAATCTCATTTGTTGATAGAGGCCTAGACAACATGAAGGACCAACATCATGAGAAGGATGGCTGTCCATGGGGTGCTTTACCAGTAACAGTAAGAAGCAGTTGGATGGGAAGGGGTGAGTTGAATGTGGGGCATTGCTGGTGACATCTGCAAAGAAAGACTGAAGGGACCCAGGCAGACACAGAGTCAAAGACATACTCAGAGCATCAGAACAACACCTGTATGCTAGCACTTGGGATGTGTGGCATCTGCAGGTAGCTTATGGTAGAGTGGTGATGAAGATGGGAGGTGGAAAGAGGATGCCATTCTGAGGTTTTGTTGTATCAAGACTTCTACTTGATGGTCCAGCAAATAAGTAGAATCTGAGAAAAGGAGGTTGAGAAGTATGTGGCGTGTGTATGTGTGTGTGTGTGTGTGTGTGTGTGTGTGTGTGTGTGTGTGTGTACATGCACGCGTGCATGTAGAAGGCAGAAATCCAATGTAGATTCCCTCTTTGGACAGTCCCCTCTTTATATTTTGAGTTGGTGACATCACTGAACAGGAGCCTATAAATTTGGCCATACTGGCTGAGCAGCAAGCTCCAGTAATGACCCTGGGTCTGATTTCCTAGCACATGGATTATAGGTGCATGCTACCATGCCTGACTTATTTTTCACTGGTTCTGGAAATGAAATTTTTCTCATCATGCTTGTAAAACACCTTTAACAAAAGGGTCATTTCCCTATCTCTGAAGGACAATATTTGCTGTGTGGAGCTGCAACCCAGAAAAAAGAAAGCACCTCAAATATCTATGTTTGCCAACCACTTAGAGCTTTCCTTTCCTATGTCCCTTGTGATATAAGATGGCGCAACAAAGAAATAGGTGAGATTTGCTCAGTCTTGCCTAAACTCATTCTGGACTCAGTGGTAGAAAACTGATGGTATTTATATCTTCTCACAACAAAAAGTTTTTTGATGCTGATTAAACATGTAATCCATCATAAATGAAATGATGATTCGATATTCTGAAACCGTGTCTGCTGATGTGTGGTCTACTCCAAGTCTACTTAGATTAAAAGTGTCTTAAAAGATGTATCTCACACCCTGAGTTTGTGTCCTACCTTCTGGAAACATTGCATATGAAAGCCGAGTGCACTGTTTAGTGTCCGTGACTTATGGCCCTGGCAAACTTGTATGCAGAAATGCTGCAAAATAATTCAAATTGCATGCTAATTCAGAGAAAATCCACTTTAGCATCTTCCAAAGAATACAGTAAGCTAAAGGGCATATTTCAAATAAGAGAAGGGGGAATGCCAAATACATTTTTGGCGCTGGATGCTGATGAGAAAGAGTGCAAGAATCTCTGAAGCAGATAATTTATTTGATTTATCTTAGTTTGGTTACAACTGAAGCCAGAATTAGGGTCTTTGCTAAACAAATGAAGAGTACTACACTGAGCATGAACTGTCAGTTCAAAACTCTGCTCATACTCAGGAGAACCCAGGAAACTGGCAGTGTAAGCATAGAATCTGTCCTGCATTCTCCATCAAAAAGAACCAAAACAAGTCCCTTCTTTGAGATTCTGTTTCTTTGTCTGTGAAGAAGAAAACACCCCAGTCATCCTGCCAAACAATTGGACTGCTCAAGTGTGCCAAATGTCCTATAGTGGTGGGCACGAAGTATGCAGAAATATAAAGTCTAGGCATGTGTCACTTGGTATTATAGTGGTAGGTTCAGAAACACAACCAGAACAAGAGAGAAAAGCAAAAAATGTACAGTTATCTATTGCCTATTAGATGTGAGAAAAGAAACTGGGGAAGACCCTTGAAGACATGGGCACAGGGTAAAAATTCCTGAATAGAACACCAATAGCTTATGCTCTAAGATCAAGAACTGACAAATGGGGCCTCATAAAATTACAAAGTTTCTGTAAGACAAAAGACACTGTCAAAAGGACAAAACTGCAACCAACAAATTGTGAAAAGATCTTCACCAACCCTACATCAAACAGAGGGCTAATATCCAATATATATAAATAACTCAAGAAGGTAGACTCCAGAGAGCCAAATAACCCTATCAAAAAATGGGGTACAGAGCTAAACAAAGAATTTTTACCTGAAGAATTTCGAATGGCTGAGAAGCACCTTAAGAAATGTTCAACATCATTAATCATTAGGGAAATGCAAATCAAAACAACCCTGAGATTTTACCTCACAGCAGTCAGAATGGCTAAGATTAAAAACTCAGGAGACAGCAGGTGTTGACAAGAATGTGGAGAAAGAGGAACACTCCTCAAGGGCTGGTGGGATTGGAAGATGGTACAACCACTCTGGAAGTCAGTCTGCTGGTTCCTCAGAAAACTGGGCATGACACTTCCAGAGGACCCTGTTATAGCACTCCTGGGCATATACCCAAAGGATTCCCCGGCATGCAATAAGGACACATGCTCCACTATGTTCATAGCAGCCTTATTTATAATAGACAGAAGCTGGAAAAAACACACATATCCCTCAAAGGAGGAATGGATACAGAAAATGTGGTATATTTATACAATGGAATACTACTCAGCAATTAAAAACAATGAATTCATGCAATTTTTAGGAAAATGGTTGGAACTGGGAAATATCATCCTAAGTGAGGTAACCCAGTCACAAAAGAATATACATTTAATGCATTCACTGATAAGTGGATATTAATTAGCCCAGAAGCTCTGAATACTCAAGACACAATTACAATATCAAATGATTTCCAAGAAGGAACAAGAGGGCCCTGGTCCTGGAAGGCTTGATGCAGCATTGTAGGGGAGTACCAGGACAGAGAAATGGGAGGGGGTGATCGGGGAATGGACAGAGGGAAGAGGGCTTATGGGACTTATGGGGAGGGGGGAACTGGGAAAGAGGAAATCATTTGGAATGTAAACAAAGAATATAGAAAAGAAAAAAGAAAAACAACAACAAAATTAAGTCCGTGCACATATTCCTCCTTGTGGTCACATTGTAGGTTCACAGTAGATTTAAGGCTGGATGGTAAAACTAGGAGGTGGGTCAGCAGGTAAAACACTTACTGTACAAGAGAGAAGTCCTGAGATCAGATCCTGAAGCCCAGACAAATCTACATTCAGTAGTCTAAGCATATGTAATCCCAACTATCATAACCCATGCCAAAGGAAAATTTCTAGAATTTCTAGAAATTCTTAAAGGCCAACTGGCCTGGGGTTTGTAGAGACAAATAACAACAGATCCAGCTTCAGACAAAGTGGACTGTGAGAACTGACTCCTTCTAATCTCCACATACATGTTGTGGTACACATCTCTCTCTCTCTCTCTCTCTCTCTCTCTCTCTCTCTCTCTCTCTCTCTCTCTCAGAAAAGACCATGGTTATACAGAAAATAAATTTCTAGAATTGTTGGAAATAAGAAGCAATTTACAATGAAGAACATGTTGCTGAACTTTTCAGGACACTATTATATTGAACAGTCTAGACAATCAAGTGAATTTGAGGCTTTACTCAGAGACAAACTAGCCAATCAGAACATAATAATTCGCAAGCTTCTCTCCTGACCCAATATCCTGGAGAGTGCTACCCAGTGCAATACACATAAAGCTCTACTAAGTAACCACAGTCCTGGGTCTGCCCAGCCCTAGCCTGCCCACCCTAGCCAGGTAGACACATTCTGTAAGCCTGTGGGTTTTTTTTCAGTTGTTTCAGAGCTGTTTCCTGAACACACTCTTCGTAAATATTCAAATGGTATGGGCCGAATGCAAACCTTCATCTTGAACTGTACACAGGTAGAACCTACAATAGAAGGGACACAAAAAGCCAGGGGCAGAAAAGATTCTGAAGAATTTGAAAAGCATCTTTGCTCAGAATAATTTAAAACTATTCTATAATCTCAGCTGTAAATTCTGGAAAATGCAAACACCTACTATAAGTGAGATGGTGACTAGTGATAATAATCACCAGTCAGATAAACCTTGTGTCCTGTTTTGTTATCCTAAGATTTATTTACATAATAGTCTCCCTTTGATGAATGAGCTCAGCTTCATCAACAGTAGCTCACCCCAAGACAAAAGAAAGTTGCCAGATGAGAGGCCTTACTTTGCAAAAATGGCTGCCTCATTTATGGTAAGCAATTTCTAAATCAAATATATGCTAACAAATCGTGTCTGCCCTTTCATGGTAATAGATAAATAACAGGATTTATTTTGTAAAAGCACAAAAGGCCCTACTGTTCATTAAGCTCACACTACTGTTTATGCATTAAAAAGTAGGCCACATTTTTATTCTGATTGCCTAGCCTACCTTAAGTAATATTTCCTAGTGGTTGAAATAAAAATTAATCAGTAATTGTATGGTGCTACAATAGAGATGAAAATTATAATTATAACATTCAATTTCTCATATATAAGAGATCCACAACATACTTTGTTGCTGGTATTCAGAGACCCTGGATTTTTACACATTGCTTTTTGGTCACAAAACACTACAACCACAGCTAGAAAAAGCTAGACACCATCAAGTAAGATTTATCCAATCACTGTGGTTTAAACACCAGCAGGGTTTCTGGAAATCTATCCTAATCTATACACTCAGAAGGATGAATGACATATTTTATAAAACATAAGAAAATATATTACATAGCTAGACATTATATTTTTGCATGGGGTCAGTACGCAGATATTAAGACAGTCTCACACTATAGCCCTGGCTAGATTTTGATTCATTATATAGCCCAGAACAGACTCAAATTCATGGCAATCCTCCTGTGTCAGATTTTTGAGAGTTGAAGTTACAGATGTGAGTCACCAAGAGACTTTGATGTATTCTAAATTTCTACTCATAAACACAAGGAATTACACTAAGTCTGTAGTAGAAGAGCAGGCAGATTAGATAAAAGACAAAATATCTTCTTGTATATGGAATATCTTCTTGTATATGGTCAAGATTTGTCAAGTGAAAAAATATTGTCAAGAAATGCCATACAGGAGGACAATATTCCAAGTTCATATAAGTGATTATAGTTAATAAAATCACACACAGAAAACTGGAAGAAGATGGTGGAAGCAGGACTTTTCGCAATACAGCATACCTCGGTTGTAATTTAGAAATTTATGTAAATGGAAGTACAGAGTTGTAACATATGAGTCAAGCAATCTTTTCTATAGTGGATTGCTTATTGTTTGAGGATTTAATACTTTAATATGATGTGTTTAGATTTCATTCAAACCTCATTCCTCCAATTCCTCCCTTGCCCCTCCCCTTTTCCCTTCCAACTTTATTTTCTCTCTCTCTCTCTCTCTCTCTCTCTCTCTCTCTCTCTCTCTCTCTCTCTCTCTCCTCCTCCTCCTCCTCCTCCTCCTCTTCCTCCTCCTCCTCTTCCTCTTCCTCCTCCTCCTCTCCTCTCCTCTCCTCTCCTTTCCTCCCCTCCCCTCCCATCCATCCCCTCTCCTCCCTCTTGTCCCTCCCCTCCTCCATTTAGTACTGCTACAGGGTGCATGGATGTAGGGTCTTCTATATCCCTCATCGCTGAAGAAAACTGATTCTCTTCCCCTAACAACTATCACTGAAAGTAGTTCCTTTCCATGTGCAAGACACAGTGGGCCCCTACACAGTGTGCTGAATTTTAGCTACCTTGATTTTGTACAGATATTTTAAATAGGTTTTAAACATCATAATTATATTTTTGAGCAGATGATAAGCATTCCTTCAAAACAAGTAAAGATATATTCTTCTGTTTTCAAAATAATGTTAGCAATGTCATTGTTGGTATTCTAAGACTTGTCTCTGAATGTTGTTAGTACAAAATAATTGCATACACAATCTGAAGATCCAGATTTTCCAAATCATAGTAAAAACATCAACAGTAAAAGAAGAGATATAGTTTTATTTATTCATTTCTCTGATTTTAAATGCAATGATTATTTGGTTCTTCTCCCTTTGATTAGAAAACAACAAATTTGGCAATTTGGTGAATTTTCTTCTGGTATGATTGGTAATTGTTTTACTATATAAACACATATATCCAAAGTGCCACTATAGCTTGATTTTTTTTAAATGAAGAAGTATATAGCAATTGTATGTCATAAAATTTATGAAATAAAATGCTACTAATGATGTTGTTAACATTTCCTGGATTCTGCTGTTGTGTAAATTTAAAAATTGCCCTGCATCAAAGAAGATTCTTTGAATATGTAGTCCTGGATAAATAGTATGTTATAAATATTCAGAAAATAAAATTAAAGGGTAAAAACAAAAACTTTCAACTGACAAGCTGCCCACTCAAGAGAAATATTCACAGTGACAATATTCACAACAAACAGCTAAACCAGAGGTGGAATTCAGGGTCAGACCCCATCTTTGTGGGTCTTTCAAGCCAAACAGAACGTTTGCTTTCTGATAATAAGTGAAGTTTACCAAGAGATACTTGCTGCTTGCTGGGAAAACACACACACACACACACACACACACACACACACACATACACACACACAAATATATGGACACACAGAAACACCTATAGGCACATACATATGGATACATATATAGACACACACATAGAGAAATAGACACAATAAGCACATACATACATATATATATAAACAGAACTGCATATACACATACATACATGTATATGTACACAGTCACTTATATACATACACATGCACTCACATACATATGTACAACAACACATATATGCCTATACATAAACACACACAAATATACACATCAAGAGCACCTTGTACCTCAGATGGTTTTGGATTTGCATATTCATAATGGCTTACAGAATGTTCTGCTATGATTTGCCTGTACTCTAGTTCCAGATCCTGGGTGTGATTGTCTTCAATATTGTTTAAGTAGTAGTAGGGAGTGGAGACATAGTTTAATGGTTAAGAGCATTGACTGCTCTTGCAATGGATCCAGGTACAGTTCTCATAACCACAGGGAGGCAGAACTATCTGAAATAGAGTATCTCATGCCTCCTTCTGACCTCTGAGGGAACAAAGAACATATGTGGCATACATTCATACTTTCAGGAAAAAACATTCATACAAATTAAATAAATATATCTAAATAAATGAGAAAGGATGATGGGTGCATAGCAATGATTAACATATTGGAGTTGGAGGACTGGAAGGATGTGTTCCCTGAAGAAGCTGCTCCTTCCTATGCATGGGCTACAGGAGGATTTTGGATTTGGAACTTTCACATTACACACACATACACACACATGTATGTGCATATGAACACATATCTATAATATCTCCTATCTATCTCTAATTGAGTGGTGAGAGAATTATGTATTTCTGTATGCCTTTAATTAAAATGTCCATAAAATTGAGATCATCTGCATATTTCAGGCACCCAAACTGATATGACTGAATGTACATGTATTTGTGAGCATATGGTATGTGTGTATACCATAAACATCTGTATAGATATAAATTAGATATTAAATATATGCTTTTATAATGTTGAGTACAAAAAACACAATGTGTTTGTGTTCAAATATTCTTCATTTACTAGTCCCATTACTTTTTACTTACCATCTATATAATTTGCAGCTGTTGAGATCATGCTTATCGTATGACCTGCAGCACATTTGTGAATGACATCCTGTAGTGACATCTCCTTTGGTCCCTTCTCTCAGATTGCTTACTCATGAGATTAATTGCAAAAAACAAAAACAAAAACAAAAACAAAAAACAAAAACAAAAAACCACACCCAAAGATAAGAAACTTTTCTTCACAACAGACATCTGCCAATGCGTTAGATCAGTGAGATGAGAGTTGTTAGAAAAAGGAGAATTTAGCTTTTGTCTTAAAACCAAGTCAAGACCCTAAGGATGAAGCCGAAGGTTTACTTCTAGTTTTAACGCACACATGTACACACACGTACACACACACACATACACACACACACACAATGTATGTGTATGTGTATATATTTTTGAGATATATGGAAGTTAACTTATTTCTTAGTATAAAATGGAAAACAGTGTCCTATGTTTAGTAAAACTTGAGGTTGCATCTCCATTGTGTTCTGGTCAATTTCCAACTCTTTAGTTACTCTCATTCCACCGTCTCAAGGTATGTGTTGTATGTGAGGCTGTGTTTATCATGTGGGTGAGACAATAAAACCATTGGGACTGTGCAGGTAACTGAGGGACTCATTCAGAGCAATTTCTGGAATTGACATCAAAGCCCATCCATCTCCTCTATGCCTACAGCTTTTCCTAGAACACGATAATACACATTATTTTCATTCTTTCAGATTGTGACCTGAATAAATTCCACAGCACATCCAGGTTAGTGGCTCTTATGATCTTAATTAATGGATTGTCATAGAGCCCATGAGGACACCATCTATCATTGTGGCTAAAAGCAGCACTTTGAAGGCAGTAACAGCAGAGCTTTGAATGGTGGATTTGGGCACACACCCAGTGGAGAATGTCCCACTGGCAGGAAGCAGTAATGCCTGCTCATTCCACCCATGATGACTCACTGAATGTCCCCACAGATGGCTCCAGTTAGGACAAGAAGGCAGAGGGTTGCATTATGAGCACAATTTTTGTGGCAATTGGCAGGGAAGTAGGTTTCATTTCTAAAAGTCATGGGGCTTTTTGAGAAATTTATGTCTGTGATCTTCTATATGTGTTCATTATTAAACTAGGTTTAGTTGCACTTTAAGCCCCATTGGATGAATTGGGGTCACGACACTAGTTTGTGAATAGTAAAGTGGCTAAGAGGGTATGTGTTTGTTGGACTTTGGGTAATAAAGGCTACAGATAAAGGCATAGTGCTTCCTCCATTTCCTCCTCCACTTCTTTCTCTTCCTTTTCTTCCCCCTTTTCCTCTTTTATTTACCACTGCCATCCTTCTCCTCACCTTCATCATCACCATCATCACCATCGCCACTATTATCCCTTTGATCATCATTACAGACATCATCACCACAACCACTATCACAACACCACCAGCACCACCACCACCACTACTATCTTCATCATCATTACCATTGTCATCATCAGATGTATATAAGGACCCTGAGAAAGAAACCTCATCATCCAGTTAGGTTTATTTCATTTATTTCTGCTCCCTGGACCTGCTTTGCTGTTTATTACCTAAAAGCTTTCAACTGTGGCCCACATTGTTCTTACAGAAGGCTTGAGGTTAAAGGGATTTATTCTCATTGTTAAAGATGGAATGTCAAACTACAAAGTCCTTATTTTGCCGGGCGTGGTGGTGCATGCCTGTAATCCCAGCACTTGGGAGGCAGAGGCAGGCGGATTTCTGAGTTTGAGGCCAGCCTGGTCTACAGAGTGAGTTCCAGGACAGCCAGGACTACACAGAGAAACCCTGTCTCAAAAAAAAAATCCAAAACAACAACAACAACAACAACAACAACAACAACAACAAAAAAACCAAAGTCCTTATTTTGACCTATGTCCATCGTCTCAAGGGACATAGGTCAAAATAAGGACATTGGACAATTGTGCCAATTTGTAACTGCCTGAAGTTACATCAAACAGGTTACCTGGAAGGAAAGCTGGGGATAGAACAGGCTTGCGAGGGAAATGAGGAGCCAAGACAAAAGTTCTGATCAGGCTCAAAGTTTAATGGGGGGTCTCCAAATATATAGGTGGTGTGGGGGGAAACCCTTCCCCCAAAGGCTGGAAACTCTCCACAGACCAGTTTGGTTGCTCTGCAGGTGGCTAGTGTCTCTCAGAAACCACAGGTCCTTGAAGAACAATGGGCTTCTCCTTGGTCTGAGCACTCCACCCCAGGTGGACAAGATTATGGCTAACACAGGAGTAACCACTCAAAGGCTGGGAGAGGAACTTCACCTTGGTCGATGTCAAGTTCCTGCCAGGTGGCATGGCACCCCAATAATTCTCTCTACACCAATGTAGAGATATAATATAGGGCTTGAGATAAGATATTTGCCGTGTGTCTCTCCAGCATTCCTTCTTAAGGAATCTGACTTTTTTGTAGTCTATGTGATACCTCAGTTGAGAAGGAGATGCTATTCTTCTCAAGTCAATATATTGGACTTATATTCTAATATCTTATTTCAGTTCTTCCAATGAACTGTGGCAATCAAGACAGAAGTCCCTTGGAGAACTAACCAAAAATTTCTGTGTGGTCTCTCTACACCAGTCTGGGTACATCTAAAGGAATCAAAGTTAGTTTACCACAGAGAGGCCTACACTCATGGTCCTTGTTGCACAATTCACAAAAGCTAAGACCAGAAAACAGCTATTGTGCCCACCAACTGGTGAATTGATACAGAAGATGTAGTGTGTACACACAAGGAAGTTTTAGGCAATGATAAGGAAAAATGATCATTTGGTCATTTACAAGGAAATAGATGTAAATAGACATTGTCCTGCCAAAGGGGAAAAAACAGACCTAAACACACAAGCTTCTAGTGTTTTCTCCCCCATGCAGATGGATCTGGGTTTAAGAGATGGGAAAACTAAAATAGGCAGAAGAATGGGAAGGCTTATAGAAAGATGAGTATGACAAAAGAATCTGATATGTATATGAAAATGTCATCCTGGAAGTTTTTCCATAATTTTATATGCCAATAAAAAATTAAAATTTGAATAAAGCACAGAAAATCAAAACCCAGCAAACAAACTCTGAAACAATTAGAGCCATATGCTACCAGTTCGATTTGAAAGAGATCTCAACTGCTTTGTGAATTATTGGAAGCCCAGTCAGAGCCCATGTCAGAGCAAGACAGAAGGATTTTGTGTTCAACTTGACATGAACAAGTTTCAATATCCTGGCAAGCAGGCATAGACTGAAAGTTATGTTGTAAAATTTTAGAGAACAAAGGACATATATCATAACAAAAATAGTCAAAAGCTGCTATAAATCTAGCCTTCTGTGTTAGATTTTCCAGGAAACACAAGCAAAGAGAATGGCTATGACCTTGATGTTTCCAAGGTCATTGTCAAGACAGGTTTCATTGTCAACAAACCTGGGGACATGTTTCTCTCTCTCTCTCTCTCTCTCTCTCTCTCTCTCTCTCTCTCTCTCTCTCTCTCTCTCTGTGTGTGTGTGTGTGTGTGTGTGTGTGCGCGCGCGCGCGCGCGCGCGCGTGCACATGTGTTCCAAATTCTGCCATTTACTTTATATCTGCAGTCCTACAAACAGTTGCTCAAGTGAAGGATTCTACCAACTGCTCCAGTTAAAGACAAATTGCTACAGAAAGGAAGAGTTATCTGTCCAAACACCTGCTGTGCCTGACAGCCTGCATTTGGAAAAGCCATCTCCATTCTTCATGCCTTGACTCTGACACCTCACCAACTGTGCTAACAGGATCAGTCAGGAGGGAGCCAACCCCTGTTGCATGGCTTGAAGCAAGCCAGGGCATAAGACAGAGTCTCACATGATTAAATCTTCTGGTCAGATTTTACCATTTTCAGGGTAAAGGGATGGAGGTGAAGGAGGGGAATTGCAGCCCAGTGTAAGAGTTACAGGGCTCATTTCTGATGGGAGTTTTCCCATGAAGGAGGCAAGCACTCATGCCTAATGCTGTAATGTGATTCAAAAGGACAGAGCAATGCAGCCATGTCTGGGAAACCTCTAGAAAGACTGATGAGATCTTATATGTGCTTGAGTCATGGGACGGCTGCTATTCTTGGGAAAGATCTTAAGTGGAAGCAAGTTAGAGACTTTGAAAGTATCTGGCTTGGATCCAGACAGAAAGATAAATGTGCAGGGTCTCTGCTCTGCAGCTCTGTGAAGACGTAACAGGGGAGCCATTAGCATCAGGCTTATGGTCTTTCCTCAAAAAGCAGCATCAAGTAAACTCAGCTGAGCTTTGGTGAATCACAATCACTGTCTGTGACCAGGCTAACTTACCCCAGGTCTCCCTGTGAAAACCTGTCTATGAAATTCATTCACTGAAATTATAAAACTTTGAAAAAGACCAAGCAGCAGGTAAACCTATCTTTTTCTTTGAGAAAACTCAATTATCAGACATAAAAGCAGACAGAAGCACTGACAGGTAAATAACCTTACTTTTTGTTTTCTATTATGGCTACATTATGTTTGAGGAAACTGGGAAATATTTATTTTTATGACCACACATGTTGTTGAATTGGTGAAATGCCCAGGATGGGCGCCAGGCAGTACTGGCGCCTTGTGCTTTTCCCAATTGAACACAAATTTTCTCTAGGGATTTGTTGCTGGTTATGGTCTCAAGCATGAATATGTTGTCTTCTCTGCAAAATAACTTCTTAATGTAAAATTATCAAGCTGGTTGGGGGAATCGTGACACAGGCAATAAAGTTCATACCTTTCAAGATTGCAGACCCAAATTCGATCCCCAGAATACATGTAAAAATGTCAAGCACCTTGGCACATGCTTTTAATCCTAGGGCAAGGTGAGCAGAGATAAGATAACACTTCAGGGCTGATGTCTGGTCCAGTCTAGCCTGTATCTAAGTTCTAGGCCAATGAGAGATCCAGTTTCAAAGGACAGAGATGACATTCCTGAGAATGACAGCTGAACTTGTCCTTCAGGCTCCACATGAACACATACATGTGCATCTTCACACTTGCACACACACATACACACACACACACACACACACACACACTCACACAAATACACAAATGCATAAGACCTGATTTTGTGATTTATTTTTACATATACATTGGGGATATACAAGTAAATGCAAATTCTTCTATTAGGGGAATATAATCATCATGGTCAAAATAAATTTACTATACAATTAGTTTGCAAAGTAGTTTCTAATATTAAACTAAAAAAATGTCTCCTTAGCTACATCTGAGTAGCTACAAAAGAGACCTTTAAAAATATGTTCCCTATGAACAGTGAAGCATTTTCAGGATATCAAAAGACATTCTGAGTAAAACAGGACGCAAATGCTATAAATGTCCTTTTCCTCTGAACATGTATCTCTCCTTTTATGTCGTTTGTCTTTGTTTTAATTTATCTAAGGCTTCTCTCTCTCTCTCTCTCTCTCTGTCTCTATCTCTCTCTGTCTCTGTCTCTGTCTTTCTCATGTGCATGCATGCATTTGTGTGTGTGTGTGTGTGTGTGTGTGTGTGTGTGTGTGTGTGTACTCATGCCCATGCTTCTGTATAGATGTATGTGGAAGTCAGCAGTCAACATTAGGTGTCCTCCATAATTATTCCCCACCTTCTCCACCATATATTTTGAGACAGTGTCTTTCATTGAGCCTGGAGTTCACTAATTTAGCTAAAATAATTGGCTTATAAGCCATAGGGATCCTTCTGCCTTCATCTTCCTGGTACTTAGACTATAGGGCCTACTGATGCCACTGGCACTTTAGGTGGGGATGCAGACTCAATTTGAGATAATTATCTTCTGGGGAAATGTGTCTCCAAGGAAAGGCAAAGTCTAGGAAAAGACTTTATTCCCGGACCACTCCACTTTCTGTGGAACAAATGCCTGTCACATGCCTATTGCTGATGGCAGCTGCCAGGACCACAGCAGTCTCTACTGTGGATCTTCAGCACTGAAGGGTGAAGTTAGCCCTAGACTGGGGAGTAAGAGGTGACACTGGCCCCAGGTCAGCTGGGCCTCCAGAGAAGGCTGTGGCTTCCATGTAGTTTTGTTTCTATGGGCAGACAGTCACCTGTTTCTATGGATTGACAGTTGTCTCTTCCTCAGCCCTTGCTTGAGACATTCCCATTATCTGTGCTATTGATCCCAAAGGACTACAAGGCCTGCTTTAGTATCTGCTTTTTGACCATTTCTTTTAAATTGGGCTTTCTTGTACAACACAGAGCCACAGTACTGACAGAGATGTGGCTAAGTACCCCTTACAACAAATTGGTGGCACACTCTGTTATTTTACTGTGTCTTGCCTCGTGAGCAAGTGAACGAGCAGACACATGCAAAGTATTGCTACTCCTAGGAACATTGGCTGATTATGTCTCTGTAAGTATCAAGGCTCCTTTAGGCTGGAGACCCCTTTCTTATTGGCAAAGAAAGCCCTGCAATGATCCTTAACACACCTCTTATTACAAACTCAATCACATGCCATTCTTCCTTGTCTCTTCCTTCTCAAATGTGGAACCATTTCTCCCAAGACATCTATTCCGGCATTTCTCCATCATCTTCCTCAATCAACTCCCCAACCACCAACTCTTTTTCTTTGGAAGAGAAGAGAAATCCTGTTAATTTTTGTCAAAGAATTGTGTGGGAATAGGTTTAAAATGTTGAACATTGACCTCCAGCCGTTTTGACCTGCATACTATGGAATACGATAAAAAGAACACTGCCTTCTGACTCACCTAACTTACCTGGATATTTTTGAGCAAATTAGTAGTGGGATGACCTATATTGATCTAGTTTAAAGGAATTTTAAAGTTAAGCATCACGTCTGACTTTTAAACTGAGTCTACATGTCTAAGGCTTTATGGGGGAAGTTTAAGTGCTTTGTTGATACCTGCTAGAGTGGACAATGTATATGAGACTGGAAATAATCCCCAACGTGGCAAGAAGTGTTGGGGAGAGCAGAAGGTCCTCTGCGGCTACCATCCAGCTATCCTGTGGCTTCAAGTGTGAACCTGCTGAGGGACTGTCCTCTTCTTTCAGTCAGGGAGAAGCATCATTGTCCTTAAGACTAGGTGGCTAAAGGATTGGTTCTCTGTAATCATTACTGATGCTTACCTGAGAAGTATGAGTTCTATAAGGGTGTGTCTTTCCTAACAGACTACCTGCCCAGTATTTTCTCAGCAGGGATCTGCCGTTATGTGGCAGAGCAATATAGCTAGAGTGAGCATACATTAAATTAATCACATACACTTGCCTTCCCTTCGTTGCCAACAATCTCCTAATATCTTCTTCCAATCAATTCCCTCTATTTCTAAGAACTCTCTTAAAATGATAAGGACAGTCTAGAAGGGCTTGCCTTGAAAGTTTTAGCACCTGAACTTGATCCCCAGAAAACGTAAAAGAACTGGACATAGCAGCATTTACTGTGGAGGTAAGGATGAACAGGTCCCTGGGGTTTGCTCAGCACCCATCCTAGATTATTCTTTGTACTTCAGGCAACTAAAAGATCTTGTCCCAGAAGTAGAAAGGTGGATAGCCTCTGAAAATGACAGAGATTGTCTTCTGATCTCCACACACAAGCGCATATCACCCATTTGGATACCACTTAAATAAAACATGAACATTAACAAATACACACACACACACACACACACACACACACACACATGCATATATATATGCATACATACACACACATACACACACAATGCATAGCTTTTGTGATATGAATTAAGAGTTGTATTTACCCAAGTAAAGCTATCCTGCTACCTTTGTCTGTTCTTCTTTTTGTCTTTTGGGGGAACTTATCAGAGTATGAAATGAAAATGGTCTCTCTATCCTCTTTGTGTGTTTCTATCATTTATCATTTCTATATAGAAAAGGGGGAAATTTTCATCCATTAAACCTTTGAGGTAGAATTTTCTTATATAAATGCAAATTTTTAAGAACACCATATAAATGCAATAGGTCTATCGCTCTGTATAAAATACAAATAATGCATACCCTTCCCCTTAGCTATGCATGTCAGCACTATTTAAGGACTCTTATCTCCAGCACCCAGCTCAATTTCCCAGTGCCTGCCTTGACTTATCTTTCTGGAAGGTAGCTCCATTTTGGCTTTCCAGTCTTTTACATCATGATCCCATGGCTGTAATCCTGATTCTCTCTGTTATATTTTGATGTTTTTATACAGAAAAAATATAGGTGCTAGGGAGATGTCTCAATAGCAAAAGTTCACAGGATGCAAGTAAACATGAGGGTTGGAGTCTGAACCCAGAATCCAACTGCAAAAGGCAAGTGCAATTGAAATGCACTTGTACCACAGGTTGACCTTTAGTCTGCACATACACATACATGCATCAGAACCATAGATATGTGATATACAGTTGTTCTGTGATATCAAAGGCTTTGGCCTCAGGCTGGCTTCTCCTTCATCAGAAGCTCAGGTCCATATTCTGAAAGAGTGTTTACACATATCCTGGGTATATCCTCCCATGCATATAGATTGTTTCAGGAAAATATTGTGTAATCATATATTGCATTGTTAAGGGAGAATCAAGAGGAAAGTATGAACTCAAGTTCCATCCTAGCTGGTTGAGTTTGCAGATGCGGAGTGTGTGGTTTCTCTCTTCTGTTTGGAGAAGTAATTGCATGGGCAGCCATTCTAAAAGGAGACCATAAGAAAACTTCAGAATCAGTTACTAGAGCTTTGGGGTTCCATCACAACTCTGTTGAACATGATCGATGTCCTGGGATTCAAAGCCAGTGAATTCCCTCATTCCACAAGATCTATCTTAGCTGTACTTTAAATGTGGGGCCACCTTGGTGTAGAAAAAAGGGACCCATGAATCCTCTAGGGCTTCTACAATATGTCCCAAGCAAGTCGTAACTTGAAATATATATGTGTGTGTTTGTGTATTACATATATATACATATGTATATATAAACATATATGTGTGTATTACATATTTATATATAAACATATATATTTATATATTATATATGTTACATTTTCCTTTTTATTTTACAATTTTCATCAGTGAACTTTGTATTCAATAATCCGTCATTCATTCAAGAGATCTTTGATTGACTTCTGGAGTTTGTCATGTAGGCACTGGGTGAGAATTATATAATTAAATAAACTAATCTCCAGTACTCAGCAACATATTTATCAGGAACCATAGGTGCCAAGAGGAAAATCTTCTATGAACTGATGCTATGAAAGACAACAGTGTTAAGATTATAAATAACATGGTGGGGCAGAAAACACTAATAGGTGTTTAGAGCTATAATCTCCATCTTTTGAAAGCTGATAAAAAATATAGGCCTGGAGACTGTGAACGCTGGATGGCTATATAATCTAACAAAGTATAGACAATTTTGCCTGTTATTGTCTCCTTCCATCTTGTATCTTAACAATATTTATGTTTGAAAAGTAGATACTTGGTCTTTAGACTGTACCAAAGCATTAATTTTCTATAATTTACTTCAATTTAATTTAGGCATATTAAAGGCAAATTAATAAAAAATAACTTCTTGGTTCTCTTGTACCTTAAAAAATGATTGGGTAGCATTGAGATTTAGTCAACTGCTAGGTTGCTTGCATAGTGTGTATGAAGCCTTTGGTTTGTTCCCTGGTGCTGTATATATCTGTTGCAAGTGTTCCTGCCTATAACCCTACCAACTGAAAAGAAGGGACAAAGGGGGAAAAGGTTGGAAGTAGTCCTTGAATTGAAGGCCAGTCTGGGATACTTGGGACCATGTCTCAAAGATAATATGAATATGATTTTTATAAGAGAACTATGTTTTTAAAGAAGCTCTGACTGCTTCTTTGAAGAGTTCCTGTGTTCTAAGATGTGACATTCAGGGCCAGGCCCCCTCCCCCTGTTCTGAGCTGCTCTGGGCTACCAGTACTGCTTTGCCCTGTCTTTGATAATGAAAAATAAAAATGCCCTGTTCATGACAACACGATCCATGGCACCCACCCGCATGAATAGCACGTGTGTCAACCTCTGTCTTTCTGTCTTTGGTGAAGTTATATTTACAGCAGAAAAATAAAACCATAATTCAAAATGCTTCACAAGGTTTCTGTACAATTTCAGACATTTCAATATTTTAGCAATGCTTTCAGGGAGCTACGTGGTGATTTTCTTCCTTTAACGACATTCACATCAATTTGATGGCAATCAATATGACATGAATTGAAACTCAAATTCTATCATAGTTATTTGAAAGACAATAAAACTAGCAAGAGTCACATCTGCATTTAGAAGGCAAACAAGGTCCCTGTTTGTTTCAAACACCTTGAACTATAGAATACGGGTTGCTTTTGAGCTTGGAAAATGTTGAATATTTTTCGTAATCATATTGGAGGTATACTTTTGTTATGTGCAAACTGACTTCAGGACTGTGAGCCATCTTTCTTCTATAAACAGTGTTTTAAAGTATGTATTATGTTTTATGTTTATGGCTATAAACCCTATTTATTGA
The DNA here is from genome assembly GCA_964023405.1 of Apodemus agrarius. Taxonomy (NCBI): domain Eukaryota; kingdom Metazoa; phylum Chordata; class Mammalia; order Rodentia; family Muridae; genus Apodemus; species Apodemus agrarius. Next base: position 12,620,021 of record OZ030023.1, on the reverse strand, counting down.
GTTTTAATAATATGTCAGCCTTTAGGTGCTTAAAGGGCCATGCATGTGGGATATATTAGAAGCATTGGGTGCTAATATTGTTGAACAAAAATTATTCAACATGAGTAGTGAAGGGAGTTAGAAGTCAATATGAATTAAACATTTCCTATGCCACAGCCAGTTGTGACAGGAGCAATTCCCAGGTACCTAACTGCATTTTACAGCCCAGCTACTTACACTTAGGATTCTCACTTTAGAGGTGAGATTTTCCTTTAAGTGCTTTTAATATGTTACTATCCAACATCACTAAGAAGAATCTACTGACCAGAAAGTCAGTGCTCAAAGACAGGGCCTCTCCCACCATAGTTTTATTACTGTGTTAATCTAAAGCCATCTGGTAACAGACTGCTTTATAGTGTGTCTTTTGAACTGCCTTATGGAGGCAGGAACACATTCTTTTTATTTTTATTGTTCTCGCATTTGGATAGTCTTCTATCGGAAAAGCCAAAACATAAGCTTAAGCTCTCCATTCACAATTGATTATAGAATAATAGAGATCTGAATAATTAGCTTTTCAGACTGGACTACCTCTGACATATCCCATTTTTCTTCCCTTAAGTTCGTTATTTTCTAACGTTACAAGCAGTGCTATGCTAAAGTCATGATGCAGAGGTTTAAGATTTACAGTGCTATTCAAATGCTGCATTTAACACCAAGATTCAGCAGGAAAGGTCCCTGATCAACTGAGTTCAATACCAGGGGTCCCACATGATGGAAGGTGAGAATCATTCAAGGAAGTTGTGCTTTGATCTCTGCATATAGTCTATGTCTCCCCTATACACACAAATACATACTTAGGGTGAGTTATTCCATTTCAGTCCCAATCTAGAAATTCGCTTGGCCATCTGTCTACACACTTGTCTCCTGGGTGATTCAAGAGCTTGTTAAGGTGGAGGTCAGTATCAAGCATTGCAGTATCCCAGATCCAGTCATATCATTGCAGAATGTGAGAATGCATTGCATTTCTTATTACTATTAACTGACATTCCACTGTCTGAGGGTACCGCCACTCACGTCTCCATTAACCTACTGGCTGGGAATGGCAGCTTGTCTGTTTCAGCATCTGGACAGCTACATATAAGGCTGCTGTAAGCATCTGGGCAGAAGTTGCTATGTGGGCACAAACTTCCCATGGTATTAAGTAAATGCCACAGGTCATGGCTTAAGTGTTTCATGGTTAATCTGGTCCTAGTTTCACAAGCAACCAGTATCCTGTCTTCTAACCTGAGTTTTAGTTTCTCACCAAAAGATGTCAGTTAGCAGAACTCACCCAGTCAGCATTCCATCTGGCCAGTGTTCAGGCTGTGCTCTGTATGATAGGTGCTATGGTAAGGGTGTCCTGTTTTGCTTTGTTTTTGTTTTCTTTACTGTGAATTTTCCTTTTCTTGATGGCAATACTGAATATGTTTTTATCGATGTATATGCCATCTTTTTATCTTCTCCACTAAAATCAGTTAAGATTTTAGGGTTATTTATTGTTTAGGTATTTGTATTTTTGTTTGTTTTGCTTTTTGTTTTGTTTTGTTTTGTTTTGTTTTGTTTTGTTTTGTTTGAGACAGGGTTTCTCTGTATAGCCCTGGCTGTCCTGGAACTCACTCTGTAGACCAGACTGTCCTCGAACTCAGAAATCCATCTGCTTCTGCCTCCCAATTGCTAGGATTAAAGGCATGTGCCACCACTGCCCGGCTGGTATTTGTATTTTTAATACTGATATTTAATAATTTTATATGCTTGGGCAACATATAATTCTTTTATTAGCTGTGGTTTTTGTGCTTATTTTGCCAAGTAGTGGCTGAAGCTAGCAATCTTTAGGCACTGTCTTTGGAAAAGAAAGATACTGGTTTTTCTACTCTGAATGTAGTTTTTCCTCCCACCTCTCCTCCCCGTCCCTGCCCCACACCACTCCTATCCACTCCTCCTCAATTTCTCTTCAGAATAGTTTAGACCCCCTATGGATATCAACCAGCCTTGGCATACCAAGTTGCACTAACACTAGGCACATCCTCTCCTCTTCAGAATTTAAATACTAGCTTTTCACTTTGATTTTTGATGAACTGTACCACACAAAGCCATTGATATTTATTCCAATGTTATCTTTGATGGTCTCTGCATGTGATCATCATTATTTTATAAATACTTAAAGACTGTGTCTATATATTCCCCCATTCCATGGATATCCAGTTATTCTGAAAATTTCTTTTTGAAATGATCATGTTTACATCATTGTCTCTTCTTTGCTCCTTTGCCAAAGACCAGTTGACTATTTGCCTGTCTATTTCTAGGTTCTGTTTTCTGTTCCACTGTAGTATTTGTGATTTCCAATGCTGAGACCACCATTTCTCAATACCTATAAATGAGATTTTTTTTTAATAAAAAGATTTACATTAGGCAGTTTCTTGCGAATTCCATAAAGTGAAATAAAATATCAACATACATTTCCTCCTCCAATTCCTCCTGATCATTCCCTCAAAATTCATGTAATTTTTAAATGATCTCTTCTGATTTTGATTATCTATTTCAGTTCTATGTTGGTTAAAGTTCCTGTGCCTTTCGATGTGAATGTCACAGCTGACCTTTCGATATCCACAAATACCTCTCTGAAATTTTGATTGGGAGGGCCTTCAATTTACACTTCAGATTTGCTGGACTCTTATCCCATCAGTCTTTGGTCTCTGCTCTTCATTTACGTTTTCCCCTTATCAGATGCTCTAGATGCCTACTTGTGTTTATGGCACATGATTGATGGTACAAATCTTTCTACAGTTTCCAGAATACATTTTCTCCTTACAGATGTGGAGGCAGTCCATTGGTTGTCTAATCATTTTGCACCTTGATACTGCTGCAGCTGCTTCCTAGCTCTAAGAGGAGGGTGTTATCGGTGCTCACTTGATTATAATTTTCAGTAGACAACTCTCTCACCTTCAGTAAATAGCTTTACATCCTTTCCTTTAGTGTTAACCTTTACTTTTTCTTGTCTTATTACATTTGTTAAAACTGTGTTAAAAGTGAGGCCACCTGGGCTTGGGCTTGTCCTAAGTCATGACTTTAGAGGTACTTTGAGTTTCTTATTAATAAGATTGTACCTGTGGAACTTTTTTTTTCTGCAGTTATGGTTTGCAAAATTTCTAAATGTTCTCTCTATATTGACAAAGTTTTAATGAGCAGAGGTTGTGAATTATTAAGTGTTTTCTGTCATTAGTTAATGTGACCATGTGTTTTGTACTCTTCAGTCTTACAGTTGATGCTTGGAGTGCATTAATTGATTTCTGAAAGCTGAATGAGCCTTTTACACCCTGGATAAACCACGGGGAGTTACTGTGTGCTTCTAATGCAATGCAAAGATTGTATTAAGTAGCATATTTTTGCATTTATATTTAGGAGGTAAATCCTATAGGGTGTTTTTTGTGTGTTTTGTTTTGTTTTTGTTTGTACAATATCTGCTTGGATTAGGGGGTAAGTAAAAATGGAGGAATGTGGTACAAATAGCAAAATGTCTTAGTGCATTTAAAGCCTATTAATTTTCCCCTCTGGAAACTAGAAACATAAGATAATTTTCTCTTGCATTCTCCATGAACCTGGCAGAGCTTTGGGACTGATGCCTATAGTACACACAGGCCTCCTCCTGACCTCGAATTTTATGTCTCAGATTTGCTCAGACCAAGTCTGCAGCAACTCATCAATTACAGTTCATCGCTGTCTTTCTGCACTCTGGTTCCTGCAGAGATCCATACACATGAGTTTCTCCTGCTGACCTCCCCTCCCTGCCATCTCTTGTCTTGCCAGTGTCAAGTACTACAAGATGCCCTATGACATTACTCTGAATGATCTAAAAGAATGCATTCGGATTTTTGTATGATTTTTCTTTCCTCTCAGAGTAGAGTGACAACTTTCAGGATTTTACATGCAAGGCTGGACATGAAACCATCTCTGTATTCCTTCTAAAGCAACAATTTGGCATAAACCAGGAAAAAAGCGCCTAGCCAACTGGCAGCTAGTGCTGGCTTATGTCCTCCTGCGATGTTTAAAGGACAGAGCCTGCATGCCTCTACTATGGTCTCTTCGTGCTGCTGTGCAGGAGACAGCTGCTGAGGTGAGGCACGATGCACACAGCTGCAGGGAGATGGCTCTCAGATGGCCACAGAGAATGCTCTGACATTCATGCACCCTTTTGGGAAAAGTTAAAAATGGAGCTCTGTACATGCATGGCCTGCTGTGTGGGAAACAAAAATAAACAAACTCTTGGAGATCTGTTAGACTTTATGTTGGTATTCTGTCTATACCTGAAGCTGAACAACAGAAGCCTGCCTGACAGGGTCGGGGTGCGGCACAAGGGAATTTCTATGAGGTGCAAAGCTCAAAGACAAGACAGTGATACTGAGCACTGTACTGCACTCCTTAAAGGTTAGCTGTAAAATCTGTCTATTGCGAATAAAGGAAGAAAAGAAGAAAGGAGGAAAGGGAGGGAGAAATGGAGGAGAGGAGGGAAAAGGAAAGGGAGGGAGGAGAGAGGAAATACAGACCCACCTGTGGCAGGGCAAGCACCCAGTAAAATGTTAACTAAAGATTCTGTCCTATGAGCTGGAAGTAAGGAATAGAAACTAGTCCCTTGCCCATGAGCTAAGACTGAGTATCTTTAGATGCCTTTTAGTGTCTTAGATGCCTTTTAGGTTTGAGTGTCTTAGATGCCTTTTACGTTCTTTTCAGGTTAGGTGTTTTGCTTTGGCACATGCACTGTGTTTGTGTGTATGTGGGGGGGTGGTGTTTTGTTTAGATTCTCTGTTGCTGGTTTCAAACCTATAAGAATAGCTTGCTGTGTGGAATGTTCGAGAGTCTTGCTCTTAAGGTCTCTTCATACCTGAGAAAGCAGACACACACACACACACACACACACACACACACACACACACACACACCTGTGAGTGAGGCAGAGACTCCTCTTTCTCCATCTACCCTGGAATTTAGTGATTAGGGGCAACTTAAAATTACTTTTGGATGATCATTAGATAACATGTTGGATGTGGCTGATCAGGACCAAGGGAGTATTCAGGAAGACTGGACATCACTGTGATGATTATGTATTTAGTAGGGTAGCAATGGTTTGTCCCAAGTGACAGGTTGGTTTTACTTTTTGGGGTTTTGATTTGGTTTGGTCTGGTTTGTTGTCATTGTTTTGTTTTGTTTTTATTTTCAATCAGTGCCATGATTGTTTCTATTTCAAGATGGCTTTATCACAGATTAGAGAAGTGACCTGGCACTGCATGGTCCACTCTCCAACTGCCTAAGCCAGATACACACATGAACACACTCTGCTGTATGCCTTATAAAGGATTGTAATGCTTGTGTTGTGGTCTCTCCCAGATGCTTTTATTTCTTATATTTTATTCTCTCCATTTTCATTCTATTCTTCTATTACATCCCATTTTGGACATGGGCCCTTCTGACAAGATGGACAAAGGAATAGTCCCTTAGCTGTTTCCTTCTGGAAAAATCTAGGACCTTCTTCTCTCTGGTAGATCTCAGAAGTGTTGTGGGGAGGGCACTGATTGTCTCTCTGAGCTCAGTGAGCAGGTAAGGGATGGGGAGGAAGCAAGGCCTCTACATTCATTCTGCTTCACGTAGCATAGTCCTAGGACAACTCAGTTGTCCATCCAGATAAATTTACCCTTTACAACCCATCCTGTATAGCCATTTTCAACAAGGCAGCATGCTACAAAAACCTTCCAGAGAGTTGGCAATACTGATAGAAAGTGAAAGTTAATATTTTTAAATAGTTGCCATATCATGATTCACTGTTTTGACATCGCACTGAAATAATTTATGACTGTTTTACATCTTTACATTTAAAGACATCTGACTCTGTGTGAAGCAGCTAAAAATCTGTTCCAGCACAGGACCAGCTGCCTGTGATCAAAGATCACTTATTCAAGGGGGTGCAAGAAGTAGGCCACCAAACCCTGACTCACTTAGGAAATCTAGCTGAATTCTTTCTTTTTATCTCTTTGATGGGTAGTGTAATTCATCAACAAAACTCATAAAAATGATTTTGCTTAAAAAGGAAAAAAGTATATTCTGGAGTATGACTTATTTTTATTTCATCGGCATTTAGATGGGTTCTTTGAAATTTGGCATGTCTACGTGTATATAAAAATAATCAGAATCATTAGTATCAGTGTTTAGACTAATTGGAAGTTCTATCTATCAATTCCAAGGCATTCTGGAAGGCATTACATACATCACTTGGCCCACAGCCTCAATAAGGAGACACAGATCAGAAGAAAGTATTCATCAAAGAATGGTGAGAGACATGCTTTGACAAATGATAGCCACTGCTGACCTGGACAAAGAAACCATGACACCCTTCTAGATAGATAGATCTACCACTACAGATGTTTTTCAGAATGTTCCCAATCTCCATAGATCTACCACTACAGTTGTTTTTCAGAATGTTTCCAAGTTCCAGAAAATAACTTAATAGCAACTATTCCATTCTTGTCTGGTGACAGGAAAGACTTAGTTTTGTCTCCCTTTCCAGAGTCTTCCCTCCCATATCTCTAAAGTGATCCATTGTTGATACTATTTTCCATTCACTCCACTTTATATTTCTAAACTCTAAACCGAATTTAACTAGAATATATGTTCATCGTATAATGATAATGGCTAAATATGGTACATTTAGGTTGTCATGGGTTAGACCTGGCAATGGTCAATATCACTCATCAACTTAACAGGACCTAGGATCACACAAGAAATAAACTTCTCATTGTATGTGTGAGAGACAGCCTAGCTTGTGTTAAGTGATGCGATTCAGTCCACCCTAACTATGGGTAGCACTGTCCTGTCAGCTAGAATTCTTGACCAAATGAAAAAGAAGACAGTGAGCCAAGCACCATCTTTCAGCTCTCTACTTCCTGACTACAGACCCATAGAGACCATACGTGCCATGTTCCAGCCACCAAGGCTCACTTGCCACAATAGATGGTGTGCCAATACGAAGTCTTCCTTCCTTTTAACCTTACATTTGCCAGGTATTTTATTACAGCAAGTAAGCATGAGATAATAATTCGAGACTTCTCAAATATTTTGACATATAAGATATGTAGCAATCATAGTGCTAAAAATATAATTTATAGTAAATATCTTTAAAAACATTATATAGATACTTTTACGCATTCAAATTTCCTTATTAGCAAAAAAATATTGGATTTTCTCCATTCGTGTATTTTAGGAAGAAAATGTCTACTCCAGAGACAGAAGTGAAATAATTAGCACTTATTTATTTCATAGCATTATTTTTCTGAATACTAGGCACAGCATATGTCTTAATTTAAGAGATGTATGGTTCTATGATTCGACCTCACTGTGAAGTGAACATGCAGCTGTACTATGAAACGAATGAGAAGAACACACTGTAGGAATCACACTGAGCCATGGCACACACCGCATGGCACACATAAAATGGCTCCTACAAGCAGGGCGGCAAAGCCTACCCACACCTGGACTGTACTCTTTCATTGAACCAATAGAATGTGGCTGTAGGAACATTTGTGGGCAAGAGAAACAGAATAACAGCCATTTGACCTCTGAAAAGTAAACAGAAATGAGAACAATTTGTCCTCTACCATTGTAGGTTCCTGGTTTGTGTTTAATTGGGTGGCAGTTGCCTCCTCCGTGTGCTATAAGTGAACTAGGGATTACTCCCTGGGCTTCAGTTCTTCATGTGCTGCATTATTTCTACAGGACATCTGATGTCACCTAGGCATGGGTGAGGGAGGGAGGATACTGAATGGACAATAGCAGTCTCAATGTGTGTGTCCTCTCTTACTCCATGCCCCAGACATGGCATGTATCAAATGAGACACACCAGCTCTGGAATCAGACTAGGTTTTACCAAGAAGACTCCTTTGCAGATAAAGAACCCAAACCCTCCAGACTCCATTCAACATAGATGAAACGTGGTCTGGCCCTCAGTTCCATGTAAGACTGAGAGAAGCCAGCAGCACCTGTATGCACAGGGAAAGAAGAGGCTGGCCAGCAGAATGGTGTCATGCCTCCTACTTCATATTCAGTAAATAAAATAATGAAGCCTAGTAGAGATGCCAGCTGTCACCAAATGAACCTCCATAGAACTCTACCTGCAGACTCCGTTTTGAGTTTGTTTACCATCTATCTATCCATCCCAGCAGGACCAGTCCAAGGGCCTGTGAGTTGTTTCTTATTTATCCCAATGATAATTTTAGATTTATATTATTTTTATAATTTTGTATGTGTGCATGGAAATATGTACATATGCAGTACATGTTCACAGGATAGTTTGTATATGCGTAGGTCAGAGGCCAAATTTAGGTATGGTCCCTCAGGCACTGCAGACCTTAATTTTGAAGTAGGGTGTCTTACTGGCATGTAAGTCACTAAATAGGCTTGGCTGACTGGCCAGCCAGAGAGTTTCAGGGATTTTATATTGTGAAGTCCCCAGAATCAGGATTTTAAACTTGTGCTAACTCTGTCTTACTAGGTTTATGGACATCATGGTCAGAGACTTGTGCTCCCAGTGGAGGATTTCATGCTAACAGCCTTAATTCCATCCTTTTAAATAGAATGCTTGTTATTATTTTATGAATAAGTAATGATAAATTACTTCTTTTATACATGTTCCAGAGCACAATGGTCACTGATTTGATGAAAGATAGTTAGTGGAAGTTATCCCACTTTACTCTCAAGTTCCCTAAGTAAATATATGGAAGCAAGCACCACCTGCTCATAGTTCAGCTGCCATAAGTTCCCATGGCATCTGTCTTATTACATGTATGTCCTTCTTCCATAAGGCTCTGTGCCATATCATCACATGCTCCAGAACTCTCATTATTCATCTATCAAGTATGTGGTTTCACATGTATCATGGGTGTTATGAACTCCAGGGTACAGGAGCCTCTAGGGGATCTTTTCTTTAAATATTTGTCATGTATACCCAGAAGTAGGATTTGGGTCATGGAAAAATTCTATACTAACGTTTAAGGATACTATGGTAATAATAGAAGTTTTGGATATTAATTCTACCCAGAATATTAGGTTGTAAAATAGACTTAAAATAAGTTTGGGTAATGAGGCCACTGATTGATACTACCATGGGGCTTTAGGCTTGCAGATGTGCTTTATCTAATTCCCTATATTGTCTGTAATCTCCACTAATGTTCAGCCAATAGTCAAGCTCATATGCAAGGCCTCAGGCATATTTGAAAATATATCTGGAATAAAAATGTATTTTCTTTTTATTTTATTAGCTAACACTCCCCTCAACGTTAAATAATGATATAATAACAGAGGAAACGAAAATATTTAGATAGTAGCCATTCAAGTTATTAAATATATTTTCCAATCTTTATCATCTTCCTTGATAGGTAGCCAGTTCCTGCTTCAGTACAGCCAGTGATAATAGACATAAAGGATTTGTGCAGGGAGGGAAGAATTGCTATCTCAGAGAGCTTAAGCATGCTAAAGGACTCTTAGTGCAGAAAGTATGTCTATTATATATAGTTTTATGCATTCCAAATTCACAATCAGTGCCACTTTAGTGGCTTTGATATAATGAACTGTACCCTTTAAATAAAGCACATTTTATTGAAGTTTCAATGATGATAATTTTATTATTTCTGTTTCCCATAACAGATTATATTGATCCCCAGGTGGTCTTATTCTCTTCTTGTACCACTTAGAAATCCAGATGTCACAGGAATAAGAAGTTTAACAGGGGCCACAGGGATTTTGTTAGGCTGGTTTTTGTTTACCATTTGATCTTATCATTAAAATAATAATTAAATAGCTATTATGTAGTAAATTTTGATGGATTCTAGGGTCTATTGGTTCACATTAATTAAATCAAACTCAAAGCTCATGGTGTTCACTTTGGTTGACATGGAGAAACCAGGCAAATTCTCTGCTCTTAACCACAGCACCCTAGGACAGCCTTGTTTCAAGAACATCCTTGCTCCTAGAACAACCTTGTGACGATTCATTGGTTATGAGAGGGATGCACAGGAGAAAATAGTTGACTGAGGAACGCTGGGCAAAATTTGAAGCCAGAAGCACATGGTTAGCAGTTAACTGTCTGTGCTGTGGCTCTATTGAAGTTCATGCATAGGATTCAGGAAGGCATGGTTTATATCTTTAGCATGACATACAAGCCCAACATGGTAGGGCTCTTTGGTAATCCTAGCATTCATAAAGACATATCAATCCAAAAGTAAAGGTCATTCTTGGCTACATAAGAAATTCAATGTCATCATGGGATGCATAAAATGCCTATGGGTAAAAGAAAATTGAGATAAAGGGGAGGTACAGGGACATACAGGATGACTTGAGAAATTAGAGAGAAAACATTGGCCATATTTTCCTGAAATAATATAAGGGGGCTGCCCAAGTCCAATCTATATACATTTAAAATGAAACAGCTTGTTTCAGTAACTCCACAGCAAACATTTCCATTAGTTATGCTATTCGAGCAGATTTTCCCCCTTTCACTCTCATCTCTCTCCTCTTCTCTCCTCTCCCTTTGTTCCTCTGTCATCTCTTCCTTCCTCTCTTTTTCTCTTGTATTCCCTTTCTTCATAACAATCCTCCCAGGCATGTTACTTCTCTGAGCACTTTGTAACCAAGTTGCAGGAACCCAGCTGAAGGATTGTTTTCCCAAATGTTTGAACACAGAACTTAATCCTTCTACATCTGGTATTTCTGCCACAGTATTAAATGTTCTTGTGCTTTGGAATGTTGACTACTGTAGGAGTGATGGTAGCATTATTTCTGTCAAGTATAATCTTAAATTAGGCGGTTAGAGGTGGATAAGTGTGTAGGCAGGCAAAAGGCCTAGGCAGACATGGTTTAGCAACTAGTTCATGAGCACATTCTACTAATTTCAGACTGAGGAGTTTGGAGTCTGGATCTTTCGTTTGCATTATTAAATGCATTTTAATTAATTACACCTCTAGACACAGATGAACCATTGGAGAGAATTTCTATTGACATGGGAGTATTCCTGAAATTTGCCAGCCTTTTGCCTTTGAAGCACTCCCTTTTGATAATGTTGTGTTATCCAGTACAGTTGTTTAAATAGTGCCTAATGAAATATCACTATGAATGAGATAAAGGCTTTTATGCTTAGTTTAAACAGAGCGAATTTGTCATGTTTTAGACACCGCACTCACAGGTCACTGTGTGGGTGAATTTGCAGTCAGCAGTGTTGCCTGTGGCATGGCAATACTCTACAAGGCTGTTCTTTTTTTTCTTCAATCTTCTCTCCTCTCCTCTCTTTTTTATTCTCCCTGGACTATGGCCCCAGATAGCATAACCCAGAGCAGTTTCTCCAGACAAATACTAATAGCATCCATTTAGACATCATCAACCTCTCAGTGACCATAACTCAAAGGATAATGACACATCATAAAAGACCAATGGCTGTAAAAACATTTATCTAGCAGGAGTGGAGGCAGCAAGGCTCCTCTGCACACAGATTGATGGAAGTCTTCAGGCAACAGCTCCCCCACCACAATGCCTCTCACATTTCCAGTCCTTTCCAAAAATATCTTTAGAATTGTGATCCCTAAATGGATCACAACTGAAACCTACCACTCTCAAGAGAAAACCAGCAGTCCCTTCATTGTGTCTAGGAAGAGAACACACAAACGCTGGTGCACTCCTCCCTCAGTCTCTATTACAGAGTGGTCTGACAATTATCTGCATCTTTGAGTGAGAATCCATGACGTGTAAGATCTTATTGATGAGCTATGTGGATGGCCTTTTCATTGCATGTTTAAATTGACATCGAAGGAGTCTGTGTTTGGTAAATATTGGATAATCAGATTCATTTATAGGTGATGTAGCAATTCATTTATTTCGAGCCCTTGTCCTAATATCAGCTTTGTATGAGTTTTTCAGTATAGAGTATTAATTCCTCAGAATAGTATCAATACCCTACATATATCAATACATCCATACATACATACACATGTGTAATTGTATGTGTATGTATATATGCATTGTTTTGGTTAGTCACTGCCAACTTGACACAATCCAAAGTCAATGAGGATGACAGCATCTCAGATGAACAAATTTTCTCCATCAGAATAGCCTGTGGCCATGTCTGTGAGAAACTGTTTTAGTTGATGTTTCATGTAGGAGGGTCCTGCCCACTGTGGATGATGTCATTTCTGGGCAGGTGGGACTCAGCTGTATAAGAAAAGCCAGATGAATAAGTCAGTTAACAGCATTTCTCTGTGGTTCCTGATTCAATTCCTATTTGAGTTCGTGCCATGACTACCTCTAATAATGGGCTGTAAGATTTAGAATTATAAGCTGAAATAAATGTTTTGTTGCAATGAGTGGCTTTTGGTTATGATGTTTATCACAGCATCAGAAACCAAACTAGAACAGAAATTGCCACCCAGAGGGAAGTGTTTCTGTGCTGGATCTGGCCATGTAGATTTTATGCTTTGAGTTGTTCTGTGGGGGGAAAATGGAAGATTTTGGAGCATTTGGCTAGAAAATCCATTGAGTGTTCAGAAATGAACAGACTGTTCTGTGGAGAATTGGCTAACAATAATACTAAGAGAAATGCAGGCAATGGAGACCTGGCTGGTAAATTTCCAGAGGAATGAAAAGACTGTATGGAGCCTACTTGTTTGGTGGTTTGGGTTAGGAATGTGCTTGCTGATTATCAGGGACTAAAGAATCAATTGTGATTAAGAAGACACCAGAACCATTGAAGTAAAGCCTACTGTGCTTTCCCAGGGCAATGGAGGGTGGTGGCTCTGACTGAAGAATCAGGTTTGTATGGTAAGAATACAGCATGACACAGATATAAACTTTTGTGGTTCTTGGGAGAGGAAGAAAGAGATTTCTCTGCATCAGTACTCAGAAACTCCGGTTCAAAGTGATCAATGCTATGTATGCATCAGAAGGACTTAAGAAAGCATAGGAAATACTGTTCTTGCGATTTTTAAGACATGAAGGAGTTATGGGGAGTTGCTGAGACTTGGTATCATGTGTCAGGGTTAGAGTCCTTCCAGTGAGGACCTGAATGGGCATTAGTGAAAGCACAGCCTCATTTGCAGTGGAAACTGCAGAGTACTGAAAATTCTAATCCCATGAGATGTCTGCCAGGAACAGCAGTACATGTGGAGTGGAGTTGTAAGCCTATGAATCAAGCTATGTACAGCACAAAAGGCAAAACCGGAGTGCTAGGACAACCAAAGTCATTTGAAACTCTAGAACTCATAAAATCTCAGACATTAATCTATACTGCAGGGATGAAGATGATAATAAATTCGATTGTTTTATATCCTGGTCCTTCTATTTTAGAATAGTAAAGGATATAACATGCTTCTGATTTTACAGGAGTCCACATTTGAGAGACTTTGGCTTTTTAATGAGACATTGAATTTTTAAAGTATTGACTATTTGTGAAGAATGTGGGACTTTTAATGCTGTGTTGGACTTAGTAACATAATGTAAACTTAACATGGGATCTTGGGAACAAATAAGAATGGTTATAGACTAGCAGTGATGTTATTGTATGTCAAATACGGGATTTAGTTCCCTGGTTAGTTGTTTTAGAGTCAACTTATTGTAACCTAGAGTCAGATGGGAAGAAAGAACTGCAAATAAAGAATTGCCTGAGATTGGTTTGTCATCATGTCTATAAGAGATTGTCTTGAGAAATGATTAATTGATAGCAGAATACCCAGACCTATGTAGGTGGCATTATGCCTAGAGGTTGGACCTGAGATGTGACAGGAAGTTAAAAGAGGTTAAGGAAAGAAGGAAAGAGGGAGAAGCATGCCTCCACAATTTCTACTTCAGTTTCTGCTTTGAGTTCCTTTGGTGATGGACTGTGAATTGATTGTACATAAAATAGTCCTTGTCCCCCTATATGGTGCTTGATCATAAGTTGATTATAAATTAGCATCCATCCCAACAGTGAATATTATATGCAAAACTAAAACTTTTTTCTCTCTCTTTTTACCATTTCTCTTAGATCATAACAGCTCAGTTTTTTTTCCACTAAAACTATGTACTGGATTCTGAGATTAATAAATTTTCTGAGAGAATAATGATTAGAAAATGCAAAGAAATACTACATACTTCCCTTCATGAAATTAACTCTTCATCGTGGCTCTTGTATTTCGCACCTTGTTTTGTTCTAGTTAAATCAGTTGAAAAGGTATGTCCTCAGGTTCAACCCCAACTGCAGCTTGCCAGGCCTAAGCCACAGACCAGTTCTTCCTGAGGCGAGACAGCTTACACATGCCTCCACAAGTGTGCAGAGAGATCTGCCCCTGGAGAGAGCAGCCTACTCGCTCCTTGCCTGGGAATCTCACATCGTCCCACCTACACACCCTCTTGTTCTTAAATCCATGCATTCTTCTGGAGGCTCTCTCACACTGCATTAGGACTCATTTTATTTGTGATATTTTGTTTTTTGGATCTTTTGCATTGACTTGTCCTTTACAGTCGTGACTTCCTTATATTTTAATTCTTGTTTCTTTGACTTTCTAAATATAAACAGTTATGGTCTTTACTGTGCTTGTGTATTCTTACCATTCTCCTTCATGTCATGCTCGAGGTGCATGGCCGTCTGTTATTTCTTTGGCTGAATATTTGAATCTTCTTTTCAGTTGTTATTTTTACCCTTTTGGATATGAAGATATGTATCCATCTTACAGGTCCTGAGGAACATCTGGATATCATGATGCAATCCAGGGTTCCTTGATTGATGTATGTTCATCCTTTCTAGGATTATTTTGGTTGATGTGACTGCACTATGTATTGAAATGGAAGAGACTCCCACTTTGTTCTGGACTCTCTGCAGAGCTACATACATTTCCATTGAGATTCACATTCTAGAGTTGTGAGATCAAAGTGTTAGACAGACAGGTCGGTTTTCTCATCTATAAAGTGAAGGACAAATCTGCCTCAAGGACTCTTTTTGAAGACTCTATTCATAGAGTTAATGTAGATTAGCTAATGCCTTTTGGGGGGAATCATCTTTTTCTTCAAGTATAAATGCAGTAAGGATCCCAGGCCAGGGGGAACCAGCCATTAGAAGGTGCTGAGTACTGGTCACTGATTGGTCATTATTGTCTATGCTGTCCTTTGAATGAGTGCTGTATCTTTGTGAAAGAAAGTATGCAGTAAATGAATTCCCTCTACCTAAAATGATATAAAAATATAGAAATAACTTGCCTTAGATTCAATCTGTTGGTCAAATTTCTATTATTGTGATAAAATGCCCAAGTTAAATAATTTATGAAGAGAAAGGGCTTATATTTGGTCTAGGGTTTGGTTTTGAATACTTCAATCATGATGGGCTGATCCTATTGCCTTGGGGCTGTGTCGAGCGGTATATAGTGGTTGCAGTGTTAGCAGAGGAAATACCTTGCCTCACTGAAGCTAGAATACAGAACAGAGACAAACAGATGATAGATGGATAGATAGATGATGATGATGATGATGATGATGATGATGATACATAGATAGATAGGCAGACTGATTAATAGATATATAGATGATAGACTGATTAATAGATAGATAGATAGATAGATAGATAGATAGATAGATAGATAGACAGACAGACAGACAGACAGATATTTGGAGAGGAGACATTAGATTCTAGAGGCTCCCTTCAAAAGATCCAAAATATCTGATTTCCTTCTTCTTACCTCACATTAAAGAATGTACCACTGTGGACAGTGCACAAGTAGGACCACAGCCTTTAACATAAGAGTATTGGAGTACATCTCAGACCAAAGCTATAGCACTAAAGGTCATCCATGTTACAATGTTAAAATGTCAAAAACTACAACAGGTCTTTGTATGTTTTATTAAGCTTTGTAAATGAGTCTCTCATCAGAATTCCCTATTAAATAACAGGGCAATTTAAAAGGTCTCTGGGAGAAAAGGAAAATGGTACCCTGAAGACCTCGAAGTAGAACAGCCAGAGTTGGAGAGATGATATTGTCTTATTGACTTAAACATGGTTCCATTTGTAGATAACATGTGATTATCTGAAACATAGTATTTCAAAAGCAAGTCACTGTTTCTACATCAATCAAGTTAAACTGAAGCATTTTTAGGACAAGGTTTACATTTATACAAAACTGAACAGGCAAAACTGAACGGAATTTCAATTTTAAAGTTTGAAAATGGAATTTTTTTCCAAATTATGGCAAAATGTCTGCCTTGACATTCACTAATTAATAAAACTTAAAATTAATTTGAAAAAATTTAAAATTATCATTCACATTTTAACTTAAATCAAGGAAATGCAAATGTACACCAATAACAAAATCATGATATGTACAAAATATAAATGATATTTACATGCTATATGAAATTATATAAATATATGGATATAAATAAGTTTGTATTATCTGTGCATGCATTTTATATATTAATATGAAATATAACATCACTTTACCTGTAAATCACATTGGTAATAGATGGAATTGATGAAACACTAGAGAAGTATTCACTCTGTGAGTCATTGCCCAGCCTGCATGCCTGGCCTGAGCCAGGCATAGTCAGCTAGATTACCATGATTATCTACTTCCACCACATCAGTAATTCACTCCTTCCCAAGGAGGAAAAAATACATCCCTTCAGTTCTTGATACTGCACATATTTCAGGGTACGCTAACCCATTTCTCACCAGGACTTGAGTGTACAACAATATAACCCATGCACCTTGCCTCCCTCATTCCTATAAGAGAAATGTCCATGAGTTTCATGGTCCAGAGCATCAAGAGGCCAAGGATAGTTACAAATGCAGTTCAACACAGAGAGTCACCTCTCATAAAACATTATGAGATTTGGGGGGGATGGAGTTTTTTTTTTAATCTATTTTATAGTTCTCTAGCACAAATCTCACAGATAAAACTATTGTAATGGCAAAAGGCTGCATGACCCTTTAAATCAGAAGAGCTACTATAGATCTGGACACATGAGAGTTCTTGAAACTCTTATGTGTTGACCCTGTGGACTTCCAAGTCTACATTAGGAAGGAGGTTTCATGCCAGTGACTTTGGACAGTCATGCTTGTTCCTGTAGTCCTCCTGAGCCTCAAATTATTACACTACAGCATGGTAATCTCACCAGGGCTTTGGTCTCTACTCTCACTTCTCTTCATCCAAATGCCTACTCATGCCTAAGTGGCAGTAACCAGAGTTCTTTCCCATGGCTCCATCTTCCAGCTGATCTTCAATGAAGCTCCTATGCAGGTTGCATAGTGTAACAGGAAAGGAGACTAAAGAGTCAGTATACCTTATAACTGTGAAACATAATTGAGCTTGAATACTCTGTGTATAAATTGAAAGGCACTTAATATTCTCCTCCAAATGTCGTTCTCGATGCTATTTATTAAGGAGGACTTTTAGCAGCTCCAAGCTAGCGGCTGGCTGTATAAATAGATCCTCTCTGTCAAGGAGTGGACGCACAGTTTCAAAATCTCTTAGTTTGAGTCACGAAGAGGCAGTGAAATGCAAGCTTATCATGGAGATGAATTCTTGAGAAGTGTGAGTCCAGGACTATGACAGAGGTCAAGTGAAGGTTGAGCATACTTTGCCTGGAATATTATTTTTAAAGAATTTAGAAGATGCTTTGCCATGTGCAGTTGACAAGCCCATCATGTGTCAGAACTACTGAGATACTGATGATGCCATCTACTGACTCTCATAGAAGCAGGAGAGAGAAAAGCTGATTTTTTTCTTTGTTTAATTATTCCTTCTTTTCAGTCTCTGTTCCCATCCTCTCTGAGGCTGTCTTTGTAAGTGATGATTAGTAGGCTTACTCTGCCCACAATCCCTCTGTTCTTTTCTTCACAAAACAAGCATTAAATGGTCTGGAAAGCCCAGGGAAGGTGCAGCTAGATATTGTAAACCTGTGAACTTGTTTTTTGTAGATCATAATTACCCACCAAAAGTCTCCGTCTCAGCTCCTAAGAAATGCATTCAAAATGTTCCAGCAAGCAGCTTCCCCTCGTAATCAGTTGATGACTGAATATTGGTGCTGGATTTGTTGTGTCAGAGAGGCACATATGAGGGGGTTGTCTTGGAGAGTGGAGACAGCAATTTCACCATGCAATGACAACAGAGCTTGCAAGGGAAGTAGGCACAGGAGTTCCTGGTGCAGGTCACACAAATTTTCTTGCTAATGCCTTCCAAAAATATTCTGGGTCTTACCCCTCCTCACCAATGACACAGGATTCAGGGTCACTGTCTCCACATTTCTGATGTGTAGGACTGGTTCTGCCTACCATAGTGGATGGTGCAGGAACCTCATGTCTGCTTTTTCTGCTCTTCAGTCTACCATACCCCCCTCTTTGATGTACACATAGAACCAAACTAAATTGCTCTTTTATTCCAAATATTAAATGGTTAGGACCCACATGAGTTCAAACTCTCCCTTCATAGTATAGCATCACAGAATTGTTCTTCCACTTAGGCCTTGGAAGCTGGCAGAAGTAGGACATATTCATTTAGGTAGACAAATACTGCCAGTCAAATTTAAACTTGGTGTCTTCTCAGGAACTGAATCGGACTCAGTTGCTGGAGGCCTACTGATGAAATAGAGTCTACCTCAGAATGAAGTTAGTAATTTTCTTTATGGAGAAATTCATCTTACCTGAATCTGGTAGGAGAGCTGGAGGGGGCAAAATGGGCAAAATGTGATTTGGCTGCCTTGACACCCCTATTTCATGTAAGCTGTGAAATATCTAGCTCTGTGTTTTGCACTATATTTAGCATGCACAAGCATGTTCTTGAATAGGAAAGAGATGATATGGCAGGAGCAGAAAAACATTTGCTAGGGTAGAAATCTAAGAAAATGTATCTGAAATGGAAAGTGAATTTGGATGTCAAGAATTCCCAACAGCCATAGATGCCTGCCCTGTATGAGAGGGAGCCATTTGTAAGAGACATTTTCACTGTGCCCTTTAATAGCAGCTCCTGTAGTCCACTCATGTAGAAAATGCCCTCTGAGATTCTCTGTGTGTGACACCATCAGAATTTGCTGACACCTGAGAACTGTTACTTTAGAGGATCTCAAAAATATACAGCTAAATCATACAGTATATGAGTGAGCTGATGGGACTGGATGGAAAGAGAGAACACTCGTGCCATAGGCGACCATAATAAGGGTCACAGACTGCGTTCTTGGAACAAATAGTCAACAAAGTTTCTTTCTCTGCTTTTCCATCTTTCCTTCCTTCCTTCCTCTCGTTCCTTCCTTTCTCCTTCCTTCCTTCCTCCTTCCTTCCTTTCTTGCATTCTTTCCTCTTTCCTTCCTTAATAGTAAAATGAGTAGGCTTAACAAGGCTTGAGTAGGGAGTTTCTTCCCCTTGTTCATGGAGACTGAGTCTCACATTGAGTGTGCAATACCTTTCTCTGACAGACATAACGCATCCTGGTCCTATTCCAGCTTCTGTGTGCAGCCAGCTATTCTAGGTAGTCCTTGACTTATGGACACATCAATGCAGCTATCTTATCCATCTTCTTTTGGATTTCTTCCTGGACCTGAATCTTACTGACTGAATTTCTGTTTTCAGGGGGAATAGTAAGTATTTGCTTTTTGAAGCACTGTTCAACTCAGAAAGACACATTAATTATACATAATATATAATTAATACTATATTTACTGAAGTTTAGGAAACACCATATTTGTTTTAGAATGCACACATTAACACATAACACATGCATTTGGTTATATATGTGTGTGCATGTAAGTACATGGCACACTGAGAATCAGTGAAGAGTAACACTATAGAGTTTATGAAAAAGAAAAAAGAAAACAACAACAAAAATAATGTAAAACAAAGCAACCAACAAAATAAAACAAAAGCCGTGAAGAGGCATTGATTCCTAATGTATGTGGAGGCTCTGGGTCAGAAGAGACACATGGACAGCACCATTTCTTGCACTTTAATGGAGAAAGCCTTTAATTTCATGAAGTTGGAGAATAGGTGCTTGTGTGCATGTGGTGTGGCTGAAAAACACAAGAATAAAATAAATGGTGCATTGTCCTTTGAGTTTGGTGCAGTGATGTGGGCTCCATATATGGTAAGGCTGTTGGGACTTTTGGGAATTAAAGCGAATGCTAATCTTTAATTACATCCCCCATATTCACACTCCCCCTGTCTACATACTCTGTGTTTCTACCTCCTCTTCCCAGACCCCACCTATTTCCAAATCCACATTAATGAGCATTACATATTCTGTTCAGTAAGACCTTACCCTTTCCTCCATATGCAATTGTGAGCTGTATTCCTGTGTGTGTGTGTGCTTGCATTATGAATATTCTTGAAGAGATTTCACATAATCCAAATCATCCATTTTAAACAAAGTTAGTGAAGCTTGGGTCAGTTCACTACTGTTTGACATTTTTACATCTTGGCTAATGCCTATCTTATGTGGTCAGGCACATTAACTGAATGTAAAAATCTGAATAATGTAAAACTGGTGAAGATATGCCTTCTTAACTCAGGGAGCACTGTCATTTCAACAGAGCTATTTTCAAAACTAAATATTTATCATTATTTCCCAAGTGCATTAACATCAATCATATCTAATGGCATTAAGCAGCCATCCTTTAATGGATGTGAGCACACAGACTCACACAAAAGGATGACAGCCTCAAGCATCCTCACTGAAATACACTAACAAACAAAAACATTCACACGCGGACAAATACACACACTTGTAAACACTTTGTAGCATCTGTAGAGTATGCCCTAAAAATCCACATTGGAAATGACCAATCACAGCGATTTAAATACTTGTGAGCTTCTGTGTATTTACACATCACACGTGGGATTAGAGTGACTAGTGTCTGGAGCCAAGAATCATTAGTGCTGCCCTCTTAACATTCTAGTCTTTGTACAGGGCGAAGCTGGCTCCTTTCTTAGCACAAGCTGTTCTGCCTGCTTTGTAAGCAGATATATTAACCTCGGTGCTGATGCATTTGATATTGATCGCTTTCCCTTTGGCCTTCATCCTGACACAACTTTGATCTTGAGACTGGGGTTGAGTATTGTGCCTTAACTAGACTAAAATCAATTTTTAATAAGAGTCTTCACTGGCTGTGACAGTTTCTCCTATCTAATTGATAGCCCAGACTCACGATAAATGAAAAGTGTATTTTTCAAGCATGCTCTCAATAACAAAGCTCATACCACTGGCAACAAATGAAGTAAATTACCGCGTGCCCTGCATGCGATTAAGAACCAGATGGAAATGAGATTTGTATCATGCAGATAAATGTAGAGAGGTTGCTTGCTTTATTTTCAAATACCTATTGACTTCATTTACCTATAATTTGGCTAAGAATAATGCCAATGCCGTCATTATTTAGAGAGTACACTTAAATAAATAATTCAGTCTGGCCATGGCTGCATTCCCCAGTTTCCTTCTTTTAAAGAGAAAATAGAGACAATGTGTGAAGTGTTATTATAAGGTGTCACAGACGATCTGGTTAAAAATGATATTCCGTCAACTTTATCTACCCTGAGGTGACTGAAATTAATTTTCCCTGTGAGGTAAAGTGAAGTTTTCATTAGCTTCTAGTTTTGTCTTTCCCACTGTGTTCTGACTCACCCAGATAGACCTCAGTCTCTAATAAGCATTTGCTCCATGTTTCCTGAGCTTCGATGGCTTTCCTCTCATTTATGGGGTCATAATCCCTGAACAGATGTGTCAGGGCTAGTAAGCCAATCCCTCGTGGAAGTACCTCTTGTGTCCGTCTACTTTTGCCAGTTATGAATAACACAGTCAGAAGTGTTTTTGAGCAGATATTATGTAAATGATTTTTCATCTCATTCTAGCAACAATGCAAAGATACAGTGCAGAATTTTACAGGAAGTTGGTTCTTAGCTTTCTCCAGAAACATTGAACCATCCCCCCCCCAGTGTCTGACACTGAATATCTCATCAGCAGAAGTGAGAGACCCCCAAGGGCTCCATGGCCTTACCAGCATTTAGTGATTGGTTGGGTAGAGCTTTCTATTGAATACTAGAGGGTAGTTGTTTCCTGGTGACGAATGAGATGCTATTCAGTCAAAGGTTTATCTGCTTTCATGAGGTCATCTTCAGTGTAATATGATTTCAAGTATTTTGTGAAATATTTCTTAAATTCTGTTCACCTCTTAAAAAACCATTTTCTATGAAACAAGCTATAATGTCAAAGCCAAGGATGCAGGTGTTTCCTACCACCAGATTGAGCCCTCTAGGTACAGTCACACTTGTTATATATAAATCAAGAACACAGATGCCATGGAATACCTAGCACTTTGAGGGGAGTCTCTTATAACCACCTCCTTAAGGGCACCTGTGTCCTCTACATGGTTCTGGCAAATCCCTTGCAGGGATACATGCCGACATGGAAACTTATTGATACCGGTGTCCGTGCTCCTTGGAACTGTCTTTAAGCATTTGCATCACATCATGAAACCATAGCAACCAAGTTCCTTGGGATCCCTTTGAGCTGAGCAGCTTCTGCTTCTCTTCCCATGGTACTCTGTGTGCTCCTTCCCTTTTTGTCACGGCAACAGAATAGCAGACTAGAAGCAACTTAGGGAAGGATGCCTGTGGGTCATGGTTTAAGAGAACTGCAGGAAATTGGCAATTGGGGCCCATTATTATATGGAAGACATGACAACCTGACTCCCTGTTGTGTCAGAAGTGTGGGGCAGCTGCTGAACTCATGTTGGCATCCAGGAAACAGGGAGATGGCAGGAAGAAGGATTGGTCTGTACCAATCAAGTCCTACCTCACAGAGGTCCACTTTCTTAATCTAGGTCTGCCTTAAGAGTTCACTCTCTGTCCAAATAGCAGCAATATCCAGGAACCAAGCATTCCACTGTGGAGTATGTGGGAACATTCCATACTTAAGGCTGGGCACTGTGCATGTGGCTCAGTCTGAGTCTTTGCCTCCTTTACTTTGCTTGAATTTTTATGAGAATTTTTCTATTACTACAATGCCCATCACTTCATGGAATTTGATCAATAGGTGAGAGAGTCTAAAAAAAACAAATACATAACTGAAAATCTTTATGGGGAATTACATATTATAATAAGGTCACGAGAGTAAACAGTACGATCTAGTGAATTTTTTTTAATGGCTTGAAATACATATTCTGTTTCTTGGAAGCCATTGAAGACATTAGATGAGGGGTCTCTAACAGCACAGCACGGGGCTACTAAGCACTTGGATCAGGTGGAGATCAAGATCCCATGGTGGAGGAAGACTGCCTTCCCTGTTTGTTTGCTTTTAGTCATTGTTTCTCAGCAATCCAGCAAACAATGGCTTTCTCCATTTGTTCCAGTCATTGAGACAAAGCTTACTCTCGCTGTTCAATTAGGGCCTTTCAGTCTTTGCAGCAGCCAGCTTGTATTTGATTCCCAAAGAAGCGTCAGCTTGTTGGGAAGACTTGAGCTCTGGGGTATTCCAGAATGGAGGGTCCACATTCCATTTGGATTGCATGGTGTCACCCTTGAGTGCCTGTGCTTGTACTCCAACCCTGATCAAACTGGGCTGGAAACGCTGAACTTCAGCATGGGAGAAGGCATTCCACAGGAAGGAAAAAAATCAACAGGTCTCCTGTGTGGCCTGGTATACCTGGGTATATGTATTAAATCACCATTACCACGTTTCTCCTGTGTACTGAAATCCAGTGACAAGCCATTCATAATAACGAGAGGTATGCGAGCCCCAGCAGATAACAGAATCATGGCATATACCTTAATAGCTTCTGTTACTGATTCTTTGATAGCAGGTTTTAGTGACTTGGTAACCCCTTTTTGTTTTGTTTTTAATTTGTTTTTTATATTCTGCCTTATTTTCTGTTTTTCTATAATATGAGAACAGTGGGTATCATACTGAAGAGGCTTAAACTGTGTTGGTGGAGATAAATGTTAAATGTATACAAAGCAACAGAAATCTCAGAAAATTTCTCTCATAAAATGAGTCTCATGGATATTTTGTCAAGCCTTTTACACAGTCTTTAAGATATGAAACATTTTTCCAGCAGAAGATGTTTGATCCTATTAAATAAATGTTGCAGGCCAATATGTGCTATACACACAGGTTTAGATTCTTTGCCTTGGAGATAAAGAATCAAAAGAAATTAGGGATATCTCATACAAACCACATTCATAATAGGAAGTGCCTTGCTAAAGGTTGCACATGCTAAACCATAAAATAGGGTTATATATCTCCCTCAGCTCTGGAAACTGGAGGCCTGACACAAAGTGCCCTGGCTTGGGGTTGATGGGAAGCTGAAAGAACTCTCTAGGATCTCTCTCATCAAGGTACTAATCCCACATATCAGGGCTCTCCATCCTACAGGCTCAATCCTTTCCATAAAGTCCCCACTCCCTAGTGTCATGATCTTGGGGATCAAAAGTTTGACATGTGAATTACAAGAGGATACAAATACTTGGTTCATCAAATCAGTTGTCATTAATTTTGTTTGCCTCCTCCACATGAATTTATTTGACCACATCCTCCCAAACATCGAGGGTCTGTTTTAATAGAGATGTAGGAATAATCTATTTTTAGATTCACTGTCCTGGTCTCAGAAAAGCTGGCTGATATTTCCAAGTTTATTCAGGACATTATTCTTTTAGAAAATTAAGACAGTTAGACTATTATCCTTAACCTACGGGGAGGTAGATACTCTGGGACACATTTTCATACAGATTGAAAGAGTTTTTTTAACAATTCTATTTAAAATAAAATGCAGGTTTAGTCTCACATCTATGTTAACTTAGAAACATTTATCAAGTTCACACATTGCCTAAAGTCATTTTGTATGTGATCTAGCATCTTGAAGCTAGGATGACAAGATAGGTTCTTTCTTAATGAAAATGGGGAAGTAAATTAACAAAACCCCTTGCTGGAACTCCATCTAGCCTCCACACCTCAACTGAATAGGTGTCAATTCAGACCCAGTCAGTGGCCATGGAGGGCATTGCTTCCTGACTATGGCTCGGCTCGTGGAGGGTTTAATTACTTCCTAATTTCCTCTACTTCCCAACATTACCTCAGATGCCCCATTGTAAGAGACATGTGTAATGAATGACAACAGCTACATGTCACTCCTGCTCACATTGTTGTCAGGGGACTTCTACCACCTCGGAGCAAACAGTTGTACAAGCCATTAGTGCCGTTTCCTCCTCAGGGTAATTGTTCTTCTGCCTTTGGCTTCAGATTCCTTTTCTATTTCATTTCATGGTAGCCAAGCTGCATTTACTGACATGTACTTCTTCATAGTGTCTGATTGCCATTTTCACTTATATGAATAAGGCCCCAGAATATGTGCCTAGTGTTCTATTGTAAGGTTACTATTATATTGCTTTTCTTTAAAAAAAAAAGAGAGAGAGATCTTATTATTAAACACATAGGAAAATTGAAAAATCATCTTTAAGTTTTAAAATCTAAACTTAAGGAAGACAAACTAAAAATATATGGCTGGGTGTAAGTACAATGACTGAATGAATATAAACTAGTTTACTATAGCTGGGTGGAAAAAGAGTAAGGTATAATATAATCACAGCCTGGTAGAACCCACAGAAATTACTGTTCTTTCTAGTTTGAAAAAAATAAAATAAAAGACAACCACTATGTGCCTCTGTGCTTGTGCACAAATGTGCTTGGCCCTAAAAGAGCCAGAGGAGGGGCAATTTGAGTAATTAGGCACTTCTACTTGGCCAAATTGGAATTTTTGGAAACAAATATGTGCTGTTGGTTATAGAGTAATCAGAAGCATGTCTTTTGGTAAGTCTTTTTGGGCTTTGCAGGGGCCTAGAAACTTGGATGCAAGTCACAGCTGGTAGAGAGGCAATTTTCTCCTATCTGGCCAGAGCAAATGGTTATCATGGTTGATATTTTAACATTTCATTACATGTCAGAATTTGTTTTTTTACTTGCAAGAGAATTTTCGCCGAACTCTGGGCTTAGAAAATTCAAGTCATTTAGTTTCTTGTGGTTGGGGTGATAGGATAATAATTTTATTGCTAAACTTATTAATACTTCAACTTTGTTCAGTCTGATTAATTAATGTATATGTGCTATAGTATAGAGGATGACACTTAGGCAGCATTATACATCTTTGTAAGTAACCACCCAATAAGGTGAGAGGCAAGAAACAACTTTCTGAGCACATGGGGGTAAGCATTCATTAGCTGACTGTTGAAAGCCCAATCTGTGGTTGAGCAAGGAATTCAACCCACACCAGAGCCAAGTAGATGGAACCCTGAAAGAGCCTGAGAGTGAGCCCCTGCCCCTAACTTCAGCTTTCTGCGGTGTAGACATTCCTCATTACATGAGAACTACAATGAATCTGAGGTCCTTCTTGGTAAGAGTGGAATTGGGCAGTCCAAAAGTTTCCTGACTTTGCTGAGAATCCTTCTAAGTGTATAGAAATGGTCCAGTTATGGAGAGCTCACTGAGTTCCCTGGATCCTCTAGGAAGGAGATAACCCATGCCTGTATTAGTAATTTTCTGGTGCTTTGATAAAAGGCAGTTTACAGAAAAGAAAATTTATTAGGGCATAGGATACCAGGATGTTAAAAAGACCATAATGACTGAGCTAAGACAAGTGGCAAGAGCAGGAATCTGAAAGTTCACATGTTAAATTGCAGGTACCAAGCAGGGAGAGAAACTGGAACATTGCAGGATTTTAAACCTCAGCACCTACTTCCTGTGACATGCTCCCTTTAACAGGGCCACACCTCTCAAATCTACTCAAACAGCACCACCAACTGGTCATCAAGTATTCCAACATCTTAGTCTAAGAAGAACATTCTTTTTTTTTTTAATTTTTATTTTCTATATTCTATGTTTACATTCCAAAGGCTTTCCCCTTTCCCAGTTTCCCCCCCACCATATGTCCCATAATTCCTCTCCCCCCAACTATTCCCCAATCATTCCCCCTCCCCCCCCACGGTTTCTCTACAAAACTGGATCCAATCTTTACAGGCCCAGGGTCCTCTCCTTTCTTCTTCTTGGGAATCATTTGACTTGCTAATTGTGCCATGAGTATTTAGGGCTTCTGGGCTCATTAATATCCACTTATCAATGATTGCATTTCATGTGTATTCTTTTGTGATTGGGTTAACTCACTCAGAATGATATTTTCCAGGTCTAACCATTTAGCTACAAATTGCATGAATTCATTATTTTTAATTGCTGAGTAGTATTCCTTTGTATAAATATACCACATTTCTGTATCCATTCCTCCTTTGAAGGATATTTGGGCTCCTTCCAATTTCTGGCTATTATAAACAAGGCTGCTATAAACATAGTGGAGCATGTGTCTTTATTGTATGCAGGGGAATCCTCTGGGTATATGCCCAGGAGTGGTATGCCAGGATCCTCTGGAAGGGACATGCCCAATTTTCTGAGGAACCACCAAACTGATTTCCAGAGTGATTTTACCATTTTGCAATCCCACCAACAGTGGAGGAGTGTTCTTCTTTCTCCACATCCTCGCCAGCACTTGTTGTCTCTTGAGTTTTTAATCTTAGCCATTCTGACTGGTGTGAGGTGGAATCTCAGGGTTGTTTTGATTTGCATTTCCCTGATGACTAATGATGTTGAACATCTCTTAAGGTGTTTCTCGGCCATCCGCATTTCTTCTGGTGAAAATTCTTTGTTTAGCTCTGTACCCCATTTTTGATAGGGTTATTTGGTTTTTTGGGGTCTAACTTCTTGAGTTCTTTGTATATATTGGATATTAGCCCTCTGTCGGATGTGGGGTTGGTGAAGATCTTTACCCACTTTGTTGGTTGCCGTTTTGTCCTTCTGACAGTGTCCTTTGCCTTGCAGAAACTTTGTAATTTTATGAGGTCCCATTTGTCAATTCTTGATCTTAGTGCATAAGCTATTGGTGTTCTGTTCAGGAACTTTCCCCCTGTGCCTATGTCCTCCAGGGTCTTCCCAAGTTTCTTTTCTAATAGTTTCAGTGTGTCTGGCTTTATGTGGAGGTCCTTGATCCACTTGGAGTTGATCTTAGTGCAAAGACATAAGAGTGGGTCAATTCGCATTCTTCTACATGTTGACCTCCAGTTGAACCAGCACCATTTGTTGAAGAGGCTATCTTTATTCCATTGGATGGTTGTGGCTCCTTTATCAAAGATCAAGTGACCATAAGTCTGTGGGTTAATTTCTGGGTCTTAAATCCTATTCCATTGATCCACTTGCCTGTTGCTGTACCAATACCATGCAGTTTTTAACACAATTGCTCTGTAGTACTGTTTAAGGTCAGGGATATTGATTCCCCCAGAAGTCCTTTTATTGTTGAGAATAGTTTTAGCTATCCTGGGTTTTTTGTTGCTCCAGATGAATTTGAGAATTGCTCTTTCTAGATCTATGAAGAATTGAGTTGGGATTTTGATGGGGATCGCATTGAATCTGTATATTGCTTTTGGCAAGATGGCCATTTTTACTATATTGATCCTGCCAATCCAGGAGCAAGAAATATTTTTCCATCTTCTGAGTTCTTCTTCGATTTCTTTCTTCAAGGACTTGAAGTTCCTGTCATACAGATCTTTCGCTTGTTTGGTTAGAGTTACGCCAAGATACTTTATGTTGTTTGTGGCTATTGTGAAGGGTGTTATTTCCCTAACTTCTTTCTCAGCCTGCTTGTCCTTTGAGTACAAGAAGGCTACTGATTTGCTTGAGTTAATTTTATAACCAGCCACTTTGCTGAAGTTGTTTATCAGCTGTAGAAGTTCTCTGGTGGAGTTTTTTGGGTCGCTTAAGTAAACTATCATATCATCTGCAAATAATGATAGTTTGACTTCTTCCTTTCCAATTTGTATCCCTTTGACTTCCTTATGTTGTCTAATTGCTCTCGCTAGAACTTCAAATACTATATTGAAAAGATATGGAGAGAGAGGGCAGCCTTGTCTAGTCCCTGATTTTAGTGGGATTGCTTCAAGTTTCTCTCCATTTATTTTGATGTTGGCTACTGGTTTGCTGTAGATTGCTTTTACTATGTTTAGGTATGGGCCTTGAATTCCTGCTCTTTCCAAGACTTTTAGCATGAAAGGATGCTGAATTTTGTTGAATGCTTTTTCAGCATCTAATGAGATGACCATGTGGTTTTTTTTTCTTTTAGTTTGTTTATGTAGTGGATTACGTTGATGGATTTCCGTATATTGAACCATCCCTGCATCCCTGGGATGAAGCCTACTTGATCATGGTGAATGATTGTTTTGATGTGCTCTTGGATTCGGTTGGCAAGAATTTTATTTAGTATTTTTGCATCGATATTCATAAGAGAAATTGGCCTGTAGTTCTCTTTCTTTGTTGGATCTTTTTGTGGTTTATGTATTAGTGTAATTGTGGCTTCAAAGAATGAGTTGGGCAGTATCCCTTCTGTCCCTATTTTGTGGAATAGTTTGAAAAGTATTGGTGTTAAGTAAGAAGAACATTCTTAATCAATGCACCACATTCCCTGGCCTGCATGGCCTCCAAGTTGCATCACAAATCCTAATACCTTTAGACCAACTTTAAAAGTTCTCATAGCCTTTCAGTTTCAACACTTAAAAATGCTAGGTTCAAAGTCTCTTCTGATATTCAAGACAATCTCTTAATTGTAGTGCCTATAATATCAAAAGCAAATTATATACTTTCATTATATACTGAATATACATTTCCATCCCAAAAGGTAGAAATGGAAGCATAGTGATGAATACAGGAACAAAGCAAGAATGAAACCTGGCCCAGTAAAGTCCAGGTCTTGGGTCTCCAAATCTTATATCAAAGGGTGACAATGAATTCACCTTTCCAACTTTACTACAAACCTCTCTTCCCTGGGCTCATTTTACTGTCTTCCATGGCAGCTATTTTATATATTTAGAATCTCCAACATCTTGGGGGTCTTCAATAATACCCAGGCTTCTCTTCCACAATTCACACAAAGCCTTCTTAGAGCCTCTTGTCTTCCCAGGGCCTTCATGTGATAACTCCCTTGCTACACATTTCCTGGTTTCATTCACAATCCCCTTACTCTATGTTCTTCGTGAGTCTGAAGCCACATCAGCAATACTATCAAGTTGGGTGGCCAACTTTCAATAGACCCCAGAATCCTTAAATGACATTTGCAGAAGCTTATATTAATTGTTGCTTTATAGGAACATAAGATGTCTTATGCTCTCTTTCAAATTTAGAAGATCATCTAATTTAGAAGAGTACTGCTTGGAGGGCACATGTCCCTTTATTTCAGAGTAGATCAGGTGTTTCCTTAATCTGATCATTTCTTTCCGCCCAAACCTCCAGTGTAATATTAAACCTTCAGGTTCTCTTTTACTTTCCAACTTTACACCTTTCTTTCTGCCCTACTTATTCTTTCTCACTTAGACCTGTGTAAGAGCGATTACTAATAACCATGTGACAGAGTCAATATTAGGCTCCCTTGAAATCTCCTCCACCAGAGAAATTTGTCCTTCACTTGTACATGTAGCCTCAGGGAAAATTTAAGGACAAGGGTAGAAAATAGGTATAATATTTTTGCTAAAAATATCACAAGAAAGGCAAGTTGCTAATATTGCTCTGCTCTAAACCCTCTTCAGCTGAGCCTCCACTGTCCACACAGCTGCCAGTGCTGTCTCTCAAATTCCTACTAAGTTGAACTGCTAATCCACACTCCCAGCACTCAGGTGCTTTCCCAGTCCAAATTTCCAAAGTCCTCCACAATAAAACAAAACAAAAACAAAACAAAAAAAACAAAACAAAAAACAAGACCAACCAATCAAATCAACAATAAACAATACCCAGCCTGGTCAGGTCTGTGTTCTAATATTTGTTACTGTTCTATTGATCCAATACAATTTTATGACTAAGGCATCATACAGAAGAAAGAGTTTACTTGTGTTTATGGTTCCAGAAATCTAGAGTCCATGATGGTGGAGTAAAGGCATGGCAGCAAGAACTAGAAGACGAGGGCTCATATATTGAACTGCAAGCACCAACCAGAGAGGGTAAAAGGGTCATGGTGCGTAGCTTTTAAACATCAGACCTTACCCCCAGAGACATGCATTTCTAGCAAGGCCACACCTCTTAAACCTACCTAAAAAGTTCCATTGACTAGGGACCAAGTGCCTATGCAGGGCATTCTCATTCAAACTACCACAGTGTTCTTTCTCAAGGACATGAAAACTAGGGTCTACATGTGACGCTATATCAAGGAAATGCTTTCTCTTTTGTATAGCAGGGAGATATAAAAGAAAAAGCTCCTTTCAGTAGGTAAAGTCACTTCAGGTAACTTTCTCTTCTATAGCAATAAGAACTAAAAGGAAAAATAAATGTGCTCAGTGCCTGAATCCACTAAATGTCCCAGGCAAGAGTTGGTGACAAACATATGATGATTCCTTTCTGTTATTTTCCTTGGGCTATTACCTCAGCCCTCAGCCTTGACATTCTATGTCAAGGGCAAATCTGCCTTGTGGGCATTGCCCTGCAGGTAGGTCTAGTGAAGAGGAAGTACAGGACATGCTGAAGCCTCCGCACATAGTACCATGCATAAAAAGGACCAACCTGAGCACATTTCCTCCTGCCTGTATCAGTGACCTAGACAGAAATTACAACATTGGTACCCATTATTCTCTACCCTCATATAGTAAAGACAAAAAAGGAAAGAAAATCACATGAGTGTATTAAAAATAAATCAATAGTCACCAAAAAATTCTAAAACAACAGCCTCCACCAATATATATGCACATTAAATTATGGAAAAGTAGTAAAACACAAAGCTTCCTCCAAGTCAGTTATCAATGATCTAGTCTCTATGGTAACAGGTGAAGGCAGATGTTCTCCTTGACAGTGGAGAAGCAAGTAGATTTGACTCATGCTCATGAAGTTAATGCTGAATAAGTTTTGTAATCTCTTTATGTAGCAATCTCTTTTACAAAATAGTTTATGTCATTACTATATATATGTGTGTGTATATATATATATATATATATAACACATGCATGCAAATGTGCACACACACATGTATACATACACACACATACAAACTCATCACATGGACTCATGGAAAAATAGAATAGAAACAAAGTACAGTATATTTATTTTATTTATCTCTTGAGACAGTTTTGTTATGTAGTCTAGCTGACCTAGAACTTACTATATAGATGAGGCTAGCCTTGAACTCACCAAAGATGAGCCTTCCTCTTCTTCTTTTTTTTTTATTGGATATATTCTTTATTTACATTTCATTTCCCTTTTCCTGGTTCCCCGCTCCCCAAACATCCCACATGCCCTTTTCCCTCCCCCTGTTCCCCCATCCACACCTTCCCACTTTCCTGTTCGGATATTCCCCTACACTGATGCATTGAGCCTTTCCAGAACCAGGGTCCACTCCTTCCTTCTTCTTGGACATCATTTGGTATGTGGATTGTGTTTTTGGTGTTCCAAGATTCTAAGCTAATATCCACTTATCAGTGAGTGCATACCATGGGTATTCTTTTGAGACTGGGTTACCTCACTTAGTATGATGTTCTCCAGCTCCATCCATTTGTCTAAGAATTTCATGAATTCATTGTTTCTAATGGCTGAATAGTATTCCATTGTGTATATATACCACATTTTTTTTTGTATTCATTCCTCCGTTGAGGGACATCTGGGTTCTTTACAGCTTCTGGCTATTAAAAGTAAGGCTGCTATGAACATAGTGGAGCATGTATCCTTATTGCATGCTGGGGAATCTTCTGGGTATATGTTCTATCAGACCTTCAAAGAAGACCTAATACCAATACTCCTCAAACTATTCCACAAAATAGAAACAGAAGAAACACTACCCAGCTCATTCTATGAAGCCACAATTACGCTGATACCAAAACCACACAAAGATTCAACTAAGAAAGAGAACTTCAGACCAATTTCCCTTATGAACATCGATGCAAAAATACTCAATAAAATTCTTGCCAATGGAATCCAACACATCAAAAGGATCATTCACCATGATCAAGTTGGCTTCATCCCAGGGATGCAGGGATGGCTCAATATACCGAAATCCATCAATGTAATCCACTATATAAACAAACTCAAAGAAAAAAAACACGTGGTTATCTCATTGGATGCTGAAAAAGCATTTGACAAAATTCAGCATCCTTTCATGCTAAAAGTCTTGGAAAGAACAGGAATTCAAGGTCCATACCTAAACATAGTAAAAGCAATTTACAGCAAACCTGTAGCCAACATCAAAGTAAAAGGAGAGAAACT
Source organism: Apodemus agrarius (assembly GCA_964023405.1). Lineage (NCBI taxonomy): Eukaryota > Metazoa > Chordata > Mammalia > Rodentia > Muridae > Apodemus > Apodemus agrarius. The sequence goes on along the minus strand of OZ030023.1, from coordinate 12,586,716 downwards.
TGAAGCAATCCCACTAAAATCAGGGACTAGACAAGGTTGCCCCCTCTCACCATATCTTTTCAATATAGTAGTTGAGGTTCTAGCTAGAGCAATTTGACAACATAAGGAAGTCAAAGGGATACAAATTGGAAAGGAAGAAGTCAAACTTCCTCTGCCTTCTGACTTCTGGGACCACGGGAATGTAGAGAGCAGACACCTTGAGGAAGGGAGATGATATGTAGATATATGCATCTGAGTCAGAGCTGGCCCTGGAAGCCAGAACTTCAAGCTAGGAGGCAGGCAGTCACAATGGTTCCCAGAAAAGAAGCATTCAAATCCCTCTCCAAAAGCAAAATGTCTGCTTACTGAGTACATGAAGGAGTTTAAAATCTCAGTGGTCGATCTGTGTGCTAGGTTGTCTCCAGAGCAAGTGAGATGTGCACACAGATGGGCCAACCCCACTGCTATGTGACAGCTACCTGCTGTTTTTCCTGCCTTTGCATGGTGCAGTGAAAGCAGTGCCTGCCTGCATTTGAGCAGCAGGCAAGGAGGTCCAGGCCTGGAGTATTATGCTATCTAGAGACTGGGTGGACTATAAATCTACCCAGGGCCCTGGTTCCTGACAGTAGCAGAAGGTTGTGTTCACAGTGTACTTGTGATAAAGGTGCTAGCATGCTTTAAAAACTTCAATTAACACTAGAATATTCTATCCAGGCATGTAGTTTTCTCTGAGAGCTTTGTTAACCACCTATCTGGGGCAGGACTACAGAGATGAACTGATTTGTGGGTATTCATTCTTGGGTTGGTGCCAAGCTCTGAGGGGGCCAGAGGTCCAGGCTGTTGGACTTTATAAGATAACCAGGCCCTAGTGTAGAATGATATAAATGGAGAAAATATTGTAATGGCTATGTGTGCTAGACTTTTCCAGCCTTTTAAGCTTTCCTGGAAAGATGAGGTATGGGATGGCATACTCCATTTACGCACTTTCCAGTTTTGACATTATTTTTTTTATCTTTACAGAAAGGGTATTGATTATTGCTTACACTTCTTTCTATTGGTCAGGCGCTTACCTATGACTGAAAATTTAAGTGGTTCCCAAATCAAAGGTGTCACATTGTCAACATGGGGGAAGTTTCCCTTCTAAAAACTGACAGACGCCAGAGAAATTAGGCTTTGTGGTAAATTTAGCCACTGAACACATCGTCAAAGGATCCCTAAAACAGCTGACGACCACTCAAGTCTTCAAGAGAGAACTCTTTATGTATGGTGTCAGGAATCTGCCCTGCTGGAGTTAAGGCTGTGCACCAAGTGGGTAACTCCACTCCCCTGTGAGACAAGCCCAAACCCTTAGTGATGCCTGGATGTCTGCAGCCTGGGGCCTTCACACTTGGCAGCCTGCTCTGTAATGGCAAGTTCTCAAGGTAGTAAGGCTTCGGCACATCCAGAAACATACAGGGGAAGCCTATAGCATTGTCACATGCTGTGTGTGTGTGTGTGTGTGTGTGTGTGTGTGTGTGTGTGTGTATGTCTGTGAAATAATCTTGTGTAAAATATGAAATTTGGTGGCAGAAAAGGTTTAAAATGTTTATGTAAAAAGGGGGCGATGGAGAGAGGTGGGGGCAATTGATTATAAGATTGATTATAAGATTTCCTTATGCTGCATTTATAGTTTTGAAAATAAAATATCAACCAGGTAGTTAAGTTTAAATAAAATAAACAATAGTGTTTGCTGTGCAAGTAAGATAGACAATGAAGTATGGGTAGAGAAGGTCTTAGAAAGGTTCAGGATGCCCAAGAGGTCTTTATAAGCATCATCAAATGTGCATGTTTTAAAATATACAGAATGCATTATGTAAACGCAGGAACTATATATGTATATATATGTATATATACATATATGTATATGTATGTATATATGTTTATGTATATATGTGTATATGTACATGTACATGTATATGTACATGTATATGGCTGTGCATAAGATTTTACTTTTTGGTCACAAATACAAAAGCCATTACTACTAACTCTGCCAAGTCTTGTGCAAGAGTATAGGTTTTTTGACCACAGAAAATTCCTTTTCCATGCTGAGAAACTATGAAGTGAACCAGGGAAACATGAGTTTCTCTGAGACCCACCCTAGAAGGGATGGCTCAGGTCACTCCTTGGTTGTAGAACAATCAGCTTGGGCCCCTTGTGATTTCCTTATTTAGTCCTTATTTTGTAGAAACAATCCATGCTACTGGTTGATCATTCTGTTTCACACCTACAAGCAATCTCCTTTGATCCTTCTTATTTCTTAAAGAATTTCATGATTCAAACCACACTGATTACATGTGTAATATTTTTCATATTTTTTGTTGCCTTTTTTCCTCCTAAATATCATAGCAGCACTCTGGGAATGCATTTTATTCTCTCTGGTGACTTAGTGGGGAATGAGATAAAGTTGTTTCTAGGCTAGTGACTCACTGCACCAAATTAAGTTTCCACTTGTATATAACTTTAAATTCTGCCTGGTTTTAAAAACACTAATGGCATCTCAATGCAAAGAAGTCATTCTCAAAGAGCATTTAAATAGTTTCAATGAGATAAAAAGAAGTCAGCAACATATTTTTTCACTTCCTCTGGTTGGGGAAAAGGCGAGTGTTGCTATTGTTTCCAGTGCACGGCTTTGCCACATATGAAGACCTCCAAACAAGTATCTTGCTTTAGAAAGTGCCTCAATTACTTTCATAGAATACATGACACTTGGCTGATATTGTTTGTGTCATTATTACTACTTTCCATAATCACTATTAATACATAAAATATCAGTAAATTAATTCATTTTTTCTATTTATACATTTAGATCTCTAGGTAATTTGCAAAATATATACTAACACATGAAAGACTGACTACACTTTGTCCACCTAACAGAATTTACAACTGGTTGACTATATTAGATTATTGAAGAATGCATAATTATTATTGCAATGCATTCCAGCACCAGCAATGTATATAGCATGTGTCGAAAATCTGAGTGTGTCTCACAGCCTAGGTATGAAAAATACAGTGTGGTGTCAGGGGGAAAGATTTTCGGTGATGTGTACATTTTACTAATTTTAATTTTGGAAGACATCCAGAAACAAGCATTTCTGATAGAACCTCTTAATATTAAAATTAAGTGAAACATTCTTATGAGTGAAAGAGGGAAAGAGGGACATCAGAAGTGGAAGAGAGTTGCTTACCCGTGCTGTGTGCTGTACAGGACTGTGTCCCATTCTGTACAGAGAGCCCTAATAGGCCTTTATATGGGCATTAGATCTCAGTTCACAGCAGTTAGCAGCTTGGCTAGGTGCCAAATGAAGTGACACCTACCTGTGAGGCAAGGATCTGAGAGATGAGGAAGATAACGTAGTCAAGGCCTGCTTCAGCTCCAAAGGTGTTCCAGGTCACATAGTAGCCTGTCTTACAACTCACACACAAAATAGTAGATCTTGGCAAAAGTATCCTTACCTTAGCTCTCTGATCTTATTCTTTGGGTCCAGAGAGCTCTAAGCATTCTCTTGTGCATGGTTCCTTTCTTTCTTCCAAACATGATAATGATTTTGGCTCCGTAAGTGTTGACTCCTTATTAAGAAGCTGATGAAGTCGTAATTGCCACTTATAGTCATACTCTCCAGGGATAGAGTAAAGCACTAGAGTAAGCATGCATTTTGGGTATTTCTTGGTGATGAGGGTTTTCCTACTCTGCCCTATGGCAGTGCCCCTTCATGCTCATGAGCATCCATCCCATCAGCCTTCTGATTACTACTCCGTCACTTGTTGCTATTTAATGACAAGGCTTCACAGTGATGTAGGAGTCCCTTTTGAGTGTCAGACCATCCACAGGTTGAGGCAGGGCACTTCTATCAGATTTGCTATAAAGGACTGACGCATAGCTAGACACAGGCACTGAGCCTCCTCCGTTTATCTCCACACCATGTTTCTGAGGTTGGTGACTCCTTGTTCCCTGCCAGCATCACTGACTCAAGTCCCCTGGGCAAGACCTTTCTGATCTCTTAGGGCATTCTGGGTTGCTTTATGTGATCTAATTCTAATGATGACCTAAAGTAACAGGTCTTTTGAGTTCAGAAATGAGAGACAGGGAAACCCCAGCTTTAGATTAAATATTTACAGAAGTCATTTTCACTGTATGGACATGTGACTCTTGTCAGTACAGAGAGGTGGGAGGAGATGGGTATGATACAAAGTAGCCTTAAATAAAGGGAAGGTAGAATTGGGTATTCTCTTATTACTCTGTAACATGGTGTGTGTGTGTGGGGGTGAAGTTAGATTGTGGAATGCTTTTTAATGAAATCAAATTATATTCATCTGAATCCCCTCTATCAAATATCTAACCTGAGTAGACAGGTAGTTAGCCCCGTGCAGGCTCATTCAGTCTCAGTCAGTGGCTTATTCCTACTGACCTCATTCCAGTTGGAGTCCATACTCCCAATTGACTCAAGTAGCTATGAGAATTTTGAACATTTGACTTTTGGGGAGATTTTTACTGGCATAATACCGTGTTTCTCGTGATGTCTTTGTACATATACGAGGCATTTTGGTAATAGTTGTCATAGTTGCCAGCCCCAGCCACTCCTCTCCCTTTCCCTCCCACTAATTCCATCCTTTGTCCAAATATTTCTCATCATTCTTTTTCCATTTTCATGTAATGTTTTATCCAATGAATGTGATTAGGTTTACTTACAAGAGCATGTTTGAGGAGTTATTTACAGGAGCATGGGGACACTTCAGTAGATACATCACTGAAGAATCTGTCTTATCTCCCCTCCAGCAATAATTAACTGCTTATAAATCCTCAGGGATATGCCAGGCTTTCCCACTTCAGGATAGGAAGCTAATTGGCCCCATCTCCTGAAGGTCTTCTGAAGATAATTACAGTGATTGTGAATTTAAGAGTGCCACTACCATGTCATTCTAGAAAGACAGCATCACAAGGGGCTCCCTCCTCTGTCTCTTAGAGTCTGTGTACTCGCTTCCACAGTTTTCTGAGGATACTGGGTTCTATAATGAATATCTAAAGGGTAATGTGTGAAAACCCATTTCCAAAGAAAGTTTCCATGCTTAAAATAAGGGAGATGGCTCTGTTCCAAGCATTTCTCCAAGCTCCACTTCTCTTTAATAAGCTATTTCCCAATAAAGGAAAACAAAAAGAGAAATCCCCATAGCCATAGAAGTAAAGCATTTGCTCATACTTAGTGAATTAACTTAAATATGTTCATGTTCTTGATAAACATATGTATATGTGCATGTGTATGTGTATGTGTATGTATATGTATATATGGGGAGAGAGAGAGAGACAGAGAGAGAGACAGAGAGAGAACCTTCTTTCCTCCTCTATCTCTGACTTTAAACTATTGATCTTCCTCATTCCCTCTCTCCATTTATGGGACTATAATATTGTACCACTACAACCAACCACAACCAGTATTTTACAAGTTGACTTCATTAAATTATATCCATTGCCTTCAAAACATGCTAACTTTTTAAAATCTTTTAAGTAAGAGTTCATAGAAACTAGTCGATGTGATTTGAGGACTTTTTTATCATTTTTTAATTTTTGAAAGCATATATTGGGTTGCCTGGTTTTCTTTTCAATTTATTCAATGTTGTTATGTGCTGGCAAGTGAAACATTTTTTTTTTATAGATAATAACATGCACCCTTAAAAGCAAAGCATCAACAGCTTGGTGAGGCCTTGCTGCTCCAGATCCACTGCTGCTTATCATAATCTCTGTGCTCATATTTTCCTCCCCAGCACAGTAGCTGCCAACACAAAACACCAAGTAATATTTCAACCCTGGCATTTCTGGGAGATGTTCTATGTCTAAAGCAAGCTAATCTCATAATAAAGCGAGTAACATGAATTATTTTTTTAAAAAGAATGTTCTCCCATGCACGTAAAGTTTTTACCTTATGTAGTCTACTAAGTATGCAAACGTTTAATATATCTAAAAGGACAGAGTCCCAAGCTTAAAAACCTAATTCAAAATGCCTGAAAACCTGGCAGTGCTGGCCTGACCCTTCTGAATCTTAATCTTTCTGTCGGTAAGACCTAACCTGATGCTCATGGCTGCTCACTGGTGTTCCAAAGGTTCAGAACCAGGAGATTTAAAAACAAGACAGCAGCGAGGCTTGCAGCGTTGACTGACACTTGCTTTCACTGAAGATTAATTTTTCTTACACATGCAAAGCTCTGCCATGGCATTGCGCCCTCGGTGGAGTTCCTTTCTGAATTCGATTTAATCCTCGCAAGCTCTGCTGCTCCCCTTCAACTGCATGCGCGTTGTCATCTCCCAAATCCTTTGTTGCCACTTTGACATTGTTCACAGTGTCTTTAGCAGAAGAGAGTTGGTCTCAAATCACTTTCTCTGCTCGCTTATGAGAAGCCACCTTCGACGAGTTAAGGTTTTTCATGAGACGGTGGCAAGGAGGTAACATCGGCAGACTTTCCCTTCAGCTAGCTCTCTTGCTATGCTGGCGACATCTACAGAAGCTTCCTCCCCTGAGGATTTGAACTCTTCACAGTTCCCTGCTAGGTTGGGGTTAACTTCATATGGACTCAGAGGTGTCCTGAGGAGGCCTCTAGAGTGATAATTCTCCAGCACACTAAACATTCCCTTTGCCCAGTCCTTGAGAGAAATTACCATTTATGGCTGCTGGAGTTTTCCAAAATGTATTTCTCAAATACTGAAGCTTGAATGTCCTAATCTATGAAGATATCGATTATATGTTATAGATTATAGATTATATATGCATCCATGAGCATCAGGTTAGGTCTTACAGACAGAAAGATTAAGACTCAGAAGGGTCAGGCCAGCACTGCCAGGTTTTAAGGCATTTTGAATTAGGTTTTTAAGCTTGGGACTCTGTCCTTTTAGATATATTAAACATATATCTAGATATAGATATAGATATAGATATAGATATAGATATAGATATAGATATAGATATAGATATAGATATAGATATAGATATAGATATACAATTAGTATATATTAAGCTTTTATGTTGTTATGTACACCAGAGTTGGCCAGGTAGATTATCACTGAGTAGTAACATATCAAAAGGAATCTGTTTGTTGCTAAGCTTAAGTCTATGTAGTAAACTTAATCTATTATGTAAATCATGCTGTGCACAGGCGTGCTATCCCTCAGAATTTGGACTCCATGAACAGCATAAGGGCTAAGTAGATTTAATATAATCCTAAAGGCCCTCAGGATTGTTTTGGTGATACATGAGGTTTACATTAAAAGAGCAGCCTATCCTCTGAAGCCAGATGCTGATTTCTCTGAGGTTATGAAAGCCTGAGGTTGCATCCTCCCTCTGCAAGTGTCTTTTGTCTTGCACTGGCAGTCAGTCTGCTTTTAAGCACCACTTCCTTCCTTGGCCACCTCCATATTTCTAGAGAACCTTCTTTGGCTTCTCCAGTGGCACCGATTACTTTGAAGCATGCCTCTGGCCTCAAGCTCTGCCAGCTTCAGGGTCTCCTCTTTCCTTCCTTCTCTCAGTTTTTACAGAATTGAGCCCTAAGGCCTCAAGAAGCTCCTCGACTAAGGGAACACTTTAGTCTATTTACTTTCCAACCAAGAATACCAGAAACTCTCCCAACGTAAGACGTGAAGCTATTGTCCCCCAGAGCAACCATTCAAATGTCTTCCAAGTTTTGATTGACAACCAGGCAGCAGGTCCAAGAGGCCCTGGCTTTACTATTCTATCTGCTTTTGCTTCCTAGATTCATGAGTCAGTAGGAGAGATATGCAAGTCTTGTCTTCACTTCCGCACTTGGTTGCTATTGTGGAGTTGATTGGCCCAGTTTTTAATGATGTCGTTTCCCCCAGATTCCACAGGAAGTGCACACATGCTGTTGGGAAGATGGCAAACATCCAGGCCACATCCTTGCCAGCCCCTTAAGTTTATAAAGCATTCAGTGAGACTGTACAATGTACAAAGGAGCTAGGGAAGTCTGTGTGATGGAGGAAACTCATTTCTTCAAAGGGTGGTAATTCCTACAACCTCATTAGCACTGAGGGAAGACCAGCTGCCATGGCCCTTTATTACACATGGAAAAGTATTTCCCAGCGAAGTGCCACTTCTGAGCTTCCATTGTCCCTTAGGTCTAGTAGGCTCTGACCATATCTGTCACTTAGACTAGGCACATTTAATTTCACGACTTCTATGAGATTCCTATGCCAAGTCCAGTAGTCCCCATTACTACAAACGTTTGTCTCCTTGTTAACCAGGCACATGGTTCCTCCTTTATAAGGAACTAATGGGCCCAAATGTCTCCAGCTCCACAGAACAGACGCACATTCACCTCACATAAATCCTGCTTCTTCAGAGTTGTCTGGTTTCCTCCAATCACCAGGATACTTATCATTTCCTTAAGTCTGTCTCGCATCTGGCTAGTCTGAACTTCTGCATGGATTACTCCTGCACATTTATGCTCTTGTTTAGAGATCATGTGCTCATTATTAAATACAGTCCAGGATTTCTCTACCTGTTACTCACAGCCACTTCGCAATTTGATGATTGCCCTGTACATCCTGTCACAGGGGAAGTCATCCCCTAAACCGTTCTGTCAACTGGCCCCAGGATCAGCCATGACCTCTCCTCCCAGGACCCATCTCTTCAGAAGCCATCCAGATTAGTGTGAAACTGATATTTTTCTAGAAACATGGTCCATTTTGATAATTATTTCAGTTTTTAGCTTATTGCTAATCATTTTAACATTTTGAAATCAGAGTTCTTTGTTGTCTTGCTTTTCATAATGTAGTTGCAATACTTAAATCTAAATACCTCTATGAGAGGAAGTGTGTAAAGTTTGCCTTCCTTATCACCTAATTACTTCACTTCTTTCCCCTATAGCCTCCCTTTTCCTTAAACAATATTTACTTCAAGACTGCTTTTTCTATGCAGTGTAGTTATAATCAGATCACATTTGTCCTGGAACGCAGTAACGGATTGTGTCTGTTAAAGAACAATTAAAAATATAATGCAATCATGTATTTTATGTACTTTTAAAGTGAATATACATCCAAAGATTTATTTCACTGATCAGTTAAAAATAAATTTTAAAAATTAAAAAAAAAATAGAAAAAATAAGTCCAAGGGGCCAAATTGTTTAAAAGATGAGTCAGAGACCAACTTAACTTTGGGCAGAATTCTGTGTCAATGTTGACTTCACACAAACACAAAGTTGGCTTCTTCCTGGAGGGTAGCTGTGAACATGTTCATATAAGTGTGGAAATACACACAGTGTATGATATGAGTTGTCTCTAGTTAGTGGTTTTAAACAGTTGAAGGACAGGGAAAGGATTCAGCCCAGTGGGCACATAAATTCAAATACCCTGGACGAATGAGCCAGGCCAGTCATGGGAGAACATCTTCACACCCCAACCCACTGCCAAGTCTGCCATACTTCTCTTCTCTGTTCCTTTCTTCTGCCACCACTGGCTTCTATTCCTCTGTCTTCTGTCATTGTCATCAGTTCCTTACCGATCAGAAATTGCATAACTTATTCATCTTACTATTATGTTGGTTTTATGTGGGTAGGGTTACAACATCATGCTTGTTCTTATTTATCCATAGACCAGTATTAGACCTTCTAGTCTGAGTCCATATAGCAACCTGGCTTCCTCTAATCTTCTACCCCTTACTCCATAGTAGTAAGTACTCAGTAAGTAATCAGTGTCTACCATGAGTGTTAACTGTTCTGTATTGGAGGACTACTTATCTGGTACAAAATTAGTGCTAGATAATAATTCTATGGATTAAGATGCAAAGGAGAAGAGAGAAAGGAAGTCTGGGGAGATACACTTGGGCACGTCATTGTGTCATGTTGCATATCTAAGCTGGCTTTGAAGAATGTGAAGCAGATGAAAGAGACAGTTTTCATCATAGCCAAAGGAAGAACATAAGACACAGAAGAGGCAGATAAAAGGGAAGAAATCAGCATTGGCTTAGCTTATGAAGAGCAGAGCCAAGGGGTGTTTGGTAAAAGGTCAGGCCAAGGACAGCAAAGACCCAACACCGAAAGTCACCAGATGACTTGAGCTCTATTTTGTTACAAGACTGTAGCAGAAAAAGACATGAATTTTTGTGTTTGAGAGATAGCCCTGGCCATTAGGAACATTGAAAGGGAGAAACATTCCTCTGATCACAGACCAGCCTATGTTAAGTACAAAGGACATGGTAGTTGGTTGGCTGTTCTGGGAACTCTAAGGTCTGAGAACAGTCAAGAACTGTGCTCTAATAAGGGAAAAGAGGAATCTGCAAAGGTTCAGGCTTTGTTGACTGTCTGTTTCATAGTGTTTCTTATTTTTATCTATTTTTATTTTCTTTATTACTTTTTTTTTTTTTGCAATCCAGTCATTGCTCCCTCATGGTCCACCCTCTTACAGTTGTTCATCCCATTCCTCCTCTCCATCTCCAAGACAATGTGTACCCCCCTGCCTCCAAGCCTCGCCACTCCCTAGGGCCCCATATCTCTAGAGAGTTAGTTGGTTAGATGCAACTTCTCCCACTGAGGCCAAACCAGGCAGTCTTCTGCTATATATGTATCCAGGGACTTCAGGCCAGCTTGTGTATGCTGTCTGGTTGGTGGCTTAGTGTCAGAGAGCTCTCAGGAGTCTGGGTTACTTGAGATTGCTGGTCTTCCCATGGAGTCATCCTCCTTCTCAACTTCTTCCAGCCTTTTCCTAATTCACCCACAGGGGCCCTGACATCAGTCCAATGATTGGGTATAAGTATCTGTTTCTGTCTTAGGTGCTTGTTGGGCCCTTCAGAGGACAGCCATGCTAGGCTTCTGTCTGTAAGCACACCATAGCATCAGTAATAGTGTCAGGCCTTGGAGCCTCCTCTTCAGATGGATCCCAAGTTGGGCTGGTCACTGGAGTGTCTTTCCATCAGTCTCTTCTCTATTTTCATCCCTGCAGTTCTTTTTTAGACACGAACAATTCCAAGTCAGGATTTTGACTTTTGCAAACCCATCCCTCCAGTTGATGTCCTGACTTTTTACTGGAGGTGGAGTTTCCCCACTAGGGCATTTCATCTAAGGTCATCAGCTGCTTTCTTATGGTAGGGACTTGGCTCCTGTCAGTTGCATTTTTCCCAACCTCTCATAAAATAATGGCCTTTTGTCCCAAGCAAAATGCTTCTTGATTTAAATGTCAATGGCTCTGGCCCTCCTAAGGTGCCTCATGTAGCCCCAGATGGCTCCCCAGTGCATCACTCTTCTTGAGGACACTGCACATGACACTGATACTTTTCTGTGCATGATCTTATTCTATCCTCCAGCTCCTCACCTGTGGCCTGAGCTGTGACTGAGAGTTCAGTGACAGTGGGGGTAGGGGTGGGAGTGGGAGGTGGGTGGGTGCTTTTTATAATACAGTCCTTTGCTGATTTGTAAGAAACAAGAATGACGTCATCATTTATTCTTCAGTCAGGAAGCATGGTGTTGTGCTTTAAGATCCATCCTTTTTCATCATCAGATGCCAGGTAACTCAGTCAAAGCTCTCTGGTCAAACTAACTCACTTAGACTCTGTAAGGACCCTCTGTGCTCCCTAATAATTTCCGCCATCCCTTCTGTGTCTTCCTTCCGTCCGGAAGATGCCATTTAAAATCTCTTATAGTCTTGAAGCTTATAGTTAATTCAATTGAAAATTTAATCACCCTTTGGGCTACATTGGATCTGATAAGTATTGATTATCCATTATGGGAAAAACACAGCCTACTGAGGTAGTTATGACCCAGCAAGGCATTCATTCCCAGATATCTTCACAAAGCAATACACATGCCCCTAGTGCACAGGCAAGGAGGCAGGAAAGGATTATCTATCAGTTCCAGAAGGACATAGAAAAAATTTGAAGATTTCTTCAGGTAGCTCTTGAGGAATCCTCTCTGCTGGAAGAAAGGGAGGTTGGAAGAAAATCAGGCAAAGCTTGAGGAAGAGTTTGCAAAAGCTTTCAAGGAAGAAGTCAAAGTGAGCCCTTTCAAGTGATCTAACCTCATGAATGCATCCAGCGTAAAGCACATTTGAAATTGGCTGGAGTCCCTTCCACAATGGTCTTTTCCTACAATGCTTAAGATTTAAGATTATGACGTTATCCTCTTCATTAATGGCTTTTAGTAGTTTTTTTTTTTAACTTGTTAATGCTTTTAAAAGGAACTTTTACCTAATCAATAACAAGTAAGATCAATCCTTTCTCAGGTTCTTTGGATGAAAGTGCTCTGGCCTCCCTTCCTTTCCCCCTGGTATGCCCACAGGTACCCCCAGGGTTTCTTAGTGCAGCCTGCCCAGTTCTGCTTTTGAAGTATGGAGAAGAGGGCTTCCTGAATATTTGAAATGTAGATAGTTTTGTGAGGCAGCAGTGTATATAAGCCATTTCAGAGCTCAGTGCTTAAAACCCTAGTAAGAGGGAGAGCCACTGTTAAGGATCCAGCAATGCTTTGAAACGGGGCAAGGTTGCTGTCCTGGGTGCTAGAATGGAGTCTGCTGAGAACTGTCACGGAAAGCAGGTCCTGTTCATGCCACTCACAGAAACTGCTCTCACCACAGCTTTACTTTCCTAGCTCCTTTTCTTTGATCTTTTTTCTAACCCATGCTTTTTTTATTCCATGTAATAATTTGTAAAACATGCTAATATAGTATGTGAGGTACATGTTCCAAACATGAATATGCTTTCCAAGATTTGTTTGTCAGCATTAGCATAAGGTTTAAAGCAAAAAAAAAATAATTTGCTTAACCAGGGTCTAAAAGAAAGGAAATAAAACAATTGGATGTTTCAAGAACAAAGGGGCCCTAAACTGACTGCAGAAAGAGTTGGAGAAGACTCCCTCCATGGCATCTTCTGCAAACGTTTGATGCCTCCGGATAAAGACCTGCCGGTCCTTCCCTCGACAGCCTCCCTTTTCCAGCCCTGTGCTCAGCATCTCCATCACCCAGCGCAGGAGCTGCTGATGGTAGATGGATGCTTGGGCTCTGAGGGAGGGGGTGGGGAGAGGAGGAGTGGGAACTGGGCCACTGAGCTGGTCCAGGTGCAAGAGTTCTGCATCCAGTAATGGGTCAATTAAATAATCCGGGCAGAGGCTCCTTATTTCCTCCCATGAATTGGTTTAATTGAAGATGAATTGAAGCAGATTATTAGCTGGAGCGAGTCCCAGGAGCTTTGTGTAGACATTGGGAGATGGTGAAGGACTTCCACATTGTTTACAGAACGGCTCTTTACGTTTCTCTTTCTTACTTTTTTTTTATTTTTTGACTCTAAAGAATCTAGGGCAAGACTAAGTGGAAATGTGAAAAGAAATCAAAGCTAATCAAATTTTTCTTTCAATTTTTTTTTCTGCCAAGGAGCAGGCATTTTGTAGCTTGTCTGGGAGTTGGGGGAAGTTTAGGAAGTGAATGCAGCTGAGCACATGTCCCTCCTTCCTAGGATGGGACATAGTCCTGGAGCAGGATGGCTTAACGAAAGATGTCACCCCACCCTTCACGGAGAAGTCCTCATTTGAAAATGATTTTTTTCATATGTTCAAACTTTGTAGTTTGAATATAAAATTTTTAAACTGCTCACCTTTCTACATGTATATTTTGATTTTCTTCACCACTAGCATTTCATTAGTACAATTTCCAGATAAAATGGGATATAATTGTTAGAAAATATGCATTAATTATATGTCAAACTTTCAGCCCAGTGTCTGGGGATGATGTGTTATCATGAGTGTTATCCTTCTCTATATTTGAAAAAATAAATCATTTAAAGCAACCTAAGGAAAACAGCACTGACTTTGAGTCCTTTGAGAACCATGAATACCACAACCCTTGTCAGCATCGAGTTCCAGGCTTCTTTGCTCACACTGGTTCCAAAGCAGGAGTTCATTCCCTGCAGGATGACACCATGAGCTCCATTAGTTGCTCAGTAATGGGTTACTATTCCTTCCTTGATATTGGAAGACACTCTCAAGGTATTTGAAGGCAATCTTATGACAAGTATTATATTTTCATTTCTTCAAAACTGCACAAGTCTGCATGGTCATCCCTTGTGATGGTTTGTATATGATTTGCCCAGGAAGTGACCTTATTAAGAGGTGTGGCCTTGTTGGAGTAGGTGTGTCACTGTCTGTGTGGGCTTAAGACCCTCACCCTAGTTGCCTAGAAGTCAGTCTTCCTCTAGCAGCCTTCAGATGAAGATGTAGAACTT